>JANAVB010017998.1:15147451-15317451 GCA_029216955.1 Iris pallida
TATATATTTTTATACTTAGTATATATATTTTTATACATATATATATAAATATATATATATATAACCCAAAAAGAAAAAGAAAAGAAAAAGAAAACAGAAGAGAAGTGAAGGGGGGCTCGAACCTGAGCCAGCAGGGGGGGTTTAGGTTAGGACGGGCTGGCCAGGGGGTCAGCCCATCAGTTATTTAGGGATAGGACTTAGGTAGATTTTATTAGGTTTTAAGTGATTTAAAAGATAAAAATAATATAACACAGTCCTGTGTCCTGACAGTTAGGGACACAAGTATTAACGTGTCTGGGTCGATTCGATACGCACGACACGAATTTCACGTGTCCAGGTCCACGCTCGTGCTCGCCAGGACCGACGAACAACCCATGGCCAACATGAGACACACACGACAAACAGCACTGCTACTCCGTGTCCAACAAGTCGGGGGGTTTAAGTGTGCTGGCCGGCGGTGGAGATATCGGGACGGCGGCGCTCCGGTGGCGCTGGGTCTCGGCAGGGTGCGTTGATGGGTGGTGGTGGCTGGTGACGACGACGGCTGTGGAGGTGGCGTTGGGGGTCGCCGAGTTAGGGTTAGGGTTTTGTTTTGTCGGGAAAGAAAGGGGTTGGGGTGGTCGTGGTGGTCGGTTAGGGTTAGGGTCGAGTCTGTGGAGAGGAGGGGAGTTTAAATAGGGGCTTAGGTCGGTGGATTGGCCGGGAAGGTGGGGAAAAGTAGGTCGGTCGGTCGCCGGCGACGTGGCTGGTCGTCGGGGGCAGTTAGGGTTAGGAATTTCGTTTAGGTCCCTGTAGTTTAGGAATTTACGAATAGGTCCCCAAGTCCCTAATATGTAATATAAATTTGCATTCCATAATTAAAAACAATTCACTAATTACAAACTGACATATTAACAATTAATAAATTGCATACTGATATAAAAACAATTCAAAAAATTGCAAATGATATTAAAATATTTTAGAAAATTACAAATCAATATTTTTGTATTAAAAACTCATTTAAAAATCATTTAAAAATTCTAAAAAATTTCTAAAAATCCTAATAATTATTTCAAGGCTAAATTACATTAATAATTAATTAGCACTAACTAAAATAAATTTGAAAAACAGAGGCTTACAAGTCTTTCCTCCTTGAAAAATTTCGTCCTCGAAATTCACAAGGATTGAAGACCCGACAATATTCTAACATAGCAAGCAATGCAACAAAATGACTAAGGCTGCGATCGAAACTAACCTCTAAGGTATCAAGCGGGAACGGGTGGTTCCCTCGCAGCGGTTGGATCGAACAAGTAAGGGTATCTCTCCATGTCCGACTCCCTCTCCCAAGTTGATTCACCTGGGGAGTGACGGCTCCAAGCTACTCGCACTAGGGGTATAACCTTGTTCCTCAGCCTCTTCTCTCTCCTGTCTAATATCTCCACTGGCTGCTCAGAAACTGTAAGGCTCGGTCCGACCTCCAACTCTGAATGATCTAGCACATGACTGGGGTCTGGAACATATCTCCTCAGCTGAGATACGTGAAAGACATCGTGAACTCCTGCTAGGTTGGGTGGAAGTTCAACCCTGTAAGCTACCTCTCCGATCCTGCCAAGTATCTCGAACGGCCCGATGTATCTGGGGCTCAGCTTCCCTCCTCGTCTGAACCGGATCGTCCCTCTAGTAGGTGATATCTTCACTAGCACCATATCACCGTCTGCGAACTCCATCGGTCTGCGACTAGCATCAGCCCAGTGTTTCTGCCTATCCTGAGCTACTCTGAGCCTGTCTCTGATCATCCCGACGTTCTCTGCTGCATCCGTGATCATCTCTGGCCCAAGCATAACTCTGTCTCCAATATCATCCCAAAAGAGCGGTGTACGGCATCGTCGTCCATAAGCGCCTCGAAAGGAGACATACCAATACTGGCCTAGTAGCTGTTGTTGTATGAAAACTCTACCAAGTGCAGATGGCTCTCCCATGATCCTCCAAAGTCCAGCACAGGTCCTCAGCATATCCTCCAGTGTCTGTATCGTCCTCTCGGACTGCCCATCTGTCTACGGGTGGTACGCCGTACTGAACTTGAGCCTACTGTCCAACTCCTCCTGCAAGCTCCTCCAGTAGTGGGATGTAAATCTGCTGTCTCTGTCTGACACGATGCTCACCGGCACTCCGTGTAGGCAAACTATCTGCTGTATGTATAGCTTCGCCAACTTCTCGGTGGAAAGCCCCACCTTGAAGGGTATGAAGTGCGCACACTTCGTTAACCTGTCTACGATGACCCAGATGGCATCCTTCCCTCCTTGGGAACGAGGAAGCCCTCAAACGAAGTCCATCGTAATATGTTCCCACTTCCATTCGGGAATGGGTAACGGCTGCAACAAACCAGCTGGCCTCTGGCGCTCCGCTTGACCTGCTGGCAAACTAGGATCTCGAGATGAAACGTGATATCCCTCTTCATCCGTGCCACCAAAGATGTTCCCACAAGTCACGGTACATCTTGTTAGCACCAGGGTGAATAGAATATCTCGATCAGTGTGCCTCCTGTAAGACTGACTCTACTAGTCTCTCCTTCGGCATGCACAATCGGCTGCCATGCCTCAAGAATCCATCCTCCGCTATAGTGAAGTCATCCAGCAATCCAGCTAACGCCTGGGGTCGAAGTCTGCGAAGGCTCTCATCTGTAGACTGTGCCTCCCGGATCTGCTCCATCAAACCTGACTGAATGTCAAGCGCCATCATCTGTATCACTGATCCTGGCCGAACTAGCTCGATGCCGAGCTTATCCAGATCCTCCGCAAATGCCGATCTATCATCAGATACCATGCCATCGGATGCCTGCTCAGCGCATCCGCCACCACATTTGCCTTCCCGGGGTGATACTGTAAATCGATGTCGAAGTCTTTCATCAACTCCAACCATCGTCTTTGCCTCATGTTCAGCTCTTTCTGCGTGAACACATACTTCAAGCTTTTGTGGTCAGTAAAGATCTCCACACGCTCTCCGTATAAGTAATGTTTCCATAACTTGAGTGCAAAGATCACCGCAGCTAACTCGAGGTCATGGGTAGGATAATTCCTCTCATGAGTCCGCAATTGCCTAGATGCATAAGCAATCACTTTCCCATGCTGCTGTAGGACACATCTAGCCCCTTTCCAGAAGCATCGCTGTATATGGTGAAACCTCCAGAACCTGAAGGTAATGTCAGAACTGGAGCGGTCATCAGCCTCCTCTTCAGCTCCTCAAACACTGCCTGGCAGTCCTCTGACCAGATGTACTCTGCGTCCTTCAGCGTCAGCTTCGTCATGGGTTCAGCTATCCTAGCAAAGTCCTGGACGAACTTTCTATAATAGCCTGCTAAACCCAGAAAGCTCCTGATCTCTGAAACTGACGTCGGAGCCTTCCACGTCTCAACTGCAGCAATCTTCTTGGGATCCACCGAGATTCCATCCCAGTGACTACATGGCCGAGAAACTCCACTCGGTCTAAAAAGAACTCACACTTCGGCAATTTGGCAAACAATCTCTCCTGCCTCAGAATCCCCAAAACTATCCGCAAGTGCTCTGCATGCTCCTCTGGCGTCTTCGAGTATATCAGGATGTCGTCGATAAACACTACGACGAACTTATCCAGATACTGGTGAAATGTCTTATTTATCAAGTTCATAAAGACAGCTGGCGCATTTGTGAGACCAAATGGCATCACCAGAAACTCGTACTGCCCGTACTTCGTGTTGAACGCCGTCTTCTGGATGTCTGCTGGCCTAACCTTCACCTGGTGGTACCCGGATCTCAAGTCTATCCTGGAAAACCTTCGCCCCGCTCAACTGGTCGAACAAATCATCTATCCTGGGCAGAGGATATTTGTTCTTGATGGTGATGGCATTCAAGGCCCGGTAGTCAATACACAACCGGACTGTACCATCCTTCTTAGGCACAAAGAGCACTGGTGCTCCCCATGGAGAAGCACTGGATCGAATGAAACCCTTTTTCAATAGGTCATCAATCTGCTCTTTCATCTCTATGACCTCCTTGGGATTCACTCTATAGCAAGCCCGGGATACTGGTGATAAACCGGCACTAAATCTATAGTGAACTCCACATCTCTGTCAGGCGGAAGTCCTGGAAGATCCTCTAGGAATACATCTATAAACTCCCTAATGATAGGTGTGCGGTGCTGCGTCCCCGACTGTAGCACAACAGTTCGGCTCTAGGCTGATCTCCGGCCCTGTCCTCCTGACACTGAATGGTGCTGTGCCTGGGGGACTGAACAAAATACTACCCTCATGACAATCTATAGATGCATGGGCATAGCTAAGCCAGTCCATCCCCAATATGATATCATAACCGGGGAGTGGCATCACAAAGAATCGTCCCGCGAACTCTCTCCCGGCTATCATAATAGAGCATCTATAGCTAGCTCTAATAGGCACTGGTCCTCCTCCCGTCATTACTCTACTAATCTTCGCAGTAGATGTAGATACTAAGTGATGTTCATGCATAAACTCTAATGACAGGAAGCTATGAGATACACCAGAATCAAACAAGCATAGAGCTAGAAAAGTATACAAATAAACATGACCTGTGATGACGTCAGCTAAGTAATCCGGCTCCGAAACCTGCTCCGGCTCCGGCTCGAGGGCTAGGCTAGACCCTCTTCTGAGGTCCCTTCTGCTGTTGCAGATGCTGCCCAAACCTCTGCTGCTGAGTCGAAAGCGGTCCTCTAGTCTTCGCTACTGGGCACTTGAAGCTGATGGGTGGGAGACCCACAAGCCAAATACTGACCCAACCTCTTCCTGCAGACGAAGAGTCATGGCATGGCCTCTTGCAGTATGCACAAAAGCTCCCTTCTGCTGCTGCTGCTGTCGGGGTTTCGGGGCTCTAACTGGCGGGGTCTGATGATGTGGTGTAGGGGGACGGTAAGTCTGCTGGGGTGGCGTCGGCGCTCTCTGCTGGAAAGCCTGACGCTTGGACGGTCCCTCATGGTGTACAGAAGCCGGCCTCTTGCTAGACAGAAGACGCTCCTCAATGCTCCGGGCCAACTCTAGGCTCTGGTAGTAGTCAGTCGTACCGTTCGCCACTATAAGAATGCCAATGTCTGGAACTAGACCATGGCGAAACCTACGGGTCATCTCCTCTGGATCTGCAACCAGACTGGGAGCAAAACGGCTCAGGCGACTAAACTCTGCCGCATAGTCATCAACAGAACGGTTTCCCTGCTGGATGTTCTGGAATCGTAGCCCCATGGCTACTCTAGCAGTGGTCGAAAAGAATTTTTCTTGAACTGGGTCTTGAACTGATCCCAAGTGGCTCCCCCTCTCGCAAATAACGGCTCATTTCGGAACCAGACTCCTGCTAAGTCTATCAGCAGAAATCCTGCTGCCTCGACCTGGAGGTCATCCGACATCCTAACTCCCAGGAGCTTCCTCTCTACCGAATCTAGCCAGTCATCAGCTACTACTATACCCTCAGTCCCTGAGAACTCCTTGGGATTCAGACCCATGAAGTCCTTGATCGTCCCCGCTCTCTGCCGTGGCTCTACATGTGGTGGGACCACGGGACGTCCCTCAGAATGCTCCATGCTCTGGCGGAGTAGGGTAGTCTGCTCCTGATGGGTTGCTAGGAACCCCTAATCAGTGTGAGCAGCTGGTTCCCGTCGAGTGTGACGGAAGCCTGGATGGGTATAGTGATAGGGGGTGGTGGAAGTATCGGGTCCTGCTGGGCCTGTGATGTAGAAGGTGGTTGTGGTATCTGGGTTTGTGGATCTGTGGAGTGGGGGATGTGGTAGGTGGAGGTGTATCAGTCTGTCAGCTGACTGGATAAGGAGGGCCCCATTCTCGGGGGTAACAAACTGGGATGAACGAGTAAGCACCATCTAATAAAAGTAAAATGGACTTAAGGACTTATTTAAAGTAAGCAATCATATGCAAGGAAATCTAATTATAATAGCAAGCATGTGATGTATTTCCTATGTTGCAATCCTAGCATTCCTCTAGGTGTTCTAAGCGTTATTCCTAATGTTGTCTAATTACCTTAAGTTCCTAATTGCAGGCATGCTTGGTACAATAACGTAACCAAACAGTTTAGTCAGGACCTGCATGAGCCACCACTAAAAACATGTTACGACCCGCTACCCAAATTGTTTGGCCAGGCCGAGTCATGCCCAGCCTACGTTTGAGATTAAAACGTAAGTAAGCTGTTCTAAAGACAACAGGATAAGACTAAATGTGCTAACAGTTCTATAAGTGGAGAAGAATCATAAATGCTCCAAACACAAAAGTCGTCGTATATAGTAAAATATCCAAGTACAAGTGAACTGAAAAGTAAAACTGGATACATGTCCAGTTACAAAAAGATATAGTCTAATACATGTCTACTCTCAAAAGTCTAAGTAAAAAAAAGACAACTAGGCGAGGTTCTCCGCAGGAACATCCCCGTAAAGCAGAGCCGGGTCCTCGGCAGTAACTCCATAATATGTGTCGCAGAGTAACTCCTCCTCAGTAAGGACACCTACAACGTTATCCTGTCAGGACGGGAGCAAGTACTGAATCTAGCAAACTAAATATACGAAGCATGAACAAGAATGTAATAAACTGGAATCATGGCATATCATGGTTTAATTGGTTATTTTATAAATAACCGCATGTAGTTTAAAAGTTTAAAACTGCAGCATGTATGTGAATCGGTCAATAGGTGAACAGGATGTACTGTGGTACATATCAAGTTTTCTGGTATGCACATACGTGCACGAACGACATCGGTGTATATCCATACACAAATGCGATATCAGAACATACGGCAAGGTCACATGTAGAATGTCACCGAGCGCGGTAAATACATACGAAGAGGGGGGTCATGTTCACGTACAATACTAACAGTTTTCCCTTAACCCGTTATTTAAACATGTGAGAGATATGAGATACTGTATAAACATGGTGAAGACTAAAAGTAATACAACATGTAAAGTTCTAACTTACTACCCCAAGGATCAGCATTTAATATGGTGGGTAAATCACAGTTTATTGTTATAGCAGTATGTAAAGTTTGTAGAAGGTACTTGCCTCAAGAAAAGCAAAGCAAAACAAGCTGCGATAAAAGTGCTATGGATGTCCGGTAACTCGTCACTGTAGAAATAAATACAATAACTTAGTTTTTACACTAAGCTAAAACACTAGGACACTAATTGGTGAAACACGACTTGTGACTGGGCACCTAGCCAAAATGATGACTTTGGCATAGGAGACCAATGTGGGGTGACACACTACTTTAACTAACTTTCTAGGGTCTTTACACTAGTGAGGGGTGGGGTTCAACACGGCTAAAACTCAAAATAACACAAAAGCTACAAGTCATAATTAATCAATAAATAAATCAAAAGACCATTGTGTTCTAACAATTTTAGAGATAGACAAAAAGCCTAGTTTTACTCAAAGTAAAGTACCAAAGTGATCCTTGTTAATCATAGAAATTTATTATAATTTTTCTGGAATTTATTAACCAGTACAAGTATTTAATAAAAATCAGTTTTCCTAAATATACAGAAAATGAGTTTTGGTTTCATATGCCAAACTAGTGGCAAAACAGTAAATTAAATACTATAAAAATTATACTAAATTAGCTAACTTAACATAGTATCTAAATACTATTTTTCCATAATTTTAGCAGTACTTTAAGTATTTTTAGAAATCCAAAAACAGTATTACACACTAATGAAATTAAATAATTAATTATCTGCGTATTTTGTCCATGCATATAATTTGAACCGAAGTTCAAATACAGGACCCAAGGCCATGAATCAAGTCCAATATGACTTGTACAGGTCTTGAATGTGTGAAAACACATTTGGGCCCAAATACCCATGCTAGGCTTGGACACCAAATGGTTGCAGTAATTTAAATACACTAAAAATACAATTTGGTAATAGTACAAAATAAATATTATTATTTTAATATGGTAAGATTATGCATAGTGAAAATATACATACATATGTTCTAAAAGTACCTATATATATATATATATATATATATATATATATATATATATATATATATATATATATATATATATATATATATATATATATATATATATATATATAAGGAAAATACTTAATTATAAAAGTACATATATATACATACACTAATATTGTATATATATATATATATATATATATATATATATATATATATATATTTTTGTATATATATATATATAGTATAAATATATATATACATATGAAGAGATATACATATATACATATATGTATATAAATACAAATAAATATATAAAATTTTACTAAGTATAAATATATATATATATATATATATATATATATATATATATATATATATATATATATATATATATATATAATACTGTTAAAATACAGTATATATATATATACATACTAATATATATATATATACATATATATATATAAATATATATATATATAAAACAGAAAAAGAAAAATAAAAGAAAAAGAAAATAGAAGAGAAGTAAAGGGGGGGCTCGAACCTGAGCCAGCGGGGGGGGGGGGGGGGGGGGGGGGGGGGGGGTTAGGTTAGGACAGGCTGGCCAAGAGGTCAGCCCATCAGTTGTGTTAGGGATAGGACTTAGGTAGATTTTATTAGGTTTTAAGTGATTTAAAAGATAAAAAAAATAATATAACACAGTCCTGTGTCCTGACAGTTAGGGACACAGGTATTAACGTGTTTGGGTCGATTCGACACGCACGATACAAATTTCACATGTCCAGGTCCACGCTCGTGCTCGCCAGGACACGGCGAACAACCCATAGCCAATACGAGACACACACGACACAAACAGCACTGCTACTCACATGTCCAACAAGTCGGGGGGGTTAAGTGTGCTGGCCGGCGGTGGAGATGTCGGGACGGCGGCGCTCCGGTGGCGCTGGGGTCGTCTCGGTAGGGCGCGTTGATTGGTGGTGGTGGCTGGTGACGACGACGGCTGTGGAGGTGGCGCTGGGGGTCGTCGGAGTTAGGGTTAGGGTTTTGTTTTGTCGGGGAAGAAAGGGGGTTGGGTTGGTCGTGGTGGTCGGTTAGGGTTAGGGTCGAGTCTGTGGAGAGGAGGGGAGTTTAAATAGGGGCTTAGGTCGGTGGATTGGCCGGGGAAGGTGGGGAAAAGTAGATCGGTCGGTCGCCGGCGACGTGGCTGGTCGTCGGGGGCAGTTAGGGTTAGGAATTTCGTTTAGGTCCCTTTAGTTTAGGAATTTACGAATAGGTCCCCAAGTCCCTAATATGTAAATATAAATTTGCATTCCATAATTAAAAACAATTCACTAATTACAAACTGACATATTAACAATTAAATAAATTGCATACTGATAAAAATCAATTCAAAAAATTGCAAAATGATATTAAAACATTTTAGAAAATTACAAATCAATATTTTTGTATTAAAAACTCATTTAAAAATCATTTAAAAATTCTAGAAAAATTCTTAAAAATCCTAATAATTATTTTAAGGCTAAAATTAACATTAATAATTAATTAGCACTAATTAAAATGAAATTTAAAAAACAGGGGCTTACAGATAGCCAACTCCCTCGTACCTGCATAAATACAGGTTAACTCTTACACTTACTCTGCCTGCACAAAACATTCATTAGCATGCATCCTTACAACATAATCATTGGTGTTAATGCACCATTTTCAGACGTTGCCATATAGGACTTTGAAAGATAATCGGCACGCCATTCCACCAGGTTGCGAGCCCGAATGGAATGTCTCGATACCACGTACCCTTAAAGTACGTTTACACTTCCCCAATGGTCGGATCGGTCCCCCTAACGTCCTAGGGTACCGTCTGAGGAAGCAGTCACCCCCTTGTATACAAGTTGTCGCTGACCATGCGAATGCGTGTCCGACTCGATCGTGATCATAAAACACATGTTGAAATATTGAAATAACTAAAGGCAACAGTGCATCATTTAACTCATCCATGTCGTTTTCAACGACTTATTATTTCCAATATTTTCGTCATTTTACTTGGTGATCTCGACGATCCCAAGCCTCATCATTTCTCATTCATTACTTCATTGTAATATTTTCATTCATTGCTACATTGCAACATTTCTCATTATGTTCCTTCTAAGGAGGAACAACAGCATTCATTCATTTCGAAGGGACCTGTAGCATTTCATTCATTTCATAGGAACAATAGCATATTCAATTCTTTTCTCATGTATCATTCTCGCAGCATCTCATTATTCAAGTGATTTATTCATTTCATCAACGTTAAGCATAATGGACATTATCGATTCATTCTCAGGCATCATGTTACATTAGCAGTTCGAGTGTGATTCGTTCAATAATTCAAAGTTCATGTGTTATTCATTCAATGATTTCCAGCACATACGTCTCTATCGATTTAGCAACTAAAGCATCACATCACAATTATTCAACATTCAAGGTAAGAGACATTAGGACATATTCATAGCATCACGTTATTCCATTTATTAAGCATGCAGGAATAAGAAGGAAGGAGGACAGTTCCTCTTGCCTGCATAAAAGGGTCTTCTTATTCTGGTTGCACACATTCCTCCTAAGCGTAGCTCCACCAGCGAGCCATATTCCAACACTTAATCCGTCTAGCCAGCTAAGAGAGACTACATCAGTCTCGACTCTCTTGATCTCCAACACAAGTCACGGTCCAACATTCTGATCCCATCCAACAAGCCAACCAAATGACTCGCACGGAGCGGGGCATTACATAATATACCACTCAGAAAAAGTTTCGTCCTCGAAACTTAAGAAAATAACTCATCTACTAGATTTACTTAATCACAATGAGTTACTCATTCAGCTTCACAATATTCATTTCAGCCCACTCGATCATTTCAAAATAGCTATCCAACTGTATCATTTTAATCCATCAACGATTCAATCCATCTTTCTTTTTTTCCAAATACTTACAACTTTTTATTGATTCACCAACATTTTCCTTGCATTCTATCTTGGTCGTAACACATCACTTCGTTTGGATCCATACACATATTTCAGACGTCCCTAAAATATATGTATTTCAGCCAAGGTCCGCGCTAGTACGATAAATTCTTCCCATAATGTTATCACAGTCGCAACCTATCACTTTGGCTGGATATATACACATATTTTAGGCGTTCCCAAAACATATGTACTTCAGCCAGCTTCCATGTTAGTGCGATTCGATCAGCCACGATATAACTCTCTTTTCCAAATTCGACTTAGCATCCCTTCAATTGACTTATTACTTCATTCACTTTGCCACAATCACTATCTTCCAGGCCACAACACTTAACATCAGGGACAACTCTTTTGTAAGCCCACTTCCTAAATTTTTTTTAATTTTTTTAATTTATTTATTTATGATTAATTTTATGGCCATTGTGAGTCATGCTAAATCTTGTAGTAGGCTATGACCATATTAAGGTCATATGACATCTAGATAGCTTATATATTTAATATTAGCTATTTTATATTTTTCTACAATTTTTGGATATTTTTAGGTATTTAATGTTTAAGGTTTTATTATTTTAAGGACTTTCAGGATTTACCGTAAGGTCATACGGGGGTATTTCTGGACCAAATATTTTTATTTGGACTTTAAATGACTAAAAATATTTTCTAGAATATTTTAGTAATTTTCTGGATTTTTTTAGAATTTTTGGGAATTTTTATATAATTAAAACCTATAGAATTTATATTTTATAGGTTTTGGTAATTTACTGTGAGATAACATGATGATATTTTATGTTAAAAATATTTTATTTAGATTCTAGACACTTAGAAATATTTTCTAGAATTTTTCTAGATTTGTCTGCAATTTATTTTGATTTATTTAGACTTAAAATGATTTTTAAATGATTTTCTGAATTAAATAAATAATTACCCAAAAATCCACCCTGGGGGGCCCACCTGTCGGCGCTGCTACAGTAACCGCCTCTCTCTCCTATATATATGCATTGTATGTTCACAAACCCTAATTAATTATAGCCTCCTCATTTTAGAGTTTGATCCTGGTGATTCCCCGACTTCCCGAAGCGATTGCCGTCAACTCGGACCTCATTTTCGTGTGCCGTTTTTTTTGTTGGAAGCGCATTGAGGTATAGTTTCTGAATATCTAATTTATTTTCATAATTTCTGAACCTAAATTTCTGAAAAATTCGTAGAGTGTCGGTTGTCCGAAACTTGACACGTTTCGGTGTTTTAGAGATTCCGGGAGAACCAGAAATCGAAATCATAAACCGTTTGAAGTTTCGAAAAGCTAACACAGAGCTCTACGACATATATTTTCCCAGAAATTATTTCGTTCATCTAATATTTTATTTATTCTGTTGAACTCAGAACTGATCGGTTGATCCCCGTTTTGGTCACGATTAGCCATAACGGCGATATCTTTGGACCAAAGCGTGATTTTGTGGCACGGTTGATTCCAGAGCACTCGTGGCTCTGAAATCTACCAAGGTGCACTTTCAAAATCTATAGTTTATAGCATTTGACTAAAAAGTCAACGGTACGTCTCGATTTGCGTGCCATAGTTTCCAAAATTGAGAAACACGACTTTTGATGGCCAAACTTACATGTTTAGATTATATTCATATTACTATTAGGTTAAATTAGGTTTTTATGTAAATTATTCCATAATTAATTATTATTAGATTAGTAACCCAACTAGCCACTATTTAGAATTAGAATATTAGAATTGATTTGTGGTTTTCGTGTACGGTTCGTGGTGCGATATATTTTATATGTTGATAGCTTCTAGATCAGCATTTCCCTCATCCTCTACTTGTGGCTACGGTTTGGGCAAGGACTCAGGCAAGTACAGTATTGCATTTATGTTTTAGTTCATTATAACGTTTACTTTATAGTTTTCTCGTTTGATATCCCGTTGAGTCATTGCTTGATATCCCATTGAGACACGGTTGTGACACGGTAGTTATTGTATCCTTCTTAGTATATCATTGACCGTTATTGATTGTTAGAGAGTCGGGAGGGGAAATACTCGGTAAATACGTGAACAAACCCAATTACCGTTACCGAATGATAGCTAAGTCATACACACCCACGTATGAGTTAGCCGTACCAATTACTGAATGATAACCATCATATGATGTGCCGTATTAGCCCAGCCGTTCACGTATTAAAAAGTATTTCACACACACATAGTTGTTTCCATTGTTCCTTTATCTAGTTCCTGTCCTGCTAGATCATATCTTACCAGTTTATATCTTGCTAGTTCATATCCTGCTAGTTCATCTCTTGCTAGTTCTCTATATGCTCTTTGTCATCATTGTTTCTCGCTTGTTCTAAATTATTTTGGACTAACAATATTAATTGCAATATGGTTGAACTCTGCTCCTTTCCTGACTGGATCGTTGTTATAGGTGAGGTTGACGTGCCTACTCTTGCACATGGACCATACGAGGGGGAGATAGAGACTCGAAGGCTAAACCATAGAGGACTAGTTAGTTGTGTGGTAGTTTTCTACAAATGTAAAAGCTTATATTCTTCTTCAAATATAAAACTTCTATATTTTGTAAAGTTGATTTAGTTTTGTGAATGAGCAGTTAGTATTTATGAGCACTTTGTTATTGTGGGATAGACAGCGTACTACCGCCGATACCGCAGCGTAGGCTGGGCTTGGACACGTCTCGTATCCGAAAAGCGGGTACGGGTCGTGACATCTCTATCCAAGCATAATATTTCTAATATCGGTCAAGGGTCTAACTTAGAGCCATTCATACCAAGAGTTCACAACATGCAATCATATTCCTTTCCCAAATCCGACAATATTTCTTACCGAGGCAATTCATCTTTTCTAAAAGGTACAATCTGATATCGTCCACTCTCGATTACCCGGGTCAGGGTATAATTCTATGCAATAGTCAAGGTTAACCCAGCTACACGACTATAGACACGATCCAACATTCCCGTCATGAGCAGTCAATTCCATCTGATGGAATAATTCACTAGTCGATACATACAACTCAAGTCTCATCCCATGATTCTAGTCCCGCTATAGGCCGACACATAATCCTCAAGGGTCAAACATTCCTAAGGTTCATATTGAAGCATATACATACAACATAGCATTCTTAGGTCGTACTCATCACCATCTCTCGTTCAATGCCACAAGGTCATTCTATGGGTCGCCAAAGGCCACCTATTATTCGGTCCAGTCTCAATAGTTAGCTATACCGACAGCTATACCTAATCGTTCAGGTGAATTCCCTAGAGTGGATGGCTACTAGGGTTATACTAGTTTCTTTTTCTTAGGGCCAACAAGCAACCGACAGTTCTAAGGAACTCTACCCAAACCTATGGGTATCGACTCAGTCTGAATACTAATCGCCATTGTCGGCTATGCCAACAATTGGTAAGTCCTCCACTGGTCGCTAGGGTCCAGTCTATCTATCCAGGGTCTTCCTCAAGGAAATAATTCCCATAGAGGCTCATTCTAGACTTACCCAACGATCGACTAAAATCGATCTATCATCATTACGGTCAATTCCTAACCCGACATACGATTCTCATCGTTATAATAATCCATCAAGTAAATTCCCAATGATTCAATTCCTATTCCAATTCCTTTGTACCCATACGAACCCATAAGCCAAGACTAACTATTCAAGGGTCATCGATTCCGATAGTCTTAAAATAACTATAGAATCAAACTATTCGGTATGTATGACGAAGTCACACCACTAAGCCATAAGCCAGCAAACTATATCCCAACCGACAGTCACATATACCGACATTATCCAACACATTTGTAACTTCTCAATCCCATTCATTTCTCAATCATCAAATTATCTTATGGGCATTCTTAAATATCATGCAGCAAGGGTCGAGTAGTTCATTCTATTCAATTCGACAATTCATGTATCAACTAACCATTCTCTATGTAACACAAATATTCAGGGTTGCTACTTGTTACTTTTCTAATCCCATTAAATTCCTCAGCATACATGCACATAGGCAACGACTATCCTTTGGTGATCTAGATGAGTTAACATCTATTACACCTTAGGGTCAAGGCACAAATCTCTAATATTCCTTTGGTTCACCGACAATATTTCTAAAACTTTCAGCTACGCAACCAACTTTGTATTAGCCACATTTGATTTGCATCCAACCAATCAAAATCAACATTCATGTATTCTAAGCCACAACATTCTCTAGCCAAATCCATTTACCCATAGCATACTAACCGTCTTACTAGTCTGAGTCATCACTCGACTAAACAATTTCTAACCAAGCCACCCGTTACAATTTTCGACAATCTCGCTACTCAATATAACTTCACCGTCAAGGGACACTCGAGTCATCTAGCAACAATACCTGACTCCCAGCTAAGTCTCGGTACTACCCAGTACCCACAGATAGTCTCATTGTTATTCTATGGAAGGGTCAACATACATCTCGTTCTGAGGTTGTAGAGGCAATATACCACTCAGAAACGAAGCCATCCTTAAATAATACCAACTCAATCTATTTCGGACATCTGTGATCTATAATAATCACAATGCTTAGCCAACATCTCGGGGTCTCAGTATCATAAGCCAATATTCTTAGGGTCTCAAAATCATTAGCCAGTACACATGAGTCAACTCACCAGTTCCGTTGAGCTCATCCATCAATTACTCCATTCACAATTCATTTCCAACATCACATGCAATCTCAACTTGTTACAACATACATAGCCACTTTTTTTATTCCCACATTCCAAACAGCATTCATACTATAGCATATACTATGGCATCGAGTCATTGTTGGGTTATTTGTGTCCAAACCAACAACAATCATTCATTCAGGAGCATCACAATGTATTTAGACTTATTGTATGGATCATCCAGTGAGCATCCAAGAGGGTCAACGAACTTTCAAACACATAACATAGGATGATTACAGAACAATAACAACATAATCGCGGAAGCAATCTTTGATTTAGTTGTCGATGTAACTTTGATTTGAAATGAATCAAAGAAGAGACCAAGGACGTGAAGCCGTGCTCTGATACCAATTTGTCACACCCCGATTCGTAGAGTCATTTATTCACATATTTTATCTCTTGAAATCGATCGTCCTCGCTTGGGTATGATGCCGTACAAGTCTGGTATTGCACTTATGCAATGCAAAGATGGTACATAATCGATTTATCTTCAAATAGGAAAGCAGCGGCAGAAGTAGACAAATTGAAGATAATAAGGACAATCTTTCTTATTGAATAGAAATATATCAGTTTCTTTATAGCAGCGGAGATAAAAGGATAACTTGAAGTCTCACAGAGATATACAGAATTTTATTTTCTTTATTGATAATTGAAGAAGAGTACAAGACTTGTATTGAAGTACAGTACATACAACACATCTCATTTTGCATTGAAAGCCAACTGAACAATGCTATACAGCTTACATTTGATACTTGGATACATTGGATTACAACTCGATATACCAACTTGGCTTACAACTCACTGGTACAACTGATTATATTCCATACATTATGCCCTTTATAAACAGAAGACATCATCTTGAACAAGGAGAGATTCTGTATGCCTAACAAATCTTCGATGTCGCAGGACCAATCAAGCCAATCTTCGTGTGTAGAATATCCCAAGCACGACCACCTGCCCACAAAACGTGGGTCAGCACATCATCTATATACTGGCGAGCAAAATCCAACCCGTTCGCCTAAACCAACACTAACTGGTCGATTTTAGCAAGCATTTTAATAGAAGGATCTTTCTACTTTGGGGCCTAGCATCAGTTTACAGTTCATGGGCAATCATCATAGTGAAACATGTAAACATATTCTTAGCAATATTCATGTGGACATATCATTATAGCATTCTTGGTGTTGTCATGCAAAGGCATCATTAAGGTATCGTTATCATTGTCATCTTAAACATGTTATGACAGTTCTCACTTCAAGCATCACTTAGCATGTATGTTATATTTGAGCAATGTTTATAGTAAGGCATCTTTCTAGCATACTGAATTTAACATGTTGAGTATGTCATAGAGTTCTCTTTTAAAGGCTACATCATAACATCGTCTTGTTTAGCATAATTAAGCAGGCAATTCAGCCAACATATATATATATATTGAGTATATCATATTTAAGTAATTTCTTACCGATAGCCAACTCCCTCGTACCTGTATCAAATACAGGTTAACTCCTACACTTACTCTGCCTGCACAAAACATTCATTAGCATGCATCCTTACAACATGATCATTGGTGTTAGTACACCATTTTCAGACGTTGTCATATAGGACTTCGAAAGGTAATCGGCGCGCCATTCCACCAAGTTGCGAGCCCGAATGGAATGCCCCGATACTACGTACCCTTAAAGTATGTTTACACTTCCTCCATGGTCGGACCGGTCTCCCAAACATCCCGGGGTACCGTCCGAGGAAGCAGTCACCCCTTGTATACAAGTTGTCGTTGACCATGCGAATGCGTGTCCAACTCGATCGTGACCATAAAACACATGGTGAAATATTGAAATAACTAAAGGCAACAGTGCATCATTCATCTCATCCATGTCATTTTCAACGACTTATTATTTCCAATATTTTTGTCATTTCACTTGGTGATCTCGACGATCCCAAGTCTCATCATTTCTCATTCATTGCTTCATTGCAACATTTTTTATTCATTGCTACATTGCAACATTTCTCATTATGTTCCTTCTAAGGAGGAACAACAACATTCATTCATTTCAAAGGGACCTGTAGCATTTCATTCATTTCATAGGAACAATCGTATATTCAATTCTTTTCTCATGTAACATTCACGCAGCATCTCATTATTCAAGTGATTCATTCATTTCATCAACATTAAGCATAAGGGATATTATCGATTCATTCTCAGGCATCATGTTACATTAGCAGTTCGAGTGTGATTCGTTCAGCAATTTAAAGTTCATGTGTTATTCTTTCAATGATTTCCACCACATGCATCTCTATCGATTTAGCAACTAAAGCATCGCATCACAATTATTCAACATTCAAGGTAAGAGACATGAGGGATATATTCATAGTATCACGTTATTCTATTTATTAAGCATGCAGGAATAAGGAGGAAGGAGGACAGTTCCACTTGCCTGCATAAAAGGGTCTTCTTATTCTGGTTGCACACATTCCCCCTAAGCGTAGCTCCACCAGCAAGCTATGTTCCAACACTTAATCCGTCTAGCCAGTTAAGAGAGACTGCATCAGTCTCAACTCTCTTGATCTCCAACACAAGTCACGGTCCAACATTCTGATCTCATCCAACAAGCCAACTAAATGCCTCGCGCGGAGTGGGGCATTACAGTGTCCGTTAGACGTGGGTTGGTTTTGGTCAGGTGGGTTGGCAAACGCTTTTACAAGCGCCCAACAAATATGATATTGGGGCCGGCTATACACACCCAGGACTTGCTAAGGATACCCCATTTCAAAAATAAAAAATAATAGAAAAATTTTCTATTCTACCCTTGCTGCTGAGCACACCCCATACTCCCCTCCCCTCCCCTCCCCTTCCCTCCCCCCCTCCGCCGACCCTCCTCCTCCCTCGACCCGTCGCCGCCGCCGACCCGCCTCCGCCGACCCCCCCCCCCCCCCCCCCCCCCGGACCCGCCTCCTCCTCCTCCTCCTCCCCCCGTTTTCCGATATATCCCCCCTCCGCCGACCATAAATTATTGTTAAAACAAAAAAAAATTAGGAAAAAATTTGAGTGTATTCACGGGTAGGTTCGACCCTGGTTTGTCGAACTCACAGAGCAATGTTCGACCCACGACAGTCGAACTATAGTGTGTACGTTCGACCAGAATATGTCGAACAGAAGATGACATGTTCGATTAGAATATGTTCGACCAGTGTTTGTCGAACACAAGAAGACACGTTCGACCAGTATTTGTCGAACAGAATAAGACATGTTCGACCAATACTTGTCGAACAGACCATTGTCCGTTCGACAAGTATTTGTCGTGCGTGTCGTAGAATTTTTTTGTGGGGTGTTCTTAGAAAGCCTTGGGGGTATATTTGTCTTTTAACATAACATTTAAGTTATGTGGGGTGTCCTTAGCAAGTCTTGGGGTGTGTATAGCCGGCCCCTATGATATTAGGTATCACAAGTTAGTATATGACTCCTTTTAAAAATGTAATAATACAGAAAATGAATTAGCAGCACCAAAATTGTTCGACTATATTATTGAAAACCAACTTGCATTAGGGATTGTTGAAGAGCTATCAATCAACCTTAGTCTTTGATTTCTTTTGTATCTGATTACTATTTGACTCATATATAGTTGTTATTTGTACTACTAAATGAATCGATCTATTATAAATAAAATTTGGCTGGGATCTTCTTGATCGCATCCTTCGTCTCAGAGAAAAACAAATCTTGCTAGCCCTCAAAAGGCGAGGAGCTACTAACTGCAGCAGCAAAAGAGAACAAAATAAACCTTCAAACCTATCACCACAAAAATGTAATTAGTCAATCTAAGATTTTTCCAGCATACTGTTCAATGTTGGATAAGAGGCTTGCTTCTTCTTGCTTCTTGTATATTGCTTCTTCTTGCTTCTTGTATATAAACAACACAAGGAACATAAATAGCTAACAATAATATAAAGGATGTTTCGATATAATTGGTGAGGATTTAAATTTGATTGCACAAAGACAAACTTCATAGTTCAGATTCATTGAGTTTGAACGAATCTTCATATTTGTTGGGTTGAACGAATTTTCATATTCGTTGGATTTTGGTCGACTCTTCGTTCAGATTAGTTCACTTTGAAGTCCGTTCTGACGGTTGGAAGAGGTATACCTATTAAGGAAAAGGAATGGGAGCTTCTATATAAATCCGAGTACACCCAAGTCTCAATCATCACAAAAAAGCCAACATCTTCTCAAGCTTAAAACAAAGTTACTACTACTCAAGAGTCTCAGGAAGAAGATAATTAGATTTTTTTTCTGTCTGCATATTTTGCTAAAGAATTTGTTGTATCATGGGAGAAAAGTATACTTCAGAACCTGATAGCAGACTCTTTCCGAGTGGTGACGAATAATTTTCTAAAGAAAATGTTGACATACATATATATTTTTCAAAGCTACTTTTGTTTTATCTCTACTATTATAAGTAACAAGTTTAGAAAGTTATTCCTCTGCTACTAGGGACATTGAGACGAACAACACGGAGCCTTCGATTTTAGAAAGTGTCGACACACACACCGCCACCGGCACACTAATGAATCTTCTGTATCCTTCTTACTCTTCCCATGTTCGTTTTTTACGCCCTCTTGATCATTTGCATTCCTTGCCTCTTGAACCTTACTCATGATTGTAATGTTGTTAGTTCTGCTTTTCACACTTGCCATGCCTCTTCTGGTATTTCTCATAGTTTGAACTAAGTATCTCTAGAAAAATATTTAGTTGCCTCTTCTGGTATTTCTTAGAGTGGGATCGAACCGCGGGGGAGGTGTGGACAGTATGCCCAAATAGCATGCAATGCAGGGTGCACAAAGTCCCGTGTGTTACATCGAACATCTCAAAAAAGAGAGAGTTTGAACTAAGTTATATTTGGTCCGACTCAAGTAGTGTGCTTTTAATTAAGGAACATCTACTATGTTATCTATAATTTTCCTTTCAAATGATAGAAAATGAATGCTCTTATAAATGTTCGAGACTTCATTTCTAATAGATTATGTGTTCTTGTCCTCGTATTAAAGTTATGGTATTAGTGTGTAGGGGTGAGCATTATTCGGTTTTGAACCGAAAATCGAACCGAACCGAACCGAACCGAATAAGAGATTCGATTCGATTTTAAAAAAAATCGGTTCGATTTCGGTTTTGAAAATACTAGATTTTCTTATTCGGTTTCGGTTTCGGTTTTGGGTTTCGGTTTCGGTCCAAAACCGAATAAGAAATTTTTGTTTATATATATATATATATATATATATATATATATATATATATATATATATATTATAGGTATATACTATAGGTATATATATATAGGTATATACTATAGGTATATAATAAATATATCTAGGTATATATAGTTATTATATATATTAAAAAAAAATAAACTCAAAAACCGAATAAACCGAAAACCGAACCGATTTAATTCGGTTCGGTTCGGTTCGATTATTGACCGATTCGGTTCGGTTTCGGTTTTGTTTATTCGGTTTCGGTCCAATTCGATTTTTGCTTATTCGATTCGGTTGGAACCGAATAAACCGAATACTCACCCCTATTAGTGTGTATGGAAGACAGCCGGTCTTGATGCATTCATATTGGTCCATCTTCCATGTTTTCTTATGGAATGCCATCAACAATTTTTGTCAGACTAACGTGCGCTATGTGAAGAAAATGTTGGCTAGCGGTATACATTCGCAAAGCCTAGGAAATCTGTTAGCAGAATCAATTGTTATGTAACATTACAATAGAAATCCACTTTCAAAATAAATAAAATAAAATAAAAATGCAACAAAAATTCCCAGAGAAGTAAGCAGAAATGATTGTCATTGACATAGACATGGACAACATATTGCTCATCACACTCCAATACACGTCTTTATTTTGGTACAATTAATCCAGAAACAGTCTCTAGGACCAACCCACACACTAAATACAAACATACAATTCAATCCAGAAATAACAAGTATGAAATAGTAAGGGAATCACAACACGATGCACCAGCCAGCCACAAAAACATAAAAGAGAAGAGAGATCCATAAGCGATGATGAACGACACAACAAGAAGCCAAATGACGGAAAGATGGATCACCTCTTATAATGACAGTGGGAAACGACGACGACGTCGACGACGTTCTCTTTTCCATCTTTGTGGTATATGTTTCGGTGCAGCAGAGGCAAATCCCATCCTAAAATCAATGTGGTCTATCTTCTTGGAACCACCTTGTACGTTCTTCCACCACCCCTCTTCACCTCGAACCACCACTACCTTATTGGTGGCAACATCATCATCACTGTTGCTGTAAGTACTATCCGAACTTGGGGATATTGGAACATTCTTAAGATTCCAGCAGCCCCTTACTTCCAACTTTTGGAGCAAAGGAAGATGATCACCCTCCTCGCAAATGCTGGTCAGCTTCGGCAACTCGAATAGGCGCAACCTTTTGAGCCTCGGTAGCCCAATTTCTCCGCCGGCAGCGGTGTGTTGTGTGAACAACTTACCAAGCCTAGCGCAGAACTTTATTTCCATCACTTCAAGGTTCGGAAGGCGAATGGCCACAGGAAACAGTACAAGAAGGTTCGGACAGTATTCTATATAGATGGATTTTAGAAGCAAAAAACTATGGTTTTGTTGTTCAAACCTATTGTTGCAAATAGCGGACAGCTTCGTAAGGCTGGATATCCACAGAGTTTCTAGATATTTAAGATTCCAGAGATCCTCCACTTCATTGTTTGGAGAGTTGAAGGCGTATTCCATGTCTCTACAATTCTTGAGATAACAAGTTTGTAGCTCTGGAGTAGGCCATATCCCTGCTTGAGCGTGTTGGTAATTATGCAGAGAGAGCAGTCGAGGTCGGAATATGAGTGATAATGTATAGAGACTCCAGAGTCCTTCACCACCATTGATCTCTAGGCATTTCCCATGAGGGTTATCAACTCCTGCAGCTACGATGGGATATTCAACAGTATCGATATGGCGATGATCTACTTGAGCAGCATGGATGTCCTTATAGGGAAACTTATCATCGCTTGCCCGTAGGTGAGCATCTCGTGTTCTTCTCCTTGGTATCTCCTCCTCCTCTTCCTCCTTTGGATATAATATGGCAATATTGCATTTTTGTAGTGTGTCTGCTCTCGGCACTAATGAATGTAAATCGATACCGAAGAAATCAAAGTTGTCAAAGACCTTGACATTTTTCAGTGAAAGTTGCAATTCTCCAAGGCTTCTGAGCCCATTCTTGAAACTGAAACGCTTGAGGCTGCGCATATGGCACCATGCAGCTTTATGCAATGTAGGCAAGGGACAGTCATCAAGGTTGAGCACCTCTAGATTATCGAGTCCTGTCGTTTCGATAGTTTGCAATTCTCTGCAACCTTCTAGGCAGAGCATACGAAGATAACACAAGGAAGAGAGAGAGGAGGGAAGCGTACCGATACTGCAGTAAGAGAGATCAAGGATTCGAAGGTTTGGCATGTATCGGAAAACATCATCTGGAATCACTTCCAACTGTGAATTTTCTTGTAGAATCAAGGTGGAGATGTTAGGAAAGTTGGCCGGAGAAGAGGGTGGTGGAAGTAGTACTTCTTTGATCTGGTTATCCGCAAATGAGATCCTCGTCAGGTCTTGGCTCCATTCAGCCATGTCCACCAGTTTTAGGCTTCTAGAGCGTCTGACTAAGTAGCCCTGAAATTGTGTCGTAATGCTAGAGGAAGAAGAGGATGCCGAGGCTGCAAGATTGTGGTATACATGTTCAAAGATCTCGAACCCTTCAGAGGATGTCAAGTGTCTATCTTCAAGATCCAGTGATAGAGCAACAAGAAGCAGTGTCGCTTCCCAAGAATTCTCGTTATAATTATCAAGACAAGGTCGGGGAAGAATTTCAGACCTGAAGTTGTAGTACAGGGGGGAGCCTCTAGGGAAGAGTATATACGAGAACAAGTATTGGATGACACTTTCAGCGGTTAATGCGAAGATATTGTCATGCAGTAGAGCAGTTGGCGCAAGGCTGGGAAGCATCATGGAAGTCATCTCTTCCTTCTTGGACTCGAAGTTCCATCTTATCACGTCAGGAAGGATTTCTACAGTGGATATTGCCGAACTGTGGGCTTCATAGAGGATCATATGGAGCGCAACATCGTTCGGTAGCTCACCAAACTCTTCTTCAAACTCTTTGTCAACAGTAGTCATTCTATACGAGCCCCGAGGATTGGTGAAGACGACTTTCAGGAACGGATGCTCAACGCCTCGTGTGTCAGTTACAAATTTAGGAATTCCTAATGCTCTTTCGTCTACTTCTCTTTTCAGGTTATCCACTATCAGTACCAACGGCTTCCATTTCAAGGCTGTGAAAATCTCTCTCCAGTAGACGTCTCCTCCGCCAAGAAGATCCAGTTTTAACACTTGTTCTATCTTCTTTCGTATCTCGTACTCTACTGGAATATATGATTTGAAGGCCACTCGTACAATGCCGCAGAAGAAGAAGAAGAAGTCTTGATCTCCTTTGTTGTTCTGATCATATAAGGCTGCGGCAACATGATCCATCACCCTCTTTCTTCCTATCCCGCTCCATCCGCCCACACGCACTGACGAAGTACTGGACTCTTTCAAGCATTCCACCACTCGTTCGGCCATGGACTCCACCAACTCCTCGTCGCCCGCCGGAGATATTGTAGAGAACCTCTCTCCTCCATCTAATGATCTGTTCCAAAAGCGTACGACCCACCCACATAAATGTGTGTATATATATATCTCATATAAATTAAGATGTTATAACATCAAGGATACATTGCTTTACCTTGTATGTTGCAGTACCTCTTTGGCCATCACCGACTTTTTCTTCTAATCATTAGGTACCAACATTATATAAAATTCTTTTACTTTTTCCTGCGAACAAAAAAAAAAAACCAAAATTAGTGTTATCGGTCTTCAGGGATGAGTTGTGTACGAAGCACTGCTCTAATTCGACTTCTACGTGCGTATTTTTTTCGTATTCCTCATAGACGTAAAATCTCCCTTCTACCAGCTTCATGTCACTGCATAAACACAGTTCTGGAAGACTGACCCGAACTTAGCTTTGTCCAGAAAATATAGTGAACAATAGAGAAATAGAATGGAACTGATTTTCTGTGTTGCGGAGGAGAGACAGATTCTTGTTGTTGTTCCCATAACCAAATAATTTAGAAAACTTAATATATATAGGTATGGCCCATAACCCCTCGATTTAATAGAGATAAATAAAAAATAATGAAATTTAATAGGAATAACGGGCTGAAATTTAATAGCCGTTGAAAGTTAAGATACATATGTTGTTGCAAACTAGAAGCATGTTCTGGCAATATATAACACTACAGTTTTCAGCAATGTTCTATTACGATATTACTGTCGGAAAATTGAAACAAGCTAAGTGTACCAATTCTAAACAGTCCCCCATTGCAACCTGAAGATCACTCGATGTAGTTAATGATGAGCATAAATCTCAATCCTTATATAAAATGTCCACAAAAGAGAAGATGGAATTTCTTTCTTTTTAAGAGAGCAAGTAATGCCTTGCTTGTTCATTTTATTCTACTTTGAATGGTTAATTCATTTTTCTTTTTTTCTAACAATAAGCTGTGCGTTCCCTTTGAATCCTACTTTTATTAAACAAAAGAACATTTCTTTCGGCAAAGAAATTTAAGTGGATCCTAGAATCAGTGGGTAGACCATTATGAAGAAGTTTCCAGACAAACACTCCAACAGATGGAGGAATTCTAGAGTGCCACAGGTAGGTATGCCATCTAAAGGGTGGGGCTCTAGTTCTGAGAATGTTACCAAAGGAGGAGCTAAATTTACCTGACTGAGACAAAGCCACTCAGAGTATAGATTGGGGAGATAACCAAGTATCAAACAGGCCTTCAATGGAGAGGTTGTGGGTGGGATGTTGGATGATGGCAGGGTAACTCCAGATGAAAGAAGCTAGTTTAGTTTACTATGAACAAACAGATGATAGAAATATAACTCACTTCGTAAAATATTTCACTTCATTTAGAGGTAAAATATATTCGTAATTTATACTTGACCCTCAGGACGAACAATTATAGTTAATAGGTGTACTATTGTGAAATATCTGGATTCCAGGTCATTTTAATCCAGTAAGTGTCGCTTTAGATATATAAACAATTACATTCTTTTTTCTTTTTTTTTTGAAATCCCACGCACACACACAATTGGGGGACTCGAACCTTGCCGGTCCCTCCGGGTGTCCGCTCTAATACCACTAGGCTAGAGAGCTCGGACAAACAATTACATTCTTCAAAATTATATATATATATATATATATATATATATATATATATATATATATATATATATATATATTTTGAAAGAAGGTTAATTGTGGCGAACGCTCCCACCGGAAATCGATCTCCTGACCACTCGGGCCACATGCATCTCTCTTAACCACTAGGCTAGAGGTCATTTGCATATATATATATATATATATATATATATATATATATATATATATATATATATATATATATATATGGAGCCCCTCTACCACACTGAGGCTCTAGACGATTAGTTGGCATTGTGGTAGGACAAGACCTGCATTATTCTCAAAAGTAAAAATTTCAAATGCATCTCTATTATTATAAAGAGGCTTCAAAACAGTTCAAAATAAACTGTTTGAACCGTATGTATATAATTGCATGTGTAATTAAGAAAATTATAAACATGCTTAAAAACGGCTCAAAATGAGCCGTAGCCGTATGTATATAACTGAACAATTAAGAAAAAATAAAATAAATTCACATTAAAGAAAAAAAAATTCAAAACTAAAAGTTTAGATGAAAATTACTTGTGTAAAGAACACGTAGAATACATGTGCACGTGACTAGTATAAAATAAAGACATCCAATACACAACGAAACAATAATTCTATCAACTTAGTTTTTAAAATTGATCTTATTGTTGGTTTATTTTTATACTTTTTTTTACCTCATTCAACATAAGGGATGAAACTTACATGAGGACACCTATTAAGGCATCTTTCTCGTAACCTGAACAACCCTTACTTATAACCTTTCTTTATGACCATTGTGATAACAAAGTCATTGCCACAATGACTTTTCATATCAAAACCACGCCAACTTTGAACAAAATCTTTTAGATAATATGTACTTTAAAATTTATAAACTATTAAATTTCTGCAAGATGCTACTATAAACTATTTTTCTCGATCACAACTTGTAACCATAAACTTTTAGAATTTCACACACAACAATTTTATTTGAATATTCTGTTAAATTTAACTGTAATTTATGCACATGTCTAATTTCGAAAATTTATTGCTGAAAGAAAATAAAATTTTCAATTGTATCGTTTTGCCCCCAACCCACACAAACCATCCTAAACCTACTTCCGTCCCGCAACCAAAATGATACAAGGCAGAAACCGAGCTCTTTGTGACAATACTAATGAATTAATATCACCAAATTGTTTGGCAATATTAATGAAAACCAAATTGCTTGTTAATATTGCCACAACTAGGTTTCTCCTACAATGCAAGCATTCAACATACTCATACGCTATATTGCTTGTTAATAATGCAAGATGGAAGAGAATTTATTGTGGTAAATTTGGAAAAAAATTATGCTATATTTATAGAAATTTTCGGATGCCAAATTACCCTAAATTACAATCTGGATTCTATCTCCTCAACTTTAACTTTTTTTTCCCCTTCTTGCTAGCTCTCAGTGGTTAGGAGGCAGCAGCAAAAGAGAATAAGTGAACTTTTAATTTTGTGTTCTTCGATGTTCGGTGAATGTACATGGATCTGTCATAGTTGTTTCTTTGAATTTTTTGTATTCTTCTTCAACTAGTTGCCTTCCGTGGCTAAATCAGTAGGTCTATCAACATTTATTTAGTGCAACATGATGTATTATAAATGGTTAGAAAATATGTAATTCTTTTAATTATGAATATGTTGGCACGCTAATGGTAGCTGTGATTGACGAATTATGAGTTAATATTAGACTAAAATTATGAGTAAGTTAACGAAATAACCATGAGTTAATGAGTTTATAGCGAGTAACAGCTTAGAATTATGTTTGAGTTAGTTGTTTATGGTCCTATATATACACACATTTTTATACATCTATTAGTAGAATTTTTTTTTGGGAGGATGTTGTCCAAACAAGCAATAATGTTATGACAACAAGAATAGTAAGAAACAAATAATCGAATAATAACAAACACACAAACATGTAATATTTTAATGTGGTTCAGTCAAGTTCGACCAAATATACAGACTCCTTTAGGATTGATACTCATGGCTCTTTTAGAGCCTTGTATCACTGTTTCGACCCATTTCGGACTTCTCCGATTAGATTAGCGGATGGTACCCATCGCACTCATAGTTAACATAAGTTATACATAACAGAGTAGATATATAATACAAATAAAGTAATAGTTTGGAAAGAAATGAAATTCTCCAACCTATTTTTAGCTTGGTAACTAGCAACAAGTTTGATCGAGTTCTCAGAAGAAAACAATATCCAGATATTAGGAAATTGAAACAAGCTAATTAAGCGTACCGAATTCGAAGATATCACCTTCGCAACCTGAAGATCATTGAATTTAGTTACATGAATAAGCATAAAATCTCAATCCTTATATAATTAAATGTGCACAAAAAGGAAGATGGAATACCTTCTTTTTAAGAGAGCAAGTAATGCCTTGCTTCTTCATTTTATTCTACTTTGTATGATTCTTCCCTTCTTCTTATCTGACAATGAGCTGTGCATTCCCTTTGAATCCTACTTTTTATTAAACAAAAGAACATTTCTATCGCAAAGAAAACTAATGGAAATAACTTACTTCATTTAGAGTTAACATTGAATAGGACCTAACACTCTATAATTGTTCTGAGAATTTAAGCAACTATTACACGATCATCTCTCTCCTCCTTCATGCTCAAAAGTCAAATTTTAATTCAAAACCCAAAATAAAGACATCAAATACACAGAGGAAAAAAAAAATCTATTAAACTAGTTTTTAAATATTATTGGATTGTTTTAAAAAATTTATTTATCCCATTTTTCAGTATAAGGGATGAAAATTGCATGAGGACAGCTCTAGCGTCTTTCTCATAGGAACAAGCTTTACTAATAACCTTGCTTCATGACCTGCTGATAACAGAGTCACTGCCACAATGATTTTTTTTTTTTTTCACTGCCACAATGACTTCGACACCAACATTGAACAAAATATTTTAGGCTAATTTGTGCTAAAATATCATAAACTATCAAAAACCTGCTATCATGAACTTCCAAAAGTCTGCACCTAAGTACTATTTGTGGAGTGAGTGTCTTGGGGCGGCTTCAAATTTCTTGAAAGATACCAAGTTGAAGAACAAAAGTAATCAAACATCGCAAGTTCTCCCCAAATGTGAAAGGGACAGAAACTTACATGACTCACCAAAGGCTCGAGCAAAGCAATGTGACTTGGTACGACTTGAAAAACCCTCAGAAATTGCTTGTCATATTGCTTTATTCTACTTATGATAGGAAAAGGACAGAAACTTACATGACTCACCAAAGGCTTAAGCAAAGCAATGTGACTCGGTATGTGTTAGTTTCGGGGCTTCATCAAAGATGGGAGAACTAGATGTCGAGATTAGAGGTTCAAACAAACGTTCCCCTTCTGATTATTCTCGAGATCCACGAGGAACACTATAATATAAATCTGATTACAAAAGCAACAATAATCAGAAAATAAATCTCACGTTCTTCCTCGCAATCGCAGTTGCTGACGGACAGAACTGAGTTACAACTCAGAGAAAAGAGAAGAAAGAAGAAAGAAGAAGAGGAAAGGTTTTGCTGGGGTGATTAAGATCACCGTTGCTCAAAGCAAGATTCGTCCCACCAAGATCTGCTTCCAGGAACCAGCAAGTTCACGAAGAACTTCTGGAACGCTCGTAAGTCAATATTTGAGACTTGAACGGGCTTCCTGAACTTTACGGACTCCCTTAACTCTCTTCTTGGTACCTCTTCTAAAGGAGGCCAATGGGCTCTATTTATATAGTAGAGTGAGACTTCACATTTTCTACTATCCGATATGGGACTAAAATATCAATACTCAAAAATAGAGTCTGATATTTTAGATCATCCCACAATCAGCATAGTAGTGTGCCAGTCCACGCTTACCCCCCGAACACTCACGTGCATGCACGAGACAACCTGGAGTCCGTGTCCGAGCCCGCACAACAAAAATCAACTTGCATCCTTGTTGGAATTAATTCTTTTTTCTTCTAAGAAAATACTCCCACATGGCACACACTTGTGCCCCACCACACCTCATGTGCACACCTCAACACAAGCAATACATTATATTGAGATATTCACCATTTGGTGTAGCCGATATGGGACTATCTTTCCTAGTCTAAAGGTAAAAATACCAACAATTCCCTACATATCTCAATATATGGGTTGAGCGTTCCTCACAGTGACTGTCCATCATGCATTAGGAGAGATATCGCAGATGACTTGAATCTTTCTACATGGGTCAATTAACAGTATGATACAAGAATGGACTAAGCCTTGAATTTTGCACCATGACTGCAATTTTTCTACTCACATAATGACATCAGCTGTGCTTTCGGTTACACATTAAAGGCCTTGTGCATGCCTGGTTTCGGTGTATGTATCTTAGGCATCTACAAGTTTACCCTCAAGAGACGGCCTGAATCTCTTTCCATACATTCTAGGTGAGTTCTTTTAAAAAGTCCTTTGGCATGAAGCCTTGCGCTTCCTTGTGGTGCTACCCCGCATTGACATAGCCCAAAGCCGAGACTACACCTCATCGTGGTGTCACGCCACTGTAGCATGAGGTCCCAGCCTCTTTGTAGTGCCAAATTACCCAGCATGAAGTCTTGCGCTTCCTTGTGGTATTACGTCGCTGTGACATGGCTCGCGTAGCCGAGGGTTTACCCATTCTTGGTACCTCTTGGTGGTGTCACACCACTGTAATATAAGGTCACCGGCCTCTTTGTAGTGCTGACTATCACTCTTCATTCTACAACATTAGGCTACCTGCCTATATGCGATGCTACGCCGCTGTGACATGGCTCGCAAAGCCGAGGCGTTACCCTTACCGAGGAACCTCTTGGTGGTGTCACCCCACTGTAGCATAGAGACCTTACGCTCCTTTGTATTGTTGTGCTACCGTGCTTCCTATAGAGCACACCAGACATTCGAAATGCCTGAGAACTCATTAAGGCGTCTAAGCCATCCTCCCATAGGACTTGTTCTTTTAAGAGAATCGATAGTAGACAACAGTGGTTATGGGTCTGTAACCCCTAAGTGTCTCAAAGGACTATCCACTGTTCCAGATATTCTCTCCATCAGCGGTCCTTTTTTGAACCAAAAGTTAGATGCCTGGTAGATTTCTCTTTGAACTAATAGCATAAAACTTTATGGTAGAATTACAAAGACAGAATATTATATCACATCGTCTTCAAGCCCATCATAATTGCTGTGTCCTCGACCAACTGGCGCTTGAGACCTTTGACGAATGGATCTGCCAGATTTTTTTTACTCCGAACATTAATCACGATAATGACTCCAGTCTTTATCAGATCATTTACCGTCCTGTGCCTCAATCGCACAGTCCTCTTCTTACCATTGAAGAGATCATTTGATGCCACCGCTGCAGCTGCCTAGTTGTCGTAGTATATCGGTACCGTCAGAATCTGCGCACCAACCACTGTAAGATCATGCATGAGCTCCCGAAATCATTTTGCTTCTTCTGCTACAGCAGCCAGTGCAAAGAACTCAGATTCCATTAAGGAATAAGAGAGCATTGTCTGTTTTTTTCGACTTCCATGATATAGCAGCTCCACCCATGGAGAAGATGTATCCTCCTGTGGACCTTTCGCTCTCTGCTTCTGAACACCAGCTTGCGTTACTGAAGCCTTCCACTACTGTCGGATATCCGTTGTAGTACAGTGCATACTTCTGAGTCCTCTTGAGATATCTCATAACTCTCTTCACGGCCTTCCACTGCTCCACACCTGGGTTGCTCGTGAATCGACTTAGCATCCCCACGGTGAAAGCTATGTCAGGCCTTGGGGCAGTAGCTACATACATCAAACTTTCGATGACGCTTGAGTACTCCAGCTGCCTGACGCTTTCTCTAGGATTTGGCTTCAGCTTCTTGTCACACCTGTAAGGAGTATCGATCCCTGGAAGATCCTAATATCCATAGCGTGTGAGTATCTTCTCAATGTAATGAGACTGTGACAGTGCCACTCCAGTGTCTGTCCGAATGATCTTTATCCCTAGGATAACATCAGCTTCCCCTAAGTCATTCATACTGAACTTAGATGAGGGGAACATCTTTATCTCGGTGACACGTGCTAGATCCGTACCCAGGATCAGCATGTCGTCCACGTATAGACAAACGATGACTCATCTCCCGTCAGCGAACTTTGTGTAAACACGTTTGTCCGTCTCACTGACCATGTAGCCGTTTGATCTAATAACTTTGTCAAACTTCTCGTGCCACATCTTGAGATCTTGCTTCAGACCGTATAGAGATCTCACCAACCTGCAGACTTTGTCTTCAAGGCCCTTGACGATGAATCCTTCTGGCTGTTGCATGTAGATCTCTTCGGTCAACTCTCCATTCAGGAATGATGTCTTCATATCCATCTGATGTATGACGAGCTTGTGAATTGCACTCAGAGCAATCAACATCCTGATGGTTATCATCCGTGCTACTAGAGCATATGTGTCGAAGTAGTCGATCCCCTGCTTCTGAGAAAATCTTTTAGCTACCAGCCTTGCATTGAACTTGTCAATAGTTCCATCGGCCTTCATTTTCTTCTTGAAGATCCACTTGCATTCGATTGGTTTAGCTCCTTCAGGCAGATCGACCAACACCCACGTATTGTTGGAGGTTATAGAGTCATACTCATCATTGATAGCCTCCCTCCATAAGACAATGTCTCTGGTCTTCATCGCCTCATTATAGGTAAACGGATCAGCTTCCACATGATAGGTGACAAACTCATCTCCGAAGTCCTTCTGTCTCCTCCCCCGCTTAGATCTGGGTTCTACGAGTTCTGGTTCAACAATTGTCTCTGGTATGACAATTTCTTTTTCTTGGACTGCGTCTTCTTTGGAAGTGATAGCCGCCTGTGCACTCACATTATTCTCCGAAAGAATTCGGCATCGCGAGATTCAATGATTTGATTGGTTTTAACATCAAGAAACCTCCGAGCATCACTTTTCTCAGCATACCCCAAAAAGATCGTCTTTGTAGTCCTTGTCCCAAGCTATTAAATCTTCAAGTCCGGAAGCATCACATATGCCAGGCACCCCCACACTCGAATGACGTTCAAGTTTGGTCTGACTTTGAACCAGAGTTCATGAGGAGTTACTTCGGAACCTGCGTATGTAGGTAAAAAAAAAAAATCAAACTGCGCCTAGTTGACTGCTTAAAGACAAACTGCGCCTAATTCATGAATCTGGGCAGACTGTGCCTAGTTCTCAATCAAACTCAAATAGCGCCTATTCAGTACTCAGAGAGGCGCGTTTCTCAAACCGCGCGTAGATCACATAATCATTATTATCTGATAGCACGTAAATCGAAATGACATCTCATCATTATTCTGACAGCGTAGCACTCGAGGAAGATATGATAGCTGTCTAGACAGATTGCACCTACATCGAAGAACCAGGCACTATCGACAGACTGCGCCTACTTTTGACTATATCAAGCACACTTTGCAGATTGCGCCTACGTCTCAGTGAAGAAGGCGCAGTTCAATACAACATCAATTCAGAGCTTGCCACGTGTTCCTGAAACAGGCGCGCTTTGACTAAATCAACGCCTAACTACCACTCTACATGTCCAACACGTGTCCCACTAACTGTACACGACCAAGCGCATGTCAATCAAATAATGCCACGTGTCTAGAGCAGTTGGTGCACGTTCGTAATAATGGAGTGAAAACAGGCGCAGTTTGTCATACGTGCTCAAAACAGGCGCAGTTTGTCATACGTGCTCAAAACAGGCGTACTTCAACCAGGCACTCTCCAGAATAACTGCCCAAAACAGTTATTTCAGAACTCTATAAATAGAGTTTCGTTTCCATTCAACAGGGGACAGATCAGAGAGATCAGATTACACACAGAGAGATTATTCTCTTCAGAGAATCCAGGAGTTCTTGCTAAAGTGCTGCTGCGTTCTTCAGAGGCTCTTCGCCTTCAGTTCATCAGAGGCTTCCTGCCTTCGTTCCATCAGAGGCTTCCTGCCTTCAGTCATCTTCAAAAGCTTTCGTCTTCAAAAGTTCACATCGTCCAAGGGATAAAGCGATCGTTTTCTGATCGGATTCCTATAGTTGTACTTTCCCAGAATTCTTGTAATATTCTTTACAAAGTTTGTGAAATAAATATCATACTTTTGTTTTTGCAAACAAAATGGCGACTCTGCTGGGGACGACCTTTTCCTCCGATGAAGAGGTGACAACTCAATGTGACACGGCGTCTATCGGCTCGACGCAGAAGACTTTGGTCGTGAAAGTTGACCAAACGGCTTACGAAGCAATAATTAATGCACAAAGCACTCCTCGCCGCACTACGACTTCCGTCAAGAGCAAGCCTCGCTCAGTGTGGGCTCCCAAGAACTCTGCTCCTTCTCTGATGAAGAACGCTGCCACTTCTTCGGCACAACCTGCTGTTTCCAAGACACCAGTGCCTATCTCTAGCAACCTGGTGCAGTCTGTTCCCTCTTTAGGGAAACAGATTGTTCAGGCGCAGTCTGCGGCCAAACATGCCAACCAGGCACAGTCTGTTCTTTCCTTAGGGAAACAGACTAGAACTGTGAACCAGGCGCAGTCTGCTGTCAAACCATCTTCTGGCGCAGTTCATGCCAAAACAGCACAATCTCTGCCTCACAATCAGGCGCAGTCTGTTCTCTCCTTAGGGAAACAGGCGCAGTCTGCCACCAAACCTTCTTTTGGTACAATTTGTGCCAAATTGGCACAAGTCAAATATTCTGCTGCTGCCCAGGCGCAGTCCAATACATCTGCTACCCTGACTAAACAGGCGCAGTCTGTTCAGGCGCAGTCTGCTCAGGCGCAGTCTGCTCCGGATCATTCCAGAATCCAGAAACCCAAAACTGCACAGACGCAGTTTGCTGAGGACAGTCCTTTGGCTGCTCCTTCTTCGATTCTATCAAAAGGAAAAGGCCCCTTGGTCTTTTCCCAATCTTCTCAAGCGCAAAACTTGGAAGATAACAGAGGGAAATGCTCTTTAGCTATCCCTTCATCTCAAAACAATGGAAAGGGTCCTCTGGCCTTTTCCAAGTCTTCTTCGATTCTTATCGAGGAGGATCCAACTGATGGTGCCTCTGCACCTATTAGTACGAATATCCCCCTTAACAAGGGTTCTCGTACTAATCAGAGAGGTATTTTACCTACTCCCAAGGCAAATATTCAGGAATTGCCTAATTTGCGGATTTCACGATCCGAACAAGGCAAATTACAAGTTTCACAAACTGAGATTCCCAGGGGCGGTTTAAATGATTTACGGGCATATCTCGATAGAAAACCCCAATCAAAACCTACCTCTGTGAAACGCAAGCATGCTAAGGTCAACTTGCCTCAATATCAACCTTTTGAGGCAAGGAATCCTGACAATTATGCCAATCAGATGAGTACCTCTCTTTATACTCATGGAATCGAACATTTACGAAATCGGAACCATGTTCCAAATGTCATCCATGAATATATCCCTGCTACTTCTTCTCGTCCCGTTGTCTCTGATCTTCGGGATCATCTCAGGCAGAAACGGGATATCACCCCCACTTCTCCCAAACAATCACATGTTCATCATTGCAATCATCCTCACGAAGTGGTTATCAAATGTTGTTGCCAAACAACCAAACGTTCTGTCTTCGAGTGTTTGACTTTCCCTTCTGTTGATCAAAGGACTGATGATGAAAAAGAGGTAATGTTTGCCTCCGTCAACATGACTTCCAGAGATTCTGGGGGTAGAAAATGCAAGCACGGAAAGAACCGGAGACCCAGCCAGCACTATCTTGACCGACTTCGAGAATCAGATGATGGTGTTTACCAGCATACTCGATCTCGAAGCCGAGAAACAATAGGTCAAAGGAATTTTCCTTACCGTGATATCTCTACCTCTCATGCTGGGGGTAGTTCTGACTATGCTGTCGACAGTGATAGCTCTGAACAAACTGTGTCATCTGTCATGGCACGAGAAGTGATAGCATACGTCACTGAAGAACAAGATGCTTCTGGTTCCAACAATCAGAATCAAAGGATTATTGCACTAGAAGAACAACTGAAGACTATGGCCGAAATGATGGCTAAAATGCATGATGTTATTATGGCTCAGCATACTCCACCAGTTATAACTCCTGAACCATTGATTTCTTCCACTCCTCAGAACCCTGGTCTGGGGGTACCACCTCCTCCAGTCACCACAGTACCAGTTCAGGTTACTTTTAGCCAAACTGGTGCTGGGGGTGATGCTTACCATGCGGTTCCTCCTCCGGCTATTACTAATCAATCTAGCAATCCTCAATCTTCAGGGAATGCTAATGATGCTGTTGAACAATTGCGGAATCAATTTGAAGCCTATACACAAAGGGAAGGCTTACAACGGTTGGGCATTAAACAACCCTATCCCGCCGAATGGAAGAAAATGCAGTTTCCGCCAAAATACAAATTCCCCACCATTATGCAGTTCGATGGCACTTCATCTCCCAATCAGTATATTAATCATTTTGAATTGATGACTGATCCTCTTCAGCCTAATGATACCCTTCTTACTCGGGTATTCGTCAGTTGCTTAACTGGCGCTGCTTATGACTGGTACCGAAGTCTACCAGACGGATGTATCACTTCTTTTGCTGGTTTCAAACAGATGTTCCTTGAACGATTTTATGAAGGTGTCAACGACATGACTATGTCAGCCCTCATTAAAATCAAGCAAAGAAATAATGAGCCTGCTGAGCAATTTATCGAGAGGTTCCATCGCGAAGCTCTCAAAATGCCAATGGGAACACCATCTGCTGTTACAATCGATACTTGCAAGAATAATCTCTTGCCAATTATCAGTATGTGGACAGGGGCAACTCAATTCCAGGATTGGCCTTCTTTCATTATTAATGCTAAGGCAGCAGAACTCAGCGCTGAAAAATTCAAGACATTGGGGGTTCACATGAATCCTGACCAAGGCGATCATAGCTCAAACTCTAACAACAATCACCAAAATAACAAGAGGGGTAAAGATACATCTACTCCTAAAGAAGCTTTGGCCATAAATCTAAAGAATAAAGAAGCACTGGTTGTCAATGTTGCTCAATCTGCACATACTCCATCACAACAACCTCAAAGAGCACCACGTCCTAAAGAAGAGTACTCTTTCGATGAAGATGACATCATGGGTATCTTTGAATGTCTTACAAAGAGCAACAAACTGCAATTACCCGACCCTAAAAGGGCGGAAGAGGTTGGTAAGACTGACCATCCAAAATATTGTGTCTATCACAGGTTTGTTGGACATCCTACTCGAGCATGCTACGTGCTCAAAGGCAAGATCCAAGAGCTAGTCAACGCTGGGGTTATCACTCTTCAATAAGACGAAAAGATTGTGACCGCAAACATGGTCTCAGTTCAATTTGGAGACTTTCCTCCTCTGATGGTGCAAGACGGCGTCATTCCAATCCCCAAAGCTACTCTTGAGATTGAGAATCTCCCTCTTTCTCAGAATAAAAGCCTTGTTCCATTATCTCTTGATAATGGTGAAATTATGTGGATCCATCCTGATCTCGCTTCAGAGTTTGAAGTCTCATATTCCAAGAAGAAAGATCGTTCTAAAGGCAAGATAAAGACTTGCAACATGGTGTCCTTCGACCCTACAAACGAAGAAGAGATCTTGATCGGCACCAGATCAGGAAAAACATATCAACGGGAAGTCCCAGAAGCTCCAGAGTCTTCTTCGGAGTCTGCTCCAGCACAACCTGCATCTATTGAGGAGAATCCTTCTGCATCTGCACCAGTAGTGGTGTCTATTCCTCCCAAATCTACTGCAGTAGACAAGGGCAAGCAACAAGTCCGCTTCGACAAACCTCTGAAGAAATCATCACTCACAGGATTTGAGAAGCCTTACAATTTCGATATTTTGGTTCAATTAGCTAATACACCAGCCAGATTGTCAATCTTCGAGCTCTTGCGTCTTTCCAGAGAGACTCGGGAAACTCTAAGTGAAGCCCTGATGCAAGCAGAAACCTGCTTGACTTTTCTCAAGAAGCTGGAAGCAGAACCAGTTTCTTGCCTACACTGCCACAGTGTTCTGGACTTGATGCCGAACATCACTTTTACGCAGGACGATATGCTGCTAGAAGATAATCGACATGACCGTCCTCTATATTTTACGGGCTATATCGATTCCATGAAGGTTGATCATCTATTGATTGATCCTGGGTCCGCTCTCAGCATTATGACGAAGACTATGCTAGATGCACTGAAAATACCTGTGCATAGTCTTTCTGTTACCATTACCACAATTCTGGGATTCAACCAAGGTAAAAGCGAACCTTTGGGCAAGATTCGCCTAAAACTACAAATAGGCAATCTGCGCACTAAGGTTACCTTTTATATCATCGACAACCATGGCTGCTCATACAATGCTATTCTGGGGAGGCCATTCCTGCATGAACATAACATCGTTCCTTCCACTCTTCATCAATATTTTAAATACGTTGATGACAATGGAGAAGTCCATAAGGAGGTGGCTGATCTCCATCCCTTCAAAGGAGTTGAGGCATATTGCAATGACTCTCGCATGTATAAAAAGGAATTCATGAAGATTGTTCTGTCTCTTGACACAGAAGAAGATCAGGAAGCAATGTCCAGTGAAACCCTCATCATACCTGTTAAAGGGCGGGTTTCTTATCCTCAGTTCTCTAAACTATTGGCTATTCACTTGCCAATTCAGAAACAGCCAACTGATGATGATTAAAGGGAGCTCACCTCCTCTGAGCCTCTTGTTATTTGACTTACGTCGTAACAAGATAAAAAAAGCAGCTCACTTCCTTTGAGCCACTTGTTATCAAAGACAAGGAAAATAGGGAGCTCACCTCCTCTGAGCCGCTTGTTATTGACCTCCGTCGTAAACAAGTCTAAATTTCCTTCACGTTCTTCCTCTCCCCCTCTTGTAATCAATTTGACCAAGTCTGCTAAGGCTAAAGGTCCTGTTGTAAATACCACTGTGTATATCAATGGAGATGTATCTCCTTTCCAGTATACTGATGTCATCTACTATACTAAGTATTATTTGGAAATGTTAGATAGCTTCCAATCATTCACAATGGGAGTTGTGCAAGCTCTTCAGACGGAAGTCTCAAATGATCGGCCAGAGAAGTCCTGCTTTATTGTTCCTTCTCGAAAGAAAGGCGAGAATCCAATACTTTTTAGTAAAGGACCAGAACAAAAGTTCAGCTATATGGATGATAGCAAAGTTAACGATACTGGACCTATTCAGCATCATCGTTACAGTCAGCAGTGCAAAGACATCCTCCGAAAGATGGGCTACGACTTCAAAAGTGGCCTCAACTACGGCAAAGGAAGGCGAACTCCTGTTCGTACAGCTGTTCCATATGGAAAGTCTGAAATGTACTACAGCAGGACTAACAGAGGGCTCGGATATGCTTCTCCGCAAGTGTTATCCCCAGCAGTCTCTAAATCTGATAGTGACGAGCGCTCCAATTCTTCTGATTCCAGATCATGGGATTCTGACACCAGTATTGGTCAAATTCATCGATTGACTATATCTTCTAAATGAACATCCTATACAAAATTATCTGACGGTTCATCCCGTTCATCATCATCATTTGACGGTTCATCCCGTTCATCATCATCATCTGACGGTTCATTCCGTTCATCATCACCATTTGACGGTTCATCCCGTTCATCATCACCATTCGACGATTCATTTCGTTCTTTTAACGATTCATCATCATCATCTGACGGTTCATCCCGTTCATCATTATCATCTGACGGTTCATTCCGTTCATCATCACCATTTGACGGTTCATCCCGTTCATCATCACCATTTGACGGTTCATCCCGTTCATCATCATCATTTGACGGTTCATCCCGTTCATCATCATCATTTGACGGTTCATCCCGTTCATCATCATCATCTGACGGTTCATCCCGTTCATCATCATCATTTGACGGTTCATCCCGTTCATCATCATCATCTGACGGTTCATTCCGTTCATCATCACCATTTGACGGTTCATCCCGTTCATCATCACCATTCGACGATTCATTTCGTTCTTTTAACGATTCATCATCATCATCTGACGGTTCATCCTGTTCATCATTATCATCTGACGGTTCATTCCGTTCATCATCACCATTTGACGGTTCATCCCGTTCATCATCACCATTTGACGGTTCATCCCGTTCATCATCATCATTTGACGGTTCATCCCGTTCATCATCATCATTTGACGGTTCATCCCGTTCATCATCATCATCTGACGGTTCATTCCGTTCATCATCACCATTTGACGGTTCATCCCGTTCATCATCACCATTCGACGATTCATTTCGTTCTTTTAACGATTCATCATCATCATCTGACGGTTCATCCCGTTCATCATTATCATCTGACGGTTCATCCCGTTCATCATCATCATTTGACGGTTCATTCCGTTCATCATCACCATTTGACGGTTCATCCCGTTCATCACACCATTTGACGGTTTATACCGTTCATCTTCATCATCTGACGGTTTATCCTCTTCCTCACATCATCTGGTGGTTTATATTCCTCCATAAAGAATTGAATTCAATCAGTCTTGAAAAATGAAGATTCATCATTCGGATATTCATTAAATGTCTGAAACGTGAGGTTAATCCTTCCAGATCGAGCAGACAACTTAGCTTATGCGCAACTTGATTTGATTTTCAAAATTCAAAGTATTTCGAAATTTTGAATAAAATCAACTTTCGAAAACTTTGAAGGGGGTCTTGTAGGTAAAAAAAAAAAAAAAAATCAAACTGCGCCTAGTTGACTGCTTAAAGACAAACTGCGCCTAATTCATGAATCTGGGCAGACTGTGCCTAGTTCTCAATCAAACTCAAATAGCGCCTATTCAGTACTCAGAGAGGCGCGTTTCTCAAACCGCGCGTAGATCACATAATCATTATTATCTGATAGCACGTAAATCGAAATGACATCTCATCATTATTCTGACAGCGTAGCACTCGAGGAAGATATGATAGCTGTCTAGACAGATTGCACCTACATCGAAGAACCAGGCACTATCGACAGACTGTGCCTACTTTTGACTATATCAAGCACACTTTGCAGATTGCGCCTACGTCTCAGTGAAGAAGGCGCAGTTCAATACAACATCAATTCAGAGCTTGCCACGTGTCCCTGAAACAGGCGCGCTTTGACTAAATCAACGCCTAACTACCACTCTACATGTCCAACACGTGTCCCACTAACTGTACACGACCAAGCGCATGTCAATCAAATAATGCCACGTGTCTAGAGTAGTTGGTGCACGTTCGTGATAATGGAGTGAAAACAGGCGCAGTTTGTCATACGTGCTCAAAACAGGCGCAGTTTGTCATACGTGCTCAAAACAGGCGCACTTCAACCAGGCACTCTCCAGAATAACTGCCCAAAACAGTTATTTCAGAACTCTATAAATAGAGTTTCGTTTCCATTCAACAGGGGACAGATCAGAGAGATCAGATTACACACAGAGAGATTATTCTCTTCAGAGAATCCAGGAGTTCTTGCTAAAGTGCTGCTGCGTTCTTCAGAGGCTCTTCGCCTTCAGTTCATCAGAGGCTTCCTGCCTTCGTTCCATCAGAGGCTTCCTGCCTTCAGTCATCTTCAAAAGCTTTCGTCTTCAAAAGTTCACATCGTCCAAGGGATAAAGCGATCGTTTTCTGATCGGATTCCTATAGTTGTACTTTCCCAGAATTCTTGTAATATTCTTTACAAAGTTTGTGAAATAAATATCATACTTTTGTTTTTGCAAACAGCGTACGGCACTCTGTTCAGAATGAACGTAGCCGTTAACGCTGCTTCTCCCCAGAAACAGTTTGGAAGACCTGCAGTCAACAACATTGAGTTCATCATCTCTGTCAACGTCCTGTTCTTCCTTTCAGCTACTCTATTTGATTGAGGAGAATACGGAGCAGTTGTCTCATTGACAATTCCATGTTCTTTGCAGAACGATGCAAATTCAATAGACCTGTACTCTCCGCCTCGATCACTTCTGAGTCTCTTGAGTTGTTGCCCAGTTTGACGTTCAGCCTCAGCCCTGAACTCCTTGAACTTCTCGAACGCTTCGTCTTTAGACTTGAGCAGATAGACGAACGCGTACTTCGAGTAGTCATTGATGAATGTAATAAAATACTTCATCTTGACCTTTGTGGAGAACTGTCTGAAGTCACAGATATCTGAGTGTACCAACTCCAGAAGATCTGTACTTCGATTCACCCGTTTGAACAGTTTTCTAGTGATCTTTGTCTGTGCACAAACCTCACACTTCTCCACCTCCTTACCCCCACATTTGGAGATAAGCCCTATACTAGACATTTTGTTTATTCTTTTACAATGAACATGTCCTAGTCTATTGTGCCATAACTCAAGAGAATAACCAGAAAAAGAAACGATATTAATCATTTTTGCAGGAGTTACAAGTTGAAGTTTGAACATCCCTTCGGTACAATAAGCTTTTCCGAAGTATGTTTTTTTGTAGGACATCACTATATGTCCAGCATTGACGTCCATCCTCAAGCCTGCGTTGCATAGCAGACTTCCAGAGACCAGGTTCTTGGCTATCACCGGTACATGCTTCACATCTTGAAGCGTCAGCGACTTCTCCGAAGTCAGGTTCAGTACCATCGTTCATGTCCCCAGTACTTCAGCTTGTGTCTGGTCCGCCACTATAACCTTCTCAGATGTAGGCTTGTATGTGGTGAACAACTCCTTATAAGAGCAAACATGGCAGGATGCACCCGTGTCCATCCACCAGTTGGTGTCAACAACAGCCATGGCAACCTGCACAATCATGGCAACCTTTTTATGATCACCTTGCTCTATATGTTTGGACTTTGATCTGCAGTCTCTACGATAATGGCCCTTCTTTCCACAATTGAAGCAAGTCACATCTGACTTGGGCTCTGGCTTTGACTTGAACGAAGTCGACTTCACCTTCAGATGGTTGAAGTCCTTCTTCTTCTGGTTGTGAGAAACCTTATGCTTCCCCCTGGAGTCCCCCGCATGCACCAAGTTGGCCTCTGCCAACTGTTTGGACAACGTGTCCAATTTGTTTTTAGCCATCTCATCTTTAACATTGATGTTGTGAAGTAGTTGATCCAGGCTGATTTTCATCTTCTTTATGTGCATGTCCGAGCTAAAACTGCTCCATCCTGACGGAAGCTTGGCAACTATAACCCCTACGACAAAAGCGTCGATAAGTGGCATGCTATCGTCCTCAACTTTTTGACGTAACTTGAGGAACTCCTTGACTTGAGGCAACATCGCCTTGTCGTCCTCAAATCGCATGTTCCAGACCTTCTCAGTCACATGGATCTTGTTGCGGTTCTCATCCGCCTGATAATGCTTCTCTAGAGACTCCCAGACGACCTTAGCATGGTCCGTCTTGCTGTATGACTCCGCCGGAGTATCCTCTATGGAGTTTAAAATCATCAGCTTGCAGAGATTGTTGTCTCTACTCCATTTGTTCTATTTTGCGGTTGCAATCGCAATTGCCCGAACAGTAGCATCATCCTCGTCTGGAATCTTCGGTTCTGGTTCTGTTAGAACGTAGTCCACCTCTGCCAGTTGCAGATTCATGCATACCTTCCTCTTCCAAGAGTTGTAATGATCTCAGTCGAACTTCTCAAGTTTGTTGAAATTTGTATCCAGAAGTTTCGCACGGCTGTTCTCCATCTACAAGGATCTTGCTTTGAGATTGTTAGTCCCGAAACTTGATCAAAGATGGTAGAACTAGATGTCGAGATCAAAGGTTCAAACAAACGTTCCCCTTCTGATTATTCTCGAGATCCACGAGGAACACTATAATATAAATTTGATTACAAAAGCAACAATAATCAGAAAATAAATCTCACGTTCTTACTCGCAATCGCAGTTGCTAACGGACAGAACTGAGTTACAACTCAGAGAAAAGAGAAGTAAGAAAAAAGAAGAAGAGGAAAGGTTATTGCTGGGGTGATTAAGATCACCGTTGCTCAAAGCAAGATTCGTCCCACCAAGATTTGCTTCCAGGAACCAGCAAGTTCACGAAGAACTTCTGGAACGCTCGTAAGTCAATATTTGAAATTTGAACGGGCTTCCTGGACTTTACAGACTCCCTTAACTCTCTTCTTGGTACCTCTTCCAAAGGAGGTCAAGGGGCTCTATTTATAGAGTGGAGTGAGACTTCACATTTTCTCCTATCCGATGTGGGACTAAAATACCAATACTCAAAAATAGAGTTTGATATTTTAGATCATCCCACAATCAGCATAGTCGTGTGCCAGTCCACGCCTACCCCCCGAACACTCTCGTGCATGCACGAGACAACCTGGAGTCCGTGTCCGAGTCCGAGTCCGCACAACAAAAATCAACTTGCATCCTCGTGGGAATTAATTCTTTTTTCTTTTAGGAAAATACTCCCACATGGCACACACTTGTGCCCCACCACAACTCATGTGCACACCTCAACACAACCAATGCATTATATTGAGTTACTCACCATTTGGTGTAGCCGATGTGGGAGTATCTTTCCTAGTCTAAAGGCAAAAACACCAACAGTATGATCTGAAAACCCTCAGAAATTGCTTGTGTCATATTGCTTTATTCTACTTATGATAGGAAAGGGACAGAAACTTACATGTCTCGACAAAGGTTTAAGCAAAGCAATGTGACTCGGCATGACCTAAAAACCTTCAGAAATTGCTTAATTCATATTGTTGTTGTCTTATAGTTTTGATAGGTAAGCCTAACTCAAGCTATTTGGGCTGGGTAACATGCAACCACTCTACCAGATAAAAGATTTTGCTGATTGGTGAGTAAAAAAAAACTGGAAATTGCTGAGAAACCCAATTTCGGGTTTGGGTTGTATGAAAAACCCACCCGCAGGATGAGTTTTATGAAATGCCCAGAATTATATAATTACACGTCAAATATTCAAAGATTCCCTTTAGATGCTCTGTATTTACAAAATTAATACCATAACTACCCCTTCGCACAAACTCAGATCTGGATTGCGATTCTCTTCTTCTTCTTCACGAGAGATCAGAATTCCTCTGCTCTCATCTTCAGCAGAGATCGCAAAGATCGTTCGTAGTTCACCATGCTTTTTTTTTAGTCGAACTCCAATCATCGTTCATCTTCTTCTTCTTCTTCTCCGACAATTAGGTCAATTATGGAGAGAAGATCTTCTTCTTCTTTTCCATAAGAGTTAGCATCATTTTGAAAGAAGAACGAAAACTCTTGAATCTTTATTCATGTCAAATTTCTTTCCACAAAACAAAAAAATGAAAAAATTAGGTTTCTGTCAACTGTTCTCCGTCGATATCACACGAAGAATAGTCATTCTCCTGCATTTTTAACAAGAAGAATGTCATTCTCCGTGTTGAATAGCATTCTCCTTGTTTCTAATTCGGAGAATGGCCATTCTCCTGTGTTTTAACATTTGAATGACCATTCTCCGTGTCATTTAACACGGAGAATGTCATTCTTCGTGTTATTTAGCACGGAGAATGGCCATTCTCTGTGTAATTTAGAAACGGAGAATGTCATTCTCCGTACTAAATTACACGGAGAATGGTCATTCTCCTACGTTTTAACACCGGGAATAACCATTCTCCGTGTAAATTAACACGGAGAATATCATTCTCCGTTTTATTTAACACGGAGAATGACATTCTCCGTGTTAATTTACACGGAGAATTGCATTCTCCGTGTTTTTAACACGGAGAATGGCCATTCTCCTGCGTTTTAACACTGTAATGACCATTCTTCGTGCTAAATTACACGGAGAATGGCCATTCTCCGTTTTATTTAACACGAAGAATGGCATTCTCCGTGTTTCTAACACGGAGAATGGCCATTCTCCTGCGTTTTAATACTGTAATGACCATTCTTCGTGCTAAATTACACGGAGAATGGCCATTCTCCGTGTAAATTAAGACGGAGAATGGCCATTCTCCGTTTTATTTAACACGGAGAATGTCATTCTTCGTATTAATTTACACGGAGAATGGCATTCTCCGTGTTTCTAACACAGAGAATGACTATTCTCCGTATAAATTAAGACGGAGAATGACATTCTCCGTGTTACTACACGGAGAATGGCCACCCTCATGCGAAATTACCATTTTTCGTGTTCTAACACGGAGAATGACCATTCTCCTGCATTTTATGGTCAGTTGAAACTTTGAAGGGCAATAACTTTTGACTGGGAGGTCGAAACGAGGCCCGGTTTGTCCCAAAATGAGCGTATCTTCGAGGAGCCTGAAAGTAACAGCTTCTCCGTTAGACGGCCTTCCGAAATTTTACAATCCGATATCGCCCACTCTCGATTACCGGGTCAGGGTATAATTCTATGCAACAGTCAAGTTTAACCCAGCTACCCGACTATAGACACGATCCAACATTCCCGTCATGAGCAGTCAATTCCATCTCATGGAATAATTCACTACTCGATATATACAACTCAAGTCTTATCCTACGATTCTAGTCCTGCTATAGGCCGACACATAATCCTCAAGGGTCAAACATCCCTAAGGTTCATATTGAAGCATATACATACAAAATAGCATTCTTAGGTCGTACTCATCACCATCTCTCGTTCAATGCCACAAGGTTATTCTATGGGTCGCCAATGGCCATCTATTATTCGGTCCAGTCTCAATGGTTAGCTATACCGACTGCTATACCTAATCGTTCAGGTGAATTCCCTAGAGTGGACGGCTACTAGGGTTATACTAGTTCTTTTTCTTAGGGCCAACAAGCAATCGACAGTTCTAAGGAACTCTACCCAAACCTATGGGTATCAACTCAGTCTTAATACTAATCGCCATTGTCGGCTATGCAACAATTGGTAAGTCCTCCACTGGTTGCTAGGGTCCAGTCTATCTATCCAGGGTCTTCCTCAAGGAAATAATTCCCATAGAGGCTCATTCTAGACTTACCCAATGATCGACTAAAATCGATCTATCATCATTACGGTCAATTCCCAATCCGACATATGATTCTCATCGTTATAATAATCCATCAAGTAAATTCCCAATGATTCAATTCCTATTCCAATTCCTTTGTACCCATACGAACCCATAAGCCAAGGCTAACTATTCAAGGGTCATCAATTCCGACAGTCTTAACATAACTATAGAATCAAACTATTCGGTCTGTATGACGAAGTCACACCACTAAGCCATAAGCCAACAATCTATATCCCAACCGACAGTCACATATACCGACATTATCCAATTTGTAACTTCTCAATCCCATTCGTTTCTCAATCATCAAACTATCTTATGGGCATTCTTAAATCTCATGCAGCAAGGGTCGAGTAGTTCATTCCATTCAATCCGATAATTCATGTATCAACTAACCATTCTCTATGCAACACAAATATTCAGGGTTGCTACTTGTTACTTTTCTAATCCCATTAAATTCCTCAGCATACATGCACATAGGCAACGACTATCCTTTGGTGATCTAGATGAGTTAACATCTATTACACCTTAGGGTCAAGGTACAAATCTCTAATATTCCTTTGGTTCACCGACAATATTTCTAAAACTTTCAACTACGCAACCAACTTTGTATTAGCCACATTTGATTTGCATCCAACCAATCGAAATCAACATTCAGGTATTCTAAGCCACAACATTCTCTAGCCAAATCCAGTTATCCATAGCATACTAACTGTCTTACTAATCTGAGTCATCACTCGACTAAATATTTTCTAACCAAGCCACCTGTTATAATTTCCGACAATCTCACTACTCAATATAACTTCACCGTCAAGGGACACTCGAGTCATCTAGCAACAATACCTGACTCCCAGCTAAGTCTCGGTACTATCCAGTACCCACAGATAGTCTCATTGCTATTCTATGGAAGGGTCAACATACATCTCGTTCTGAGGTGGTAGAGGTAATATACCACTCAGAAATGAAGCCATCCTTAAATAATACCAACTCAATCTATTTTGGACATCCGTGATCTATAATAATCACAATGCTTAGCCAACATCTCGGGGTCTCAGTATCATAAGCCAATATTCTTAGGGTCTCAAAATTATTAGCCAGTACACATGAGTCAACTCACCAGTACCGTTGAGCTCATCCATCAATTACCCCATTCACAATTCATTTCCAACATCACATGCAATCTCAACTTGTTATAACATATATAGCCACTTTTCTTTATTCCCACATTCCAAACAACATTCATACTATAGCATATACTATGGCATCGAGTCATTGTTGGGTTATTTGTGTCCAAACCAACAACAATCATTCATTTAGGGGCATCACAATATATTTAGACTTATTGTATGAAACATCCAGTGAGCAGCCAAGAGGGTCAACGAACTTTCAAATACATAACATAGGATGATTACAGAACAATAACAGCATAATCGCGGAAGCAATCTTTGATTTAATCGTCGATACAACTTTGATTTGAAATGAATCAAAGAAGAGACCAAGGACGTAAAGCCGTGCTCTGATACCAATTTGTCACGCCCCGATTCGTAGAGTCATTTATTCACATATTTTATCTCTTGGAATCGATCGTCCTCGCTTGGGCGTGATGCCGTACAAGTCTGGTATTGCACTTGTACAAGACAAAGATGGTACATAATCGATTTATCTTCAAATAGGAACACATCGCAGCGGCAGAACCAGACAAATTGAAGTTAATAAGGACAATCTTTCTTATTGAATAGAAATACATCAGTTTCTTTATAGCTGCGGAGATAAAAGGATAACTTGAAGTCTCACAGAGATATACAGAACTTTATTCGCTTTATTGATAATTGAAGAAGAGTACAAGACTTGTATTGAAGTACATGGCTTACAACACATCTCATTTTACATTGAAAGCCAACCGAACAATGCTATACAGCTTACATTTGATACTTGGATACATTGGATTACAACTCGATATACCAACTTGGCTTACAACTCACTGGTACAACTGATTACAATGTTCCATACATTATGCCTTTTATAAACAGAAGACATCACCTTGAACAAGGAGAGCTTCTGTATGCCCAACAAATCTTCGATACCGCAGGACCAATCAAGCCAATCTTCGTGTGTAGAATATCCCAAGCACGAGCACCTGTCCACAAAACGTGGGTCAGCACATCATCTATGTACTGGCGAGCAAAATCCAACCCACTCGCCTAAACCAACACTAACTGGTCGATTTTAGCAAGCATTTTAATAGAATGATCTTTCTACTTTGGGGCCTAGCATCAGTTTACAGTTCATGGGCAATCATCATAGTGAAGCATGTAAACATATTCTTAGCAATATTCATATGGACATATCATTATAGCATTCTTGGTGTTGTCATGCAAAGGCATCATTGAGGCATCGTTATCATTGTCATCTTAAACATGTTATGACAATTCTCACTTCAAGCATCACTTAGCATGTATGTTATATTTGAGCAATGTTTATAGCAAGGCATCTTTCTAGCATACTTAATTTAAACATGTTGAGTATGTCATAGAGTTCTCATTTAAAGGCAACATCATAACATCGTCTTGTTTAGCATAATTAAGCAGTCAATTCAGCCAACATATATATATTGAGTATATCACATTTAAGTAATTTCTTACCGATAGCCAACTCCCTCGTACCTGCATCAAATACAGGTTAACTCTTACACTTACTCTGCCTGCACAAAACATTAATTAGCATGCATCCTTACAACATGATCATTGGTGTTAGTGCACCATTTTCAGACGTTGCCATATAGGACTTCGAAAGGTAATCGGCGCGCCATTCCACCAGGTTGCGAGCCCGAATGGAATGTCCCGATACCACGTACCCTTAAAGTACGTTTACACTTCCCCCATGGTCGGACCGGTCCCCCTAACGTCCCGGGGTACCGTCCAAGGAAGCAGTCACCCCCTTGTATACAAGTTGTCGCTGACCATGCGAATACGTGTCCGACTCGATCGTGATCATAAAACACATGGTGAAATATTGAAATAACTAAAGGCAACAGTGCATCATTCAACTCATCCATGTCATTTTCAACGACTTATCATTTCCAACATTTCCGTTATTTTACTTGATGATCTCGACGATCCCAAGCCTCATCATTTCTCATTCATTGCAACATTTTTTATTCATTGCTACATTGCAACATTTCTCATTATGTTCCTTCTAAGGAGGAACAACAACATTCATTCATTTCGAAGGGACCTGTAGCATTTCATTCATTTCATAGGAACAATAGCATATTCAATTCTTTTCTCATGTATCATTCACGCAACATCTCATTATTCAAGTGATTCATTCATTTCATCAACATTAAGCATAAGGGACATTATCGATTCATTCTCAGGTATCATGTTACATTAGCAGTTTGAGTGTGATTCGTTCAGCAATTCAAAGTTCATGTGTTATTCATTCAATAATTTTCAGCACATGCATCTCTATCGATTTAGCAACTAAAGTATCGCATCATAATTATTCAACATTCAAGGTAAGAGACATTAGGGACATATTCATAGCATCACGTTATTCCATTTATTAAGCATGCAGGAATAAGGAGGAAGGAGGACAGTTCTACTTGCCTGCATAAAAGGGTCTTCTTATTCTGGTTGCACACATTCCCCCTAAGCGTAGCTCCACCAGCGAGCCATGTTCCAACACTTAATCCGTCTAGCCAGCTAAGAGAGACTGCATCAGTCTCAACTCTCTTGATCTCCAACACAAGTTACGGTCCAACATTCTGATCCCATCCAACAAGCCAACCAAATGCCTCGCGCGGAGCGGGGCATTACAGTGTCCGTTAGACGTGGGTTGGTTTGGTCAGGTGGATTGGCAAACGCTTTTACAAGCACCCAACAAATATGATATTGGGGCCGGCTATACACACCCCAGGACTTGCTAAGGATACCCCATTTCAAAAAAAAAAAAAATTTCCTATTCTACCCTTGCTGCTGAGCACACCCCATACTCCCCTCCCCTCCCCTTCCCTCCCCCCCTCCGCCGACCCTTCTCCTCCCCCGACCCGTCGCCGCCGCCGCCGCCGACCCGCCTCCGCCGACCCCCCCCCCCCCCCCCGGACCCGCCTCCTCCTCCTCCTCCTCCCTCCGCTTTCCGATATATCCCCCCTCCGTCGACCATAAATTATTGTTAAAACAAAAAAAATTAGAAAAAAATTTGGGTGTATTCACAGGTAGGTTCGACCCTGGTTTGTCGAACTCACAGAGCAATGTTCGACCCACGACAGTCGAACTATAGTGTGTACGTTCGACCAGAATATGTCGAACAGAAGATGGCATGTTCGATTAGAATATGTTCGACCAGTGTTTGTCGAACACAAGAAGACACGTTCGACCAGTATTTATCGAACAGAATAAGACATGATCGACCAATACTTGTCGAACAGACCATTGTCCGTTCGACAAGTATTTGTCGTGCTTGTCGCAGAATTTTTTTTTTTGTGGGGTGTTCTTAGAAAGCCTTGGGGGTATATTGGTCTTTTAACATGATATTTAAGTTATGTGGGGTGTCCTTAGCAAGTCTTGGGGTGTGTATAGCCGGCCCCTATGATATTAGGTATCACAAGTTAGTATATGACTCCTTTTAAAAATGTAATAATACAGAAAATGAATTAGCAGCACCAAAATTGTTCGGCCATATTATTGAAAACCAACTTGCAATTGGGATTGTTGAAGAGCTATCAATCAACCTTAGTCTTTGATTTCTTTTGTATCTGATTACTATTTGATTCATATACAGTTGTTATTTGTACTACTAAATGAATCGATCTATTATAAATAAAATTTGGCTGGGATCTTCTTGATCGCATCCTTCGTCTCAGAGAAAAACAAATCTTGCTAGCTCTCAAAAGGCGAGGAGCTACTAACTGCAGCAGCAAAAGAGAACAAAATAAACTTTCAAACCTATCACCACAAAAATGTAATTAGTCAATCTAAGATTTTTCCAGCATACTGTTCAATGTTGGATAAGAGGCTTGCTTCTTCTTGCTTCTTGTTTATAAACAACACAAGGAACATAAATAGCTAATAATAATATAAAGGATGTTTCGATATAATTGGTGAGGATTTAAATTTGATTGCACAAAGACAAACTTCATAGTTCAGATTCATTGTGTTTGAACGAATCTTCAGATTTGTTGGGTTGAACGAATTTTCATATTCGTTGGATTTTGGTCGACTCTTCGTTCAGATTAGTTCACTTTGAAGTCCGTTCTGACGGTTGGAAGAGGTATACCTATTAAGGAAAAGGAATGGGAGCTTCTATATAAATACGAGTACACCCAAGTCTCAATCATCACAAAAAAGGCAACATCTTCTCAAGCTTAAAACAAAGTTACTACTACTCAAGAGTCTCAGGAAGAAGATAATTAGATTTTTTTTTCTGTCTGCACATTTTGCTAAAAAATTTGTTGTATCATGGGAGGAGTATACTTCAGAACCTGACAGCAGACTCTTTCCGAGTGGTGACGAATAATTTTCTAAAAAAAATGTCGACATACATATTTATTTTTCAAAGCTACTTTTGTTTTATCTCTACTATTATAAGTAACAAGTTTAGAAAGTTATTCCTCTGCTACTAGGGACATTGAGACGAACAACACGGAGCCTTCGATTTTAGAAAGTGTCGACATACACACCGCCACCGGCACACTAATGAATCTTCTGTATCCTTCTTACTCTTCCCATGTTCGTTTTTTACGCCCTCTTGATCATTTGCATTCCTTGCCTCTTGAACCTTACTCATGATTGTAATGTTGTTAGTTCTGCTTTTCACACTTGCCATGCCTCTTCTGGTATTTCTCAGAGTTTGAACTAAGTATCTCTAGAAAAATATTTAGTTGCCTCTTCTAGTATTTCTTAGAGTGGGATCGAACCGCGTGGGAGGTGTGGACAGTAGGCCCAAATAGCATGCAATGCAGGGTGCACAAAGTCCCGTGTGTTACGCCGGACATCTCAAAAAAGAGAGTTTGAACTAAGTTATATTTGGTCCGACTCAAGTAGTGTGCTTTTAATTAAGGAACATCTACTATGTTATCTATAATTTTCCTTTCAAATGATAGAAAATGAATGCTCTTATAAATGTTCGAGACTTCATTTCTAATAGATTATGTGTCCTTGTCCTCGTATTAAATTTATGGTATTAGTGTGTATGGAAGACAGCCGGCCCTGATGCTTTCATATTGGTCCATCTTCCATGTTTTCTTATGGAATGCCATCAACAATTTTTGTCAGACTAACGTGCGCTATGTGAAGAAAATGTTGGCTAGCGGTATACATTCGCAAAGCCTAGGAAATCTGTTAGCAGAATCAATTGTTATGTAACATTACAATAGAAATCCACTTTCAAAATAAATAAAATAAAATAAAAATGCAACAAAAATTCCCAGAGAAGTAAGCAGAAATGATTGTCATTGACATAGACATGGACAACATATTGCTCATCACACTCCAATACACGTCTTTATTTTGGTACAATTAATCCAGAAACAGTCTCTAGGACCAACCCACACACTAAATACAAACATACAATTCAATCCAGAAATAACAAGTATGAAATAGTAAGGGAATCACAACACGATGCACCAGCCAGCCACAAAAACATAAAAGAGAAGAGAGATCCATAAGCGATGATGAACGACACAACAAGAAGCCAAATGACGGAAAGATGGATCACCTCTTATAATGACAGTGGGAAACGACGACGACGTCGACGACGCTCTCTTTTCCATCTTTGTGGTATATGTTTCGGTGCAGCAGAGGCAAATCCCATCCTAAAATCAATGTGGTCCATCTTCTTGGAACCGCCTTGTACGTTCTTCCACCACCCCTCTTCACCTCGAACCACCACTACCTTATTGGTGGCAACATCATCATCACTGTTGCTGTAAGTACTATCCGAACTTGGGGATATTGGAACATTCTTAAGATTCCAGTAGCCCCTTACTTCCAACTTTTGGAGCAAAGGAAGATGATCACCCTCCTCGCAAATGCTGGTCAGCTTCGGCAACTCGAATAGGCGCAACCTTTTGAGCCTCGGTAGCCCAATTTCTCCGCCGGCAGCGGTGTGTTGTGTGAACAACTTACCAAGCCTAGCGCAGAACTTAATTTCCATCACTTCAAGGTTCGGAAGGTGAATGGCCACAGGAAACAGTACAAGAAGGTTCGGACAGTATTCTATATAGATGGATTTTAGAAGCAAAAAACTATGGTTTTGTTGTTCAAACCTATTGTTGCAAATAGCGGACAGCTTCGTAAGGCTGGATATCCACAGAGTTTCTAGATATTTAAGATTCCAGAGATCCTCCACTTCATTGTTTGGAGAGTTGAAGGCGTATTCCATGTCTCTACAATTCTTGAGATAACAAGTTTGTAGCTCTGGAATAGGCCATATCCCTGCTTGAGCGTGTTGGTAATTATGCAGAGAGAGCAGTCGAGGTCGGAATATGAGTGATAATGTATAGAGACTCCAGAGTCCTTCACCACCATTGATCTCTAGGCATTTTCCATGAGGGTTATCAACTCCTGCAGCTACGATGGGATATTCAACAGTATCGATATGGCGATGATCTACTTGAGCAGCATGGATGTCCTTATAGGGAAACTTATCATCGCTTGCCCGTAGGTGAGCATCTCGTGTTCTTCTCCTTCGTATCTCCTCCTCCTCTTCCTCCTTTGGATATAATATGGCAATATTGCATTTTTGTAGTGTGTCTGCTCTCGGCACTAATGAATGTAAATCGATACCGAAGAAATCAAAGTTGTCAAAGACCTTGACATTTTTCAGTGAAAGTTGCAATTCTCCAAGGCTTCTGAGCCCATTCTTGAAACTGAAACGCTTGAGGCTGCGCATATGGCACCATGCAGCTTTATGCAATGTAGGCAAGGGACAGTCATCAAGGTTGAGCACCTCTAGATTATCGAGTCCTGTCGTTTCGATAGTTTGCAATTCTCTGCAACCTTCTAGGCAGAGCATACGAAGATAACACAAGGAAGAGAGAGAGGAGGGAAGCGTACCGATACTGCAGTAAGAGAGATCAAGGATTCGAAGGTTTGGCATGTATCGGAAAACATCATCTGGAATCACTTCCAACTGTGAATTTTCTTGTAGAATCAAGGTGGAGATGTTAGGAAAGTTGGCCGGAGAAGAGGGTGGTGGAAGTAGTACTTCTTTGATCTGGTTATCCGCAAATGAGATCCTCGTCAGGTCTTGGCTCCATTCAGCCATGTCCACCAGTTTTAGGCTTCTAGAGCGTCTGACTAAGTAGCCCTGAAATTGTGTCGTAATGCTAGAGGAAGAAGAGGATGCCGAGGCTGCAAGATTGTGGTATACATGTTCAAAGATCTCGAACCCTTCAGAGGATGTCAAGTGTCTATCTTCAAGATCCAGTGATAGAGCAACAAGAAGCAGTGTCGCTTCCCAAGAATTCTCGTTATAATTATCAAGACAAGGTCGGGGAAGAATTTCAGACCTGAAGTTGTAGTACAGGGGGGAGCCTCTAGGGAAGAGTATATACGAGAACAAGTATTGGATGACACTTTCAGCGGTTAATGCGAAGATATTGTCATGCAGTAGAGCAGTTGGCGCAAGGCTGGGAAGCATCATGGAAGTCATCTCTTCCTTCTTGGACTCGAAGTTCCATCTTATCACGTCAGGAAGGATTTCTACAGTGGATATTGCCGAACTGTGGGCTTCATAGAGGATCATATGGAGCGCAACATCGTTCGGTAGCTCACCAAACTCTTCTTCAAACTCTTTGTCAACAGTAGTCATTCTATACGAGCCCCGAGGATTGGTGAAGACGACTTTCAGGAACGGATGCTCAACGCCTCGTGTGTCAGTTACAAATTTAGGAATTCCTAATGCTCTTTCGTCTACTTCTCTTTTCAGGTTATCCACTATCAGTACCAACGGCTTCCATTTCAAGGCTGTGAAAATCTCTCTCCAGTAGACGTCTCCTCCGCCAAGAAGATCCAGTTTTAACACTTGTTCTATCTTCTTTCGTATCTCGTACTCTACTGGAATATATGATTTGAAGGCCACTCGTACAATGCCGCAGAAGAAGAAGAAGAAGTCTTGATCTCCTTTGTTGTTCTGATCATATAAGGCTGCGGCAACATGATCCATCACCCTCTTTCTTCCTATCCCGCTCCATCCGCCCACACGCACTGACGAAGTACTGGACTCTTTCAAGCATTCCACCACTCGTTCGGCCATGGACTCCACCAACTCCTCGTCGCCCGCCGGAGATATTGTAGAGAACCTCTCTCCTCCATCTAATGATCTGTTCCAAAAGCGTACGACCCACCCACATAAATGTGTGTATATATATATCTCATATAAATTAAGATGTTATAACATCAAGGATACATTGCTTTACCTTGTATGTTGCAGTACCTCTTTGGCCATCACCGACTTTTTCTTCTAATCATTAGGTACCAACATTATATAAAATTCTTTTACTTTTTCCTGCGAACAAAAAAAAAAACCAAAATTAGTGTTATCGGTCTTCAGGGATGAGTTGTGTACGAAGCACTGCTCTAATTCGACTTCTACGTGCGTATTTTTTTCGTATTCCTCATAGACGTAAAATCTCCCTTCTACCAGCTTCATGTCACTGCATAAACACAGTTCTGGAAGACTGACCCGAACTTAGCTTTGTCCAGAAAATATAGTGAACAATAGAGAAATAGAATGGAACTGATTTTCTGTGTTGCGGAGGAGAGACAGATTCTTGTTGTTGTTCCCATAACCAAATAATTTAGAAAACTTAATATATATAGGTATGGCCCATAACCCCTCGATTTAATAGAGATAAATAAAAAATAATGAAATTTAATAGGAATAACGGGCTGAAATTTAATAGCCGTTGAAAGTTAAGATACATATGTTGTTGCAAACTAAAATAGTATATCACTGCCAGAAGCATGTTCTGGCAATATATAACACTACAGTTTTCAGCAATGTTCTATTACTATATTACTGTCGGAAAATTGAAACAAGCTAAGTGTACCAATTCTAAACAGTCCCCCACTGCAACCTGAAGATCACTCGATGTAGTTAATGATGAGCATAAATCTCAGTCCTTATATAAAATGTCCACAAAAGAGAAGATGGAATTTCTTTCTTTTTAAGAGAGCAAGTAATGCCTTGCTTGTTCATTTTATTCTACTTTGAATGGTTAATTCATTATTCTTTTTTTCTAACAATAAGCTGTGCGTTCCCTTTGAATCCTACTTTTATTAAACAAAAGAACATTTCTTTCGGCAAAGAAATTTAAGTGATCCTAGAATCAGTGGGTAGACCATTATGAAGAAGTTTCCAGACAAACACTCCAACAGATGGAGGAATTCTAGAGTGCCACAGGTAGGTATGCCATCTAAAGGGTGGGGCTCTAGTTCTGAGAATGTTACCAAAGGAGGAGCTAAATTTACCTGACTGAGACAAAGCCACTCAGAGTATAGATTGGGGAGATAACCAAGTATCAAACAGGCCTTCAATGGAGAGGTTGTGGGTGGGATGTTGGATGATGGCAGGGTAACTCCAGATGAAAGAAGCTAGTTTAGTTTACTATGAACAAACAGATGATAGAAATATAACTCACTTCGTAAAATACTTCACTTCATTTAGAGGTAAAATATATTCGTAATTTATACTTGACCCTCAGGACCAGGGCCGGCCCTGCGGTTTGGGTTGCCTTAGCCGGAGCTAATTTTTGTTGCCCTTTACCCTTATTGAAAGATAAATGTTTAATTTGGATTTTTGTTGGACCGGTTCTAAGAAAACTAAATAGTCTGGAGGGTTGCCCTATGGAGGGGGGTTGCCCAAGCCCGAAGTCTTGTCAGGCTTACCCCAGGGCCGGCCCTGCTCAGGACGAACAAGTATAGTTAATAGGTGTACTATTGTGAAATATCTGGATTCCAGGTCATTTTAATCCAGATGAATTGTTATAAGTGTCGCTTTAGATATATAAACAATTACATTCTTCAAAATTATGTATATATATATATATATATATGGAGCCCCTCTACCACACTGAGGCTCTAGACGATTAGTTGGCATTGTGGTAGGACAAGACCTGCATTATTCTCAAAAGTCAAAATTTCAAATGCATCTCTATTATTATAAAGAGGCTTCAAAACGGTTCAAAATAAACTGTTTGAACCGTATGTATATAATTGCATGTGTAATTAAGAAAATTATAAACATGCTTAAAAACGGCTCAAAATGAGCCGTATCAGCCGTATGTATATAACTGAACAATTAAGAAAAAATAAAATAAATACACATTAAAGAAAAAAAAATTCAAAACTAAAAGTTTAGATGAAAATTACTTGTGTAAAGAACACGTAGAATACATGTGCACGTGACTAGTATAAAATAAAGACATCCAATACACAACGAAACAATAATTCTATCAACTTAGTTTTTAAAATTGATCTTATTGTTGGTTTATTTTTATACTTTTTTTTACCTCATTCAACATAAGGGATGAAACTTACATGAGGACACCTATTAAGGCATCTTTCTCGTAACATGAACAACCCTTACTAATAACCTTTCTTTATGACCACTGTGATAACAAAGTCATTGCCACAATGTCTTTTCATATCAAAACCACGCCAACTTTGAACAAAATCTTTTAGATAATATGTACTTTAAAATTTATAAACTATTAAATTTCTGCAAGATGCTACTATAAACTATTTTTCTCGATCACAACTTGTAACCATAAACTTTTAGAATTTCACACACAACAATTTTATTTGAATATTCTGTTAAATTTAACTGTAATTTATGCACATGTCTAATTTCAAAAATTTATTGCTGAAAGAAAATAAAATTTTCAATTGTATCGTTTTGCCCCAACCCACACAAACCATCCTAAACCTACTTCCGTCCCGCAACCAAAATAATACAAGGCAGAAACCGAGCTCTTTGTGATAATACTAATGAATTAATATCACCAAATTGTTTGGCAATATTAATGAAAACCAAATTGCTTGTTAATATTGCCACAACTAGGTTTCTCCTACAATGCAAGCATTCAACATACTCATACGCTATATTGCTTGTTAATAATGCAAGAGGGAAGAGAATTTATTGTGGTAAATTTGGAAAAAAAAATTATGCCATATTTATAGAAATTTTCGGATGCCAAATTACCCTAAATTACAATCTGGATTCTCTCTCCTCAACTTTAACTCTCTTTTTTCCCTTCTTGCTAGCTCTCAGTGGTTAGGAGGCAGCAGCAAAAGAGAATAAGTGAACTTTTAATTTTGTGCTCTTCGATGTTCGGTGAATGTACATGGATCTGTCATAGTTGTTTCTTTGAATTTTTTGTATTCTTCTTCAACTAGCTGCCTTCCGTGGCTAAATCAGTAGGTCTATCAACATTTATTTAGTGCAACATGATGTATAAATGGTTAGAAAATATGTAATTCTTTTAATTATGAATATGTTGGCACGCTAATGGTAGCTGTGATTGACGAATTATGAGTTATTATTAGACTAAAATTATGAGTAAGTTAACGAAATAACCATGAGTTAATGAGTTTATAGTGAGTAACAGCTTAGAATTATGTTTTAGTTAGTTGTTTATGGTCCTATATATACACACATTTTTATACATCTATTAGTAGAATTTTTTTTTTGGGAGGATGTTGTCCAAACAAGCAATAATGTTATGACAACAAGAATAGTAAGAAACAAATAATCGAATAATAACAAACACACAAACATGTAATATTTTAATGTGGTTCAGTCAAGTTCGACCAAATATACAGACTCCTTTAGGATTGATACTCATGGCTCTTTTAGAGCCTTGTATCACTGTTTCGACCCATTTCGGACTTCTCCGATTAGATTAGCGGATGGTACCCATCGCACTCATAGTTAACATAAGTTATACATAACAGAGTAGATATATAATACAAATAAAGTAATAGTTTTGAAAGAAATGAAATTCTCCAACCTATTTTTAGCTTGGTAACTAGCAACAAGTTTGATCGAGTTCTCAGAAGAAAACAATATCCAGATATTAGGAAATTGAAACAAGCTAATTAAGCGTACCGAATTCGAAGATATCACCTTCGCAACCTGAAGATCATTGAATTTAGTTACATGAATAAGCATAAAATCTCAATCCTTATATAATTAAATGTGCACAAAAAGGAAGATGGAATACCTTCTTTTTAAGAGAGCAAGTAATGCCTTGCTTCTTCATTTTATTCTACTTTGTATGATTCTTCCCTTCTTCTTATCTGACAATGAGCTGTGCATTCCCTTTGAATCCTACTTTTTATTAAACAAAAGAACATTTCTATCGCAAAGAAAACTAATGGAAATAACTTACTTCATTTAGAGTTAACATTGAATAGGACCTAACACTCTATAATTGTTCTGAGAATTTAAGCAACTATTACACGATCATCTCTCTCCTCCTTCATGCTCAAAAGTCAAATTTTAATTCAAAACCCAAAATAAAGACATCAAATACACAGAGGAAAAAAAAAATCTATTAAACTAGTTTTTAAATATTATTGGATTGTTTTAAAAAATTTATTTATCCCATTTTTCAGTATAAGGGATGAAAATTGCACGAGGACAGCTCTAGCGTCTTTCTCATAGGAACAAGCTTTACTAATAACCTTGCTTCATGACCTGCTGATAACAGAGTCACTGCCACAATGACTTCGACACCAACATTGAACAAAATATTTTAGGCTAATTTGTGCTAAAATATCATAAACTATCAAAAACCTGCTATCATGAACTTCCAAAAGTCTGCACCTAAGTACTATTTGTGGAGTGAGTGTCTTGGGGCGGCTTCAAATTTCTTGAAAGATACCAAGTTGAAGTACAAAAGTAATCAAACTTCGCAAGTTCTCCCCAAATGTGAAAGGGACAGAAATTTACCTGACTCACCAAAGGCTCGAGCAAAGCAATGTGACTTGGTACGACTTGAAAAACCCTCAGAAATTGCTTGTCATATTGCTTTATTCTACTTATGATAGGAAAAGGACAGAAACTTACATGACTCACCAAAGGCTTAAGCAAAGCAATGTGACTCGGTATGTGTTAGTTCCGGGGCTTGATCAAAGATGGGAGAACTAGATGTCGAGATTAGAGGTTCAAACAAACGTTCTCCTTCTGATTATTCTCGAGATCCACGAGGAACACTATAATATAAATCTGATTACAAAAGCAACAATAATCGGAAAATAAATCTCACGTTCTTCCTCGCAATCGCAGTTGCTGACGGACAGAACTGAGTTACAACTCAGAGAAAAGAGAAGAAAGAAGAAAGAAGAAGAGGAAAGGTTCTTGCTGGGGTGATTAAGATCACCGTTGCTCAAAGCAAGATTCGTCCCACCAAGATCTGCTTCCAGGAACCAGCAAGTTCACGAAGAACTTCTGGAACGCTCGTAAGTCAATATTTGAGATTTGAACGGGCTTCCTGAACTTTACGGACTCCCTTAACTCTCTTCTTGGTACCCCTTCCAAAGGAGGCCAAGGGCTCTATTTATATAGTGGAGTGAGACTTCACCTTTTCTCCTATCCGATGTGGGACTAAAATATCAATACTCAAAAATAGAGTCTGATATTTTAGATCATCCCACAATCAGCATAGTAGTGTGCCAGTTCACGCCTACCCCCCGAACACTCACGTGCATGCACGAGACAACCTGGAGTCCGTGTCCGAGTCCGAGTCCGCACAACAAAAATCAACTTGCATCTTTGTTGGAATTAATTCTTTTTTCTTCTAAGAAAATACTCCCACATGGCACACACTTGTGTCCCACCACCTCATGTGCACACCTCAACACAAGCAATACATTATATTGAGATACTCACCATTTGATGTAGACGATATGGGACTATCTTTCCTAGTCTAAAGGTAAAAATACCAACAATCCCCTACATATCTCAATATATGGGTTGAGCGTTCCTTACAGTGACTGTCCATCATGCATTAGGAGAGATGTCGCAAACGACTTGAATCTTTCCGCATGGATCAATTAACAGTATGATACAAGAATGGACTAACCCTTGAATTTTGCACCATGACTGCAATTTTTCTACTCATATAATGACATCAGCTGTGCTTTCGGTTGCACATTAATGGCCTTGTGCATGTCTGGTTTTGGTCTATGTATCTTGGGCATCTACAAGTTTACCCTCAAGAGACGGCCTGAATCTCTTTCCATACATTCTAGGTGAGTTCGTTTAAAGAGTCCTTTGGCATGAAGCCTTGCGCTTCCTTGTGGTGCTACCCCCGCTATGATATGGCCCAAAGCCGAGACTACACCTCATCGTGGTGTCACGCCACTGTAGCATGAGGTCCTAGCCTCTTTGTAGTGCCAAACTACCCAGCATGAAGCCTTGCGCTTCCTTGTGGTGTTACGTCGCTGTGACATGGCTCGCGTAGTCGAGGGTTTACCCTTTCTAGGTACCTCTTGGTGGTGTCACACCACTGTAACATGAGGTCACCGGCCTCTTTGTAGTGCTGACTATCACTTTTCATTCTACAACATTAGGCTACCTGCCTATATGCGGTGCTACGCCGCTGTGACATGGCTCGCAAAGTCGAGGCATTACCCTTACCGAGGAACCTCTTGGTGGTGTTACCCCACTGTAGCATGGAGACCTTACGCTCCTTTGTATTGTTGTGCTACCGTGCTTCCTGTAGAGCACACCAGACATTCGAAATGCCTGAGAACTCATTAAGGCGTCTAAGCCATCCTTCCACAGGACTTGTTATTTTAAGAGAATCGATAGTAGACAACAGTGGTTATGGGTCTGTAACCCCTTAGTGTCTCAAAGGACTATCCACTGTTCCAGATATTCTCTCCATCAGTGGTCCTTTTTTGAACCAAAAGTTAGATGCCTAGTAGATTTCTCTTTGAACTAATAGCATAAAACTTTATGGTAGAATTACAAAGACAGAATATTATATCACATCGTCTTTAAGCCCATCATAATCGCTGTGTCCTCAACAAACTGGCGCTTGAGACCTTTGGCGAACGGATCTGCCAGATTTTTCTTACTCCGAACATCAATCACGATAATGACTCCAGTCTTTATCAGATCATTTACCGCCCTGTGCCTCAATCGTACCCTCTTCTTACCATTGAAGAGATCATTTGATGCCACCGTTGCAGCTGCCTGATTGTCGCAGTATATCGGTACCGTCAGAATCTGCGCACCAACCACTGGAAGATCATACATAAGCTCCCGAAACCATTCTGCTTCTTCTGCTACAGCAGCCAGTGCAAAGAACTCAGATTCTATTGAGGAATAAGAGAGCATTGTCTGTTTCTTTGACTTCCATGATATAGCAGCTACACCCACGGAGAAGATGTATCCTCCTGTGGACCTTTCGCTCTCTGCTTCTGAACACCAGCTTGCGTCACTGAAGCCTTCTACTATTGTCGGATATCCGCTGTAGTGCAGTGCATACTTCTGAGTCCTCTTGAGATATCTCATAACTCTCTTTACGGCCTTCCACTGCTCCGCACCTGGGTTGCTCGTGAATCGGCTCAGCATCCCCACGGCGAAAGCTATGTCAGGCCTTGTGGCAGTAGCTACATGCATCAAACTTCTGATGACGCTTGAGTACTCCAGCTGCCTGACGCTTTCCCTAGGATTTGGCATCAGCTTCTTGTCACACCTGTAAGGAGTATCGATCCCTGGAAGATTCTAATATCCATAGCGTGTGAGTATCTTCTCAATGTAATGAGACTGTGACAGTGCCACTCCAGTGTCTGTCCGAATGATCTTTATCCCTAGGATAACATCAGCTTCCCCTAAGTCATTCATACTGAACTTAGATGAGGGTAACATCTTTGTCTCAGTGACACGTGCTAGATCCGTACCCAGGATCAGCATGTCGCCCACGTATAGACAAACGATGAATCCTCTCCCGTCAGCGAACTTTGTGTAAACACGTTTGTCCGTCTCACTGACCATGTAGCCGTTTGATCTAATGACTTTGTCAAACTTCTCGTGCCACATCTTGAGAGCTTGCTTCAGACCGTATAGAGATCTCACCAACCTGCAGACTTTGTCTTCAAGGCCCTTGACGATGAATCCTTCTGGCTGTTACATGTAGATCTCTTCGGTCAACTCTCTATTCAGGAATGCTGTCTTCACATCCATCTGATGTATGACGAGCTTGTGAATTGCACTCAGAGCAATCAACATCCTGATGGTTGTCATCCGTGCTACTGGAGCATATGTGTCGAAGTAGTCGATCCCCTGCTTCTGAAAAAATCTTTTAGCTACCAGCCTTGCTTTGAACTTGTCAATAGTTCCATCGGCCTTCATTTTTTTCTTGAAGATCCACTTGCATCCGATTGGTTTAGCTCCTTCAGGCAGATCGACCAATACCCACGTATTGTTGGAGGTTATAGAGTCATACTCATCATTGATAGCCTCCCTCCAGAAGACAGTGTCTCTGGTCTTCATCGCCTCATCATAGGTAAAAGGATCAGCTTCCACATGATAGGTGACGAACTCATCTCTGAAGTTCTTCTGTCTCCTCCCCCGCTTAGATCTGGGTTCTACGAGTTCTGGTTCAACAATTGTCTCGGGTATGACAATTTTTTTTTCTTGGACTGCATCTTCTTTGGAAGTGATAGCCGCCTGTGCACCCACATTATTCTCCGGAAGAATTCGGCGTCGCGAGATTCAATGATTTGATTGATTTCAACATCAAGAAATCTTCGAGCATCACTTTTCTCAGCATATCCCAAGAAGATCGTCTTTGTAGTCCTTGTCCCAAGCTTCTGAATCTTCAAGTCCGGAAGCTTCACATATGTCAGGCACCCCCACACTCGAATGACGTTCAAGTTGGGTCTTACTTTGAACCAGAGTTCATAAGGAGTGACTTCGAAACCTGCGTACGTCACTCTGTTCAGAATGAACGTAGCCGTTAACACAGCTTCTCCCCAGAAGCAGTTTGGAAGACCTGCAGTCAACAACATTGAGTTCATCATCTCTGTCAACGTCCTATTCTTCCTTTCAGCTACTCTATTTGATTGAGGAGAATACGGAGCAGTTGTCTCATTGACAATTCTATGTTCTTTGCAGAACGATGCAAATTCAATAGACCTGTACACTCCGTCTAGATCACTTCTGAGTCTCTTGAGTTGTTGTCCAGTTTGACGTTCAGCCTCAGCCCTGAACTCCTTGAACTTCTCGAATGCTTCGTCTTTAGACTTGGAAGATAGACGAACGCGTACTTCGAGTAGTCATTGATGAATGTAATAAAATACTTCATCTTGGCCTTTGTGGAGAACTGTCTGAAGTCACAGATATCTGAGTGTACCAACTCCAGAAGATCTGTACTTCGATTCACCCGTTTGAACGGTTTTCTAGTGATCTTTGTCTGTGCATAAACCTCACACTTCTCCACCTCCTTACCTCCACATTTGGAGATAAGCCCTAGACTAGATATTTTGTTTATTCTTTTACAATGAACATGTCCTAGTCTATTGTACCATAACTCAAGAGAATAACCAGAAAAAGAAACGACATTAATCATTTTTACAGGAGTTACAAGTTAAAGTTTGAACATCCCTTCGGTACAATAAGCTTTTCCGAAGTATGTTCCTTTGTAGGACATCACTATATGTCCAGCATTGACGTCCATCCTCAAGCCTGCGTTGCATAGCAGACTTCCAGAGACCAGGTTCTTGGCTATTATCGGTACATGCTTCACATCTTGAAGCGTCAACGACTTCTCCGAAGTCAGGTTCAGTACCACCGTTCATGTCCCCAGTACTTCATCTTGTGTCTGGTCCGCCACCATAACCTTCTCAGATGTAGGCTTGTATGTGATGAACAACTCCTTATTAGAGCAAACATGGCATGATGCACCCGTGTCCATCTACCAGTTGGTGTCAACAACAGCCATGGCAACCTGCACTATCATAGCAACCTTGTTATGCTCATCTTGCTCTATATGTTTGGACTTTGATCTGCAGTCTCTACGATAGTGGCCCTTCTTTCCACAATTGAAGCAAGTCACATCTGACTTGGGCTCTGGCTTTGACTTGAACGAAGCCGACTTCACCTTCAGATGGTTGAAGTCCTTTTTCTTCTGGTTGTGAGAAACCTTATGCTTCCCCCTGGAGTCCCTTGCATGCACCAAGTTGGCCTCTGCCAACTGTTTGGATAACGTGTCCAATTTGTTTTTAGCCATCTCATCTCTAACATTGATGTTGTGAAGTAGTTGATCCAGGCTGATTTTCATCTTCTTCATGTGCATGTCCGAGATAAAACTGCTCCATCCTGACGGAAGCTTGGCAACTATAATCCCTATGACAAAAGCGTCGACAAGTGGCATGCTATCGTCCTCAACTTTTTGACGTAACTTGAGGAACTCCTTGACTTGAGGCAACATCGCCTTGTCGTCCTCAAATCTCATGTTCCAGACCTTCTCAGTCACATGGATCTTGTTGCGGTTCTCATCCGCCTGATAATGCTTCTCTAGAGACTCCCAGACGACCTTAGCATGGTCCGTCTTGCTGTATAACTCCGCCGGAGTATCCTCTATGGAGTTTAAAATTATCAGCTTGCAGAGATTGTTGTCTCTACTCCATTTGTTCTGTTTTGCGGTTGCAATCGCAACTGCCCGAACAGTAGTATCATCCTCGTCTGGAATCTCCGGTTCTGGTTCTGTTAGAAAGTAGTCCACCTCTGCCAGTTGCAGATTCATGCATACTTTCCTCTTCCAAGAGTTGTAATGATCCCAGTCGAACTTCTCAAGTTTGTTGAAATTTGTATCCAGAAGTTTCGCACGGCTGTTCTCCATCTACAAGGATCTTGCTTTGAGATTGTAAGTCCCGAAACTTGATCAAAGATGGTAGAACTAGATGTCGAGATCAGAGGTTCAAACAAACGTTCCCCTTCTGATTATTCTCGAGATCCACGAGGAACACTATAATATAAATTTGATTACAAAAGCAACAATAATTAGAAAATAAATCTCACGTTCTTCCTCGCAATCGCAGTTGCTGACGGATAGAACTGAGTTACAACTCAGAGAAAAGAGAAGAAAGAAAAAAGAAGAAGAGGAAAGGTTATTGCTGGGGTGATTAAGATCACCGTTGCTCAAAGCAAGATTCGTCCCACCAAGATCTGCTTCCAGGAACCAGCAAGTTCACGAAGAACTTCTGGAACGCTCGTAAGTCAATATTTGATATTTGAACGGACTTCCTGGACTTTACGGACTCCCTTAACTCTCTTCTTGGTACCTCTTCCAAAGGAGGTTAAGGGGCTCTATTTATAGAGTGGAGTGGGACTTCACCTTTTCTCCTATCCGATGTGGGACTAAAATACCAATACTCAAAAATAGAGTTTGATATTTTAGATCATCCCACAATCAGCATAGTAGTGTGCCAGTCCACGCCTACCCCCCGAACACTCCCGTGCATGCACGAGACAACCTGGTGTCCGTGTCCGAGTCCGAGTCCGCACAACAAAAATTAACTTGCATCCTTGTTGGAATTAATTCTTTTTTCTTCTAGGAAAATACTCCCACATGGCACACACTTGTGCCCCACCACAACTCATGTGCACACCTCAACACAAGCAATGCATTATATTGAGTTACTCACCATTTGGTGTAGCTGATGTGGGACTATCTTTCCTAGTCTAAAGGCAAAAACACCAACAGTATGATCTGAAAACCCTCATAAATTGCTTGTGTCATATTGCTTTATTCTACTTATGATAGGAAAGGGACAGAAACTTACATGACTCGACAAAGGTTTAAGCAAAGCAATGTGACTCGGCATGACCTAAAAACCTTCAGAAATTGCTTGATTCATATTGTTGTTGTCTTATAGTTTTGATAGGTAAGCCTAACTCAAGCTATTTGGGCTGGGTAACATGCAACCACTCTACCAGATAACAGATTTTGCTGATAGGTGAGTAAAAAAAAAAAAACGATCGAAGGAGGCTGAAGAGAGGAGATTTTCCATTCTTGGAAGGGGTATGAATATATTTAAATGAATGAGCCGTATAACAACATGAAGGATTGAAGTCATGGGGACTAGCCTTCAAACGAAACAAATGGAAAAGGGGATTCACATGATACATCCCTAACTTTTGGGTAAATATGTATGGATTGTGATGATGGTTCAAGTTAGTGAAAATTTCACAAGTCAACTTCAAACATCAAATATGAGGATATTGCTTCATGTTGCTGCAATCAAGCTCGCCTTCAAATCAATCCTTGTTCCATGAATCAGAAAAGACCTAGCCTGCCATTCAACTTTACCATGACTGGCAAGAAAGTTCCAAGTACTCGGTTGTCCTCAGCCATAAATCTCGAACTTCCAAATGCATTTCTCATCTTCATTCTACCTAGTATTTCATTTAGCCCTCAACTAAACGTATTCCAAACAAAAAATTTCAGTTAAAGCATAAAAAATATACAAAATTATATCTAAAACATAAACTTTGACAAAATTATACCTAAAGTATAAGAACGTCCTTCGAAAGGGCATTCTAACAGTAAAAGAAATATAAAATTAGTTTTTTTAACAACCGTTAACGATTGCACCATGAGAAAATCGAGCGGTAAAAAAATATATAATAAAAAAGAAAACGCCCATGGGAATGACGTTTTCCTTGTGAAAAATGTCCTTCCTAAGGACGTTTTCCTTTTATACATATTTTTGGCGGTATTGAGGTTTGGATAATTGCATCTGTTGTTGTGTGGGACAAATTGACTTGACTTGTGAAAATCACCTTAGCCCAAGTTGAGTTAATCATTCTATATTTTTGGCGGCTGGTATTGGGGTTTAGATAATCCGTTGATATTGGCGGACACGGTACTACCTCGACACGCTTGTCAAGCATGTACGGCCCCTCGTAATCATATGCGTAGGTTCCCATGTTCCACGGACACGACACGACATGGCATGGTAACATTTTTTCTCGAATCAGGTCCTTTCTAGAACCATTCGGAAAGCTAGATACTATGAAAGCATCCTTGTGCACTTTAGCTCTTTGGAAAATTCGCCGAGAATCAATTTTGAAAGAAGCTTTCACTTCACTGGCATACTATAGTTCAAACTGATGCCTGTGGATATCATAGGTTACTCTAAAAACCAGTTCACTGTTTAGTCTTTCTTGTGACTACGGTTAGTGTTTCACTTCAATTTTTCTGCTTAATTTAATATGTGACTATGATTACTGTTTCGTTTGCACCTTGCACTTATTCTCAGAACCTAATTTGACATAAATTTAATGTGTTACCTTATATAGTGAATCTTCTATATGATGTTAATCTTATGTCACAGCGCATATGTTGTCATGTGAACCTTCAAGCATCCCCCCTTCACATTTGTCTTCTTGACTCATTGTGTGCATCAAGTGAAAATGCATATCAACGTTTAGTCTTTCTTGTAAACCTACCTTTCTTTTTCATGTCTACAGTATGCTTGCAAATATTTAATGAGAAATTCTGAGTAGCACCCAACTTTTTATTTATCATAATTCGATGTACACCCCACTGAATTACCATAATGTAATAAATTATCTATTTTTGACGAAAACCATCAATGACTAACAGTCAACTCCTTTGATCAGCAATTTATGACCAAAATACTCCTCCTCCTCGTCTTCTTCCCCCCTGCTGCCCCATCCCCGCCGCGTGCCCCCCACTCTCTCTCTCTCCGATGCCGGCAGCTGAAAGGGGTGCGTGCAGCAGCTCCGCCGGCGAGAAGGGGGGAGCTGGGGTCGCACGGGAGAGGAAAGCGGTGGGCGCGCGGCGGGGATGGGGGCACACGTGGGGGGGGGGGGTGTGGGGGCGGAGAGTGGGGGTGCGGGAAAGTAGAAGGAGGGAATATTTTGGTCATAAATTGGGGGTCAAAAGATTTGACCGTTAGTCATCGTCACAAGTGAAGAATTTTTGGGATGTACATTGAATTGTGATATAAAAAGTGAGGTGCTACCCAAAAATATTATTTTTAATCGTGATCTAATGTGGACAAGTGACCTTCTATAACACTAATTGCCCTCTACTTCGTTTGTCCTCTCATGCTTTTGATTCACCATCTCTGCCAATTACCGCAATTCTGTATCACTTAGTTGCACTTGTCAACCATGGATGCCTTCCGGGGTTTGTAAGTTTGGTAAGATCTACAGGTATGGAATTGCCTTTCCTATGTGAGGATTGCTTCAAATGTTTTATAATTTCCTTAATTTATTTTGTACCTATTAGCTTATTATGTACTAGTGGATAACCCGTGCCATAATGACACTGGCACGGACACGAACAGTCGGATCCAGACCTCTCCCGCCGGCGGCTTCGCCTCCCGCTCCGAGGTCCTCACCATCGCCGTACGGGGATCCAAGTCCGATCCGGAGGCGTTCTTCGAGTGTCTGTGGGAGGCGCTCAGGGCGAGGGCTTGGGAGGGATCGGAGGCGACGGAGGAGGGATCCGCTGCGGCAGGGTCTTTTGGGAGAGGAGGGGGGGGGGGGGGGGGGGGGGGGGGGGGGAGGAGGAGGAGGGATAAGACTGCCGGTGGTCGGGGTGGAGGGATAAGACGCCGCCGGCTGCTCCGGTTCGTGCTGCGGGTCGAGGTTCATGGTGAAGCTGGAGTTCCGGTTCTCCGCGGCGGAGGGGAGACCCCGCTGCCCTCCGTTTTAGAAAGAGGGGCAATTTAGTCCTTTCATCATTGTTGAACCAAAGCACTAGGGGTGCAACTCGGACGGGTTGGGTCGGATTTAAGGTCAACCCGAGCCCAACCCGATGAATCATAAGTCTAGCCCGAGCCCAAGCTCAGCCCGACCTCGGGTTCAACATATGAAGCCCAAGAACAAGTCCGGAGGATCGGATTTTGGCTCGGGTTGAACTCGGGTTGGGTCGGATCCATCGGGTTTATCGGACTCTAATATACTAATTGAAACAATTTTAAACAAAAATAATATTAAACACATATTCAAATAGCAATCAAGTCTTGATCCTTACAAAATACAAACTGAAATAAGATTTAGGATAAGGAGTTGAAGAGTTTGGGTGAAGAAATTTAGGATTTAAATTTTTTTATTTAAGAAGTACGACAATATATATATATATATATATATATATATATATATATATTTTATATATATATATATATATATATATATATATATATATATATATATATATATATATATATATATATATATAAAAGTCGGGTTTCGGGTAACCCGACACATGAACCCAAGCCCAACCCGATTTATGATCGGGTTCAAATATTTGAACCCAAATCCGAGCCCGAACCCGAGTATCTTCAACCCTAACCCAACCCATTAACGGGTTTACCCGATCGGGCTCGGGTTTAGCCCGCCCGAGTTGCACCCCTACAAAGCACATGGGTTGGACCAAAAATTTACTGTGCTTTATATTATAGACTAGTGGATAACCCGTGCCATAATAGCACGAACACGAACTCGGCCTTCTCGACGTAGGCGTGCAGGCACTGGGCCAGCGCCAAGGACCCGAGCCTGGCGGAGGCGGACACGGCAAAGACCACGGTGGCGGCGTTCGGGGCGGCATGGGGCCTCATGGAGGCGAAGACGCGCAGGGCCGTCGTGGGGGTCCGAGGGCGGCGAGGCCGAGACGGCGGCGATCCAGGAGACGACGTCCCTGTGCGGCATTCCGTCGAACACCCGCAGGGAGTGGTCGGCGGAGTCGCGTCGGGAGTAGGCGGTGAGCAGGACGGTCTGCACGAAGGCGTCAGGCCGGAATCCGAGGAGGAGGACGTGTGCGTGGAACGACCTGGTGGCGGCGGCGGCGGTGGTGTTGAGCAAGGATGAGAAGGCATTGGAGTCGGGAGGGACGCGACGGCGGAGCATTTGGGAGTAGATGGAGAGTGGGTCGGCGGAGATGGCAATGGCGGTGTTGAAGGAGAAGGGGTTGTGGTTGGTCATGGCGAAGAAGAGGGAGGGGGCGATGAAAGGGTCGGCGTCGGCGGCGCGGTGGAAGAGGCTGCTTGCGACGAAGGGGTTGCGGAAGAGGCCGGCGACGACGGCGTGGGCGAGGATGGAGCGGAGGCGGCGGAGGGAGGGGCGGTGCAAGAGGAGCTGGAGGCGGGGGTGCCGTTGGAACAACCGTTTGCTCCGCACCCAACATGGGACCTCCTCCTCTCTTATAGAGAGAGGAGCATTTTAGTACTTTCATCATCGTTGAACCAAAACACATGGGTCGAACCAAAAATCCACTGTGCTTTATATTATAGATGACACATTTTCTTTGCCAGGGTTTGGTGAATATATTAGTTGCATGCTGATAACCATTTACTTCAATTGCATCTTTCTGATTGTCTTCTCTATGAACATGAATGTCTTCTCTATGAATATGAAAGGACATATATGGACATGGTCAGATATGGACATGAACCTAGATGAAGATGGAAGTGTTTTGTCCATCATTCTTGCTTCTACTTTTTTCCAGTATATATGATAAAATCATGTATACTAAAAAAAATAGAATACTTCAAGATGGAAAAGTGATTCCTTGCTTGGATGGATGTAATCATCTCCCCCACCCCCAATTTCTCTTCCATTAGGAATTACTTTCCTTTCCTCTTCAATTCATTTGCCACCCAAACATAGGAAAGTAAAGACTTTTTTTCCCAATGCCGTGAGTCCGCGAACCAAACGAGGCCTGTAGGTTAATTATCACCTACCAACTTTAATAGCAAATGTCCTCATGAATTGTACCAAAAACCAACTTGTGACGAAGTCACTAAGCATTAAATGTTGTTTTTCATGTGCCCACATGATAGAGAAACCCATAGTATACTCGACATTGAATTAATTGATAGTTATTGTTTGCAATTGTTTTCTTCAGTGTTATTAATGGGATCACCTAGGCCTTTCATATGCTTAAATCGCCTTTGCAGCCTTAGTAGGTTGTCTTTACGTGTCTCGACTTAAATGTGATCCAAGCCAAGCCATTTTTTGAGTTGGAACTGGAACCTAATCACTACAACAGAAATACCTTTTAATGACGGCTAAAAACCGTCATTAATGACCAACAATGACGCTTTTTTTTCCAAAAAAAGCGTGATGAAAATGGGTGTTATAAATGTTTTTTAAAAGCGTCATAAAATAAACGTCATGAATATGATGAGTTTCTGCTACACTTATTTTCAGCGTAGTTTGAAAGCGTTATGAATAGATAATCTCTATAGACTCAATTCAGCACATTTATAACGCTCAATTCTGCACATTTATTTATTACTTTCCAAAAAATTATAGATCAATGCTCAATGTTGCTCAATTCAATTTCAAAACATTCATTTTGAACCATATTTACAAGAAAACATCTAAATGTCATAGAGTACCATTTAATCCATTTACAAATATATACATAATATATATCACCATCTTCATTACATTTTTTCAAAATAGGACATCCAAATACATATATTTACAACTACTACTAGTAAGTAGACCCTCAAAACTATTAGTACATTGGCTTCAACTTTGAGCACATCAAAACTGTCGGCATCACGTAGCAAAACCCTGAAAAAGTTAAAAAAAAAATATTACCAAAAGACCACCTCATGTCTTAAGAGTTGGTACCAAGTTTCCAACAAGAAACTAGCAATTGAGGATCATGTAATAAAATACTTTCATATACATTGAATCTAAAATTAAATCGACATGAAATAAACAAGGGGTAAAAAGCATTAAAATACCTACCTGTAGTAATAAAAATAACAGGTTTGTTGGGGTCTTAAACCTGCACAAATAAAGAAGAAAATGTGACTGATTTACCACAAAAGGTCTTACCTTAAATTTTGTTGGGGGTCTAAATAGTTGGGGTCTTATGGCTGATCCTAAAGACGAAAATGTCGAACTTGGACTCGGGCATTTTCTTCCCTGAATAGCGAATAGTTAATATCTTCTTGCGGAAATGGTTGATGCAATGGTAATTCATGTGATGTTGAGTAATCTGAATTGTTTAAGAAATGCAATGCTTCATCAATGCTTTTTGAAATTTTACTACCGCAGAGATGTATATATCTCTTCATTATAATCATCAGCTAAGCAAAAAGTAGAATTTAGTTTGCACTCCAGAATTATAACCAATAAAATTGCCACCTTTGAAACCGCAGTATCTGAATCGATATAGGACCCTTCTAAATTGGCAGTTTTCGGGGGTGGGGGGTTGGCGGTTTAATTAGTTTGTTTCGGCTCAGAATGTTACTTCCTATTTCTTTCAGCTCAGAATGTTAAGGAAAGAAAACAAAATAAATCTCCAAAACAACCATGGACTAAAGTTCAACTATTTTAAGCACAAAGAATAAAAAAAACAACTTCCTTTTAAGATGCCCTAGACTTACCACTCCCCTCGGCCACAACATCTCAGTAATTTACGACAACTTATTACAACAATTTTAATAATATGAGCACAGAAGAAAGATGAAGATGAGTTACATTGGTTCAGCTTCGTTTACCTTTTGTTGAACGAAGCTGAGCTTCTTCTTCCTGAACATAGTTTATTGGCTTGATCTGTATGTAAAATAATGGAAGTTAGTAATAATATTGGAAGTACAGAATCCACAATTACAAGACAACTGGTACCAAACAGGCAAACATGCATGTACTATAAAAATTTATGGCTGATTGCAAAAATAAGTGCAATAATACAGTCAAAGAAGTAGATAACAATCAATTCGTAACATAATGACAATCAAACTCAGATTAGTCAAGCTTTCTTAGCATGTGTCTAATACCAACAGTATGTGCCAAAACGAACAAAATATATAATATAGTGCCAAGTATCAGAAAAAATGTGCGAAAATATTTGCAGGCACGATAGCAAACATTATGTTCACATTATTTTCCTCCTTTCGGACTTAAACTAGAAACTAAACCTTGATCCGAACAACATTACCAACTATTTTATCAGATACAATACAACAAATAACATATTTTTTTATCATCTAACTGTCGATTATTGCACAGCTTCCCAATCAAACATGCAATGAACAATGTAAGCTGATTCCTTTTGTTCTTGATTGTGCATATAACAGAGCATCTTGAATAAATCAATCTCTTATACTAGAAGCTAAGAATATCTCCTTTATCGACGCATGACCTCCTAAACAATTTTGAAACCTCACTTGGACGACGAACCAAGGAATCTGGACCTATCTTTACCTTGCCTTGCAAGGAATCTGGACCTATCTTGCAACAAAATCATCACAATCCTTTCGAAAGTGGTAAGTCTAGAGCACCCGGAAATTTCAAAATTAGGGTTCAGAGATTTTAGGGGTTTTCTAGGGTTAGGGTTTGGTGAGACGTACTTTTGGGCGCTCGAGAGTGATGGGACGGAACTTCTGGGCGAAGCTGTCCGCGAGGAGGACGGCCTGGAGAGTGGTTCGGGCGAGTTCGTCGGGGTCATCGGAGTTGGCACGGCCGCCGCCGCCTTTCTTCTGTGCCATTGGAGCTGCCGATGGAGCCGGTAGAGAGAGGGAGTGGACTAGGGGTTTACGTACGAAGCGGTCTGAGCTGAGATATTTGTGGTTCGGGTTAGGGTTTTGGAGTTGGGAGAAAGGAAGGAGAAGAAGAGGAGAAGGAGAAGACCAGAATGGGGGAGAGGAAAAATTTTGATGAAGCGCGGGCTGTTCTCAACATTTTGCCCAAAAAATTGAACTTAAAAATATTACAAGTTTGCCACCGCTCTAAAATATTAATAACGTTTTGTTTTATAAACGTTATAAAAAGTCCAAAATTAGCCCAAACCGTTATAGAAAAAAGGCATTTCGAACTTTCATAACGCTTTTTTATCGGCCGTCATGAAATCCACTTATCAAGCGTCATTAATAGGTCTTTTTGTTGTAGTGAATCTATGTTGCCATGAGCTTCATTTTGCAAATATGACAAATTTACAACTTGTCATGAACTTTATTTATTAATAACTTGTTACCATGAGCTTCATTTTGCAACTTAATAACTGGTACAATAATATCAATCACAGCAAAACAAGGATTGACACTTAATTAGGCCTCATTTGGTTCGCGGAAAGGAAAGGAAATTGATTTTATGATATTTTCTTTCTATTGGAAAATTGCAATCCCAATCAATTTTCTTATCGGTGTTTGAAAAAACCAAAAAAATTGAGAGGAAAAATGAATCCTTGGGTTGATGGGAGGATGCACTTTTTCCCGTATTTTCCTCCTTTTGGGAATCAAATTACTTTCCTCCTCATTTCCTTTGGTCAAACAAAGGAAATGAATCACTTTCATTTCCCAAGGCTTCAATTCCGTGAACCAAACGAGGCCTTACCCCTTGTAGAAATAATCATTAACAATACAGCATGTCTACATCATGATGCTACTAATTTGTTGATTTCAATTTGGTTCCTTCCGGTTTTACCATACTCGTCGAATTCAATCCTCCTAGAATTCCACAACGTACCGGTACGCCGTTTGTAAGTTACATAAAGTCATGTACATCTAGAAGTATCTAACAGAATTCCAAGTAAAAAATGCAAATACCTTCCATCCTTGTTTTGATGAACACAGTTGAAATGAAATGCGCGATACAAAATATAAGCATCGAATCCACTTTTTTTTTAAATGCAACAAAAATGCTCAGAGAAGTAATGATTGTCATTAACATACACCTGAAATAATAAGTATGAAATAGTATTTTGATACAATCACACTCCAATATGCGTCTTTATTTTGATACAATTATCCAGAAATAGTCTCTAGGACCAACCCACACACAAAATACAAAACACTGAAATCAAATCAACAACAATTCAAATAGAACATGCACCAACCAGAAATAATAAGTATGAAATAGTAAGGGAATCAATCAACATGACCACAAGAACATGTAAGAAGTCGAATGATGGAAAGATCAATCACCTCTTAAAGTGACGTCTGTGGAAAACGACGACGACGACGACGATGCTCTCTTTTCCATCTTTGTGGTATATGTTTCGGAGCAGCAGAGGCAAATCCCATCCTAAAATCAATATGGTCCATCTTCTTGGAACCACCTTGTACGTTCTTCCACCACCCCTCTTCACCTTGAACTACCACTACCTTATTGGCGGCAACATCATCTTCATTGCTACTGCAAGTACTATTCCAACATGGGAATATTGGAACATTCTTAAGATTCCAGCAACCCCTTACTTCCAACTTTTGGAGCAAAGGAAGATAACCCTCCTCCTCACCGCTCGTCAGCTTTGGCAATTCGAATAGGCGCAACCTTTTGAGCCTCGGTAGCACAATTTCTCCGGCAGCGGTGTGTTGTGTGAACAGCTTAGCAAGCCTAGCGCAGAACTTTATTTCCATCACTTCAAGGTTCGGAAGGCGAATGGCCACAGGAAACAGTACAAGAAGGTTCGGGCAGTACTCTATATAGATGGATTTCAGAAGCAAAAAGCTCTGGTTTTGTTGTTCAAACCTGTTGTTGCAAATCGCGGACAGCTTGGTAAGGCTGGATATCCACAGAGTCTCCAGACATTTAAGATTCCAGAGATCCTTTCTTCTTTCTGGAGAGCTGAAGGAGTATTCCATATCTCTACAATACTTGATATAACAAGTTTGTAGGTCTGGAATAGGCCATATCCCTGCTTGAGCATGTTGGTAATTATGCAGGGAGAGCAGTCGAGGTCGGAATATCATTGATAATGTATAGAGGCTCTAGAGTCCTTCACCACCATTGATCTCTAAGCATTTCTCATGCGGGTTGTCAACTCCTTCAGCTACAATGGGATATTCAACAATATCAATATGGCGATGAGCAATTTGAGCAGCATGGATGCCCTTATATGGAAACTTATCATCACTTGCCCGTAGGTGAGCATCTCGTGTTCTTCTCCTTCGTATCTCCTCCTCCTCCCCTTCCTTTGGATATAATATGGATATATTGCATTTTTGTAGTGTGTCTGCCGTCGGCGCTGATGAATGTAAATCATAGTCGAAGTTGTCAAAGACCTTGACATTTTTTGGCGAAAGTTGCAATTCTCCAAGACTTTTGATCCCATTATTGAAACTGAAATGCTTGAGGCTGCGCATATGGCACCATGAAGCTTTATGCAATGTAGGTAAGGGACAGTAATCAAGGTCGACTCTAGATTATCGAGTCCTGTAGTTTCAATAGTTTGCAATTCCTTGCACCCTTATAGGTTGAGCATACGAAGATAACACAAGGAAGAAAGAGAGGAGGGAAGCGTACCGATACTGCAGTACGAGAGATCAAGGATTCGAAGGTTTGGCATATATAGGAAAAAATCATCCGGAATCTCTTTCAACATTGTTTTCAGAATCAAGGTAGAGATGTTAGAAAATTTGGTCGGAGCTGCTGATGGTGGTGGAAGGAGTACTTCTTCGATCCAGCCAATGGCAAAAGAGATCCTCGTCAGGTCTTGGCTCCATTCAGCCATGTCCACCCGTTTTAGGCTTGTATAGCGTCTGACCAAGTAGCCCTGTAATTGAGTCATAATGCTCGAGCTGGAAGAAGAAGAAGAGGATACCAAGGCAGCAAGCTTGTAGTATACATCATAAAAGACACGGAACGTTCTATTGTCCTAATAGCGCATCAATTGTCTATCTTCAAAATCCAGTGATACGGCTTCAAGAAGTAGCTTCACTTCCCAAGAATTGATCAGCTCGTTATTGTCAAAATAAGGATGGGAAAGAATTTCAGAGCTCAAGTAGTACAGGGGACAGCCTCTGTCACACCCGATTTGTAGATTCATTTATTCACATATTTTATATCTTGGAATCGATCGTCCTCGCTTGGACGTGATGCCGTACAAGTCTGGTATTGCACTTGTACAAGACAAAGATGGTACATAATTGATTATCTTCAAATAGGAACACATCGCAGCGGCAGAAACAGACAAATTGAAGTTAACGAGGACATTCTTTCTTATCGAATGGAAACACATCATTCTATTTGTAACAGCAGAAATGAGAATATAATTTGCAGTCACAGAGAGATATATAAAAGTATTATCTTTATTGATAAATAAAGAAGAGTACAAGACTCATATTGAAATACAATGCTTACAATACATCTCACTTTACATTGATAGCCAACTGAACAAATGCTAGAAGACTTACATTTGATACTTTGATACATTGGATTACAACTCGATATACCGACTTGGCTTACAACTCACTGGTACAACTGATTATAATGTTCCATACATTATGCCCTTTATAAACAGAAGATAATATCTTGTACAAGGAGAGCTTCTGCATGCCCAAAAATCTTCGATGCTGCGGGACCAAGCAAGCCAATCTTCGTGTCAAAATATTCCAAGCACGAGCACCTGCCCACAAAACGTGGGTCAATACATCATCTATGTACTGGCGAGCAGAATCCAACCCACTCGCCTAAACCAACATAAAGTGATCGATTTTAGCAAACATTCCTTTGAGTGATCTTTCTAGTTGGGACCTAACATCAGTTTACAGTTCAAGCAGTATTCATTGAAAAGATATGTAAACTTGCAGTAGTATTGTTCTTGTGGAAGCAATAGTAATTGAGGGACATCATGTGTGCTCACAGTTCTATTTTATAGCAACAGTTTAATATGTAAGTCATATGATTGAGCAGCGTTCATATTAAGGCATCATTCTAACAGACTTGTTGTTAACATGTTAGGCATCATCGAGGCAACATTAACATTTACATCTTTAACATGTTATTGAAATTCTTATGGAATGGAAACATTTTGGCATTGTTTCGTTTAGCATGTTAAGAAGGCAAATTGAACCAACATATATTGAACATATCACATTTAAGTGATTTCTTACCGATAGCCGACTCCTCGTTCCTACATCAAATACAGGTTAGGCAATATACTTACTCTGTCTGCATAAAATATTCATTAGCGTGCATCCTGACTACATGGCCACTGGTGTTGTTAAACCATACGGACATTTGCCATATAGGACTTCAAGGTAATGCAATGACTCCAGAGAAGGTAGCTAGCCCCAAAGGATGCCTTGCAAGACCCATGCTACCAAAGCTCGCCATTGTTTCCTCCTAGACTGGATCGGTCCCCCTAATGTCCCGGGATACCGTCCGAGGAAACATATTACCAAAACTTATGCATAAGTTGTCCATGACCATGCGAATGCGTGTCCGACTCGATCGTGAAAGTAAACGCGTGGTAAAAATAATAAAAGAAATAACGACAATATTGCATCATCATTCATCTCATTCAAGTCATGTTCAATGACTTATTCATTCTCAACATTGCCATCATTTCACTTGGTGATTCCAATGATCTCAAGCCTCATCAATTCTTATTGTTTCCAATCATTCGGTTCTTGTTCCATCAACTCAGATACATTGAAGCATCCCTACATTAATCATTTCTCAAGGAACATGTAGCATTTCATTTCATAGGGATAATATCATTCATTTCATTGCTTATATTAAAACAGGAAATATTTCTTTTCTATGCAACAGTTACACAGAGTGTACATGATTTAGTATTTCATTCAGTTCATAGGGTCGATAGAATAGCCAATTTATTTCTTATTCTATCATTCAAAAAGCATCTCATTATTCAAGTGTTTTACTTGTTATGACAACGTTAAGCATAAAGGATATTATCAATTCATTCTCAGGCATCGTCACATTAGCAGTTCAAGTGTGATTCGTTCAAAAATTCAATGTTTGGCAACTTAAGCATCTCTATTATCCAACAACCAAAACATAGGACATTTAGGGACAATTTATAACACAACATTCTTTCATTTTATTAAGCATGCAGAAATAAGGAGTAGGGAGGACAGTTCCACTCACTACTAAAATATGCTATATTAGCGAAGTAATTTAGCGACAGAATAAAATAACATCGCTAAATATGTAATATAGAGACTCCTTTCTATAGACATCGCAAAACGTTGCTGAATTGCGAAGTTCAACGACAGTAGATAAACTACGTCGCTAAATAGCGACATTCAGCGACATATTATTAAAATATGTCGCCATATATTAAAATGTTTGCGACATTTAGTGACGTCGACTCTTGATGTCGCTAACTTTTTTACTTAGGGCACACTGTTTCCTTTTCTCCCTCACTCGAAAATTAGAAATTTCCCTCAAGCTCTTCCCCCCCGGTGACCCCTTCCCCCCGGCGACTCCCTCCTCCCCGGCGACCCCTACCCCCCCCCCCCGTCGAGCTCCTCCTCCCCCAATCCGAGCTACTCCTCCTCTTCCTCAGGTAAATCCTAACCTAACTCCTCTCCCTCCTCCTCCTCCTCCTCCTCCTCTCCTACGGATACACACACACACACGGACACACACACACACACGGACACACGGACACACACACACACACATACGGACACACACACAGCTATTGTGTGTGTTTGAGGGACATTACCAAGTTCATTGTTGTGTGGCTTAGAAAATGGTTATGAGCAAAAATAGTCTATATTGTGTGCATAAATAGGGAAATGATGAGTCATATGGGCAAAGTGTGAGCTCGGGAACCTATAATAAAAACATGTATATGTATGTATGAAATTAGAAGGATCAGAGAAATAATGGTGATATGGAAAATCTGTGGGTGTCCTCACCCCCATTGTATAATAATAATAGGGAATATAGCATGGATTAGGACATCCTGGTAAATTTTTGAAAGGATGAGAGGGTTGTGTTTTACTCATTTATAAAGAAGTGAATTTTAAGAGAAGCAAATATTTGAAGGTGAGAGGATTGTTATAACTATATGCATTTGCTGGTCGGTTAACTGAAGGGTAGGACTAGTTATGCAGTGTGTGTGTGGTTTCCACCCTCTCAGTGAATGCTCGTTCACTACCAAAATATAGTAATTTAGCGATGGCACATTAGCGACGAAAATTTTTTGTCGGCGTTAGCGACGGATTTGCGGCAAATAACCGACGGCGTACCGACGACAAGCCGATACAAATTTTATTTCATTTTAAGGGGAAAAAAAGGTTGCTCAACCGTCATTAGGGCGTCGGAGATATAGCGACGGATAATTAGCCGTCGCCATGCAGTCGATTATTTGACAGAAATTGTTGAGAGAAATGGCGGGACAATTCTTCGACGACGTAGCGATGGCTGTTCCGTCAGTAAGTATCAAAAAGAGTGACGGCCTAGCAACGGGTTTTATCCGTAGCTAGTCTGTCGCTAAATAAAGGGCCCAGACTTAAATTGAAACGACGGGGGAAACTTTTCATTCCCTCTAAATTTTATTCTCTCTCCTCCCTCTCTCTCTCTCCCGCGGCGGTCGGCGACCTCACTCTCCTCTCTCTCTCCCGCGGCGGTGATCGACGACCTCTCCTCTCTCTCTCTGCCAAAGGTAATCTCTCTCTCTGTCTCTTTCTCTCGGTGGTCGTGGGTGTCGTGGGCTGTCGGGGGTATCGTGGGCTGCGGGGGCGGCGGAGACTGCGGGGGTGGCCCGTGCGGGGCAGCGCGGGGCTGCGACGGGCGCGCGCGGGGCTGCGGCGGGCGGCGGGGGGCAATGCGCTCCAGGGCAGCGGGGGGCGGCGGGGGAGGCGCGCGCGGGGCAGCGCGGGGCTGGGGGGGCGGCGGGGGGTGGAAGGTGCGGTGGGGGGTGGGAGGGGTGCTGGCGCACGCGGGGCTGCGGGGGGCGGCAGGGGGCAGCGCGCTCCGAGGCAGCGGGGGGCGGCGGGGGTGGCGCGCGCGGGGCAGCGCGGGGTACAAATACAATGAGTAGTATCAGCGATATGACAAACCCTAGTTTAAGAAATAGGATATCGGCGATATTGGTAGTATCGGCAGTTTCGGATCGGAGTATCGAATTTTTTAGTATTGGGAAGCAAATAATGGTGAAGGTAAAACCAATATCCTAAGCTACCAACATTAGAATCCTAAGATACAAACATACCACTCTAATATCTAACTTCTAACCATCTATCTAACTATCAATATAAATTCTAACATCTATCTATACACTAATTCTAACATCTACTAGCTAACTCACATCTCTAACTAACCAACATATTCTAATATACTACTTGGTATCTCAAGTTACCAAGTATCTTAACTCTAATATATGAATATCTAACTTAATCTCTAAAACTAAGATACTATACATATCCAATATATATCTATCTAAACTCTAAGCTATCATATCAAAGCACACACTCTAATACACTACCATCTAACATATAAGCTATCTAACTTATATATACTAACCTCATTCTAGACACTAACTTATTACTAACCATCTAACCGACTATCTTATACTTCTAGTATCCTTATCCCAATATACTAACTAGTAGTAGGATACCAACATATATTTTCTAAATAACTCTAACATATGTCATATCTAACTAACAAAGACCCCCAATGTCGGCATCGGTCAATATTTGGTATCGGTCGGTATCGGATCGGAACATGCCAAACCGTATCGGTATCGGCCGTATTGGATCGGTATCGGTCGATACTTTAAAGAAAATGCAATATGACAAACCCTAGTTTAAGAAATAGGATGAGAAAGTCTATTGCTTTATATATATATATATATATATATATATATATATATATATATATATATATATATATCAAGGTTCAAAGTATCGGTATCGGACTTTTCCTATGAGTATTGGTATCGGCGATATCGGTAGTATCGGACTATCGGTATCGGTATCGAACTATCGGTATCGCACTATCGGTATCAGTATCGCACTATCGGTATCGGACTATCGGTATTGGTATCGCACTATCGGTATCGGTATCGAACTATCAGTATCGGTATCGAACTATCGGTATCCGTATGTACTTAGTATCGATCGTAGCAGATTAGTATCGGTATATCGGTTTGGTATAGGTCGTATCGGATGGTATTGACTTTAGCGAATTGGTATCGTCCTATCCGATATGTATCGGCCGTATAGCTAGGATTCGTATCGGATCGATAAGGCCGGTACGAATCCTAGCTATACGGCCGATACATATCGGATAGGACGATACCAATTCGGTAAGGTCAATACCAGTTTGATACGGCCTATACCAAACCTATAGACCGATACTAGTCTGATGCGGTCGATACTAAGTACATCCGGCCTATATACTAGCGGATTCACCAGTTACATGATTATATACTAATTCTGTTTAGTTTGTCTTACGATACAGATTTTCACATCCAATCTGTGATGGATCGTTATTTCGTTGATCGTACATAGATATACAAACGACAATACGAGAGCAGAATAGGTGTGAGTGACGATTTTCAGGCAGGTGTGGAAGTGTTTCTTAAGTATGCCATGAACAAAGCTCAGTATATGGACGGTAACAAAATCAAGTGTCCATGTCGTAATTGTCGCAATAGACGTTACGAAGAAGTGGTGAATGTAAGAGATCATTTGACCTGTAAGGGTTTCGTACGTGATTACGGCCTGTGGTCATCGTAATGTGAACAATATGCGAAAAGACAGGTTGCGAATGCTGCTACTTATGCTTTTGATGATAATGCTGCAACGGATTTTGTCGTCGAAGATGACGAATGCTCTGTTGATTATGGAGACCTGCAGAACCTTGCACGAGATATGGTGTACGACGCGGCAGGGCCTAATTTTGATCCGGAGGATCCTAATCCCGAGACGAAGGAGTTCTATGATATGTTTCAGGATGCTAAAACTTCTTTATATCCTGGTTGTGAGCCACATTCCGTACTGTCAGTGACGATGCGGTTGTTGAACATAAAGTCTGATTTTAACTTGCCACAAACTTGCTATGATCGGATTATACAACTAATCAAGGAGGTGTTACCGAAGGAATCAAAAGAGCTTCCAAAAAACTTCTACAAGTCGAAGATGATGGTCCGACAACTGGGATTGGGGTACGAGAAGATAGATTGTTGTTGCAACGGCTGCATGTTGTACTACAAGGAGAACGAGGATATAGAAAGTTACAACTTTTGTAATGTGGATTGTTACAAGCCAGTCATAGAAAAAGGAAAGTCAACTAGAAAATGACGTCCTTATAAGTATATGCATTACTTGTCAATCACGAAGCGCTTGCAGAGGATGTATATGTCTCGGAATACAGCAGAACATATGACATTGCACAACGAAGAACGCACAAAGGACGATGAAGAATTGTCACATCCTTCGGATGGAGAGGCGTGGAAATATTTCAATTTACGTCATCCAGATTTTGCTGCAGAGCCTAGAAATGTACGTTGGGGCTATGTTCTGATGGCTTTGCCCCTTTCGGGCAGTCGGGATCTCAATACTCCTGCTGGCCGGTCATTCTGACCCCTTATAATCTGCCACCATGGATGTGTATGAAGACTCCTTATATGTTCTTGACAGCTATCATACCGGGTCCCAAAAATCCGACGAAGAATATCTATATATATTTACAGCCGTTGGTAGATGAACTGAAATAGCTGTGGGAGATCGGCGACGTGACCTATGATATTTCCAGAAAACAGAACTTTCAGATGAAAGCTTCACTGATGTGGACAATCAATGATTTTCCCGCATATGGTATGCTGTCGGGATGGAGTACTCACGGCACCATGTCTTGTCCGATATACATGGGAAATAGTAAGGCGTTCCGCCTTAAGCATGGAGGAAAATTTTCTTTCTTTGATTGTCATCGTCAATTTCTGTCCGCGAGTCATCCTTGGAGAAAGAACAATGATGCGTTCAGAGCTGGAAAATAAGAATTTTCTCATCCGCCTGCCAGATTGTCGGGATACGATATTTGGAAAGATGTAAAGGACTTGCCCACTGTAATGGAAGATCCATCGAACAATCGTGCCGATGGGTTCGGACAAAGCCATAACTGGACCAAACGAAGTATCTTCTGGGACTTACCTTATTGGAAAGATAATTTTATAAGGCATAATCTTGATGTTATGCATATCGAAAAGAATGTGTTCGATAATGTCTTCAATACCGTCATGGATATTAAAGGAAAGACGAAGGACAATCCAAAAGCAAGACAAGACATTGCCGAGATATACAAGCGTCCTTATCTGAACTTGATAGAAAGGGGAGCTGCTGGACAATTAAGTAAGCCGATAGCACAATACACATTGAGCAAGAAATATAGATTAATAATCTGCAAGTGGGTATCTACTTTAAGATTTCCCGACGGCTATGTGTCGAATTTGTCTAGATGCGTTGATCTCAATGAACGCAAGCTAACGGGAATGAAAAGTCATGACTGCCACGTGTTTATGGAAAGATTACTGTCCATTGCTTTGAAAGAGTTGTTGTCTTCTGCTGTATGGGTTCCGTTGGCCGAACTATTTATATTCTTTAGGGATATTTTTTCAACTAAGTTGACTGTGCAACACATGGTTGAACTTGAGGAGAAGATTATCTTAACAATTTACAAGTTAGAGAAAATATTTTCTCCTGGCTTCTTCGACAGCATGGAGCATCTACCGATTCATCTAGCATACGAAGCCCGTGTCTGTGCATCTGTTCATTATCGATGGATGTACCCATTTGAAAGGTACATAAAAATCGATATAATTTAAGTTAAATTTCAGTGGGTTTTAAAATTCATTCTTAATTCTCAAGATAATTTGACTCTCTAGATACCTACACCATCTAAAGAAGAAATTTGGCAACAAGGCTCATATAGAGGCTTCGATATGCGAAGCCTATCTTATCGAAGAGGTGTCAAACTTCTGCTCCATTTATTTCGATACTCATGTTAAGACAAATCGAAATAGACCTCAAAGGAATGACGAGGACGTTGAGGATGGAGGTATATTCAATATAAGGGGCAGGCCTGTTGGGGCTAGTGAAAGACGGTGGTTGACAGACGACGAGTATGATGCCGCTCACCGATATGTTAAACTGTGACATACAAGAAGTGAGAGATTTGGAGAAGTAGGCAGTACACTTGCACTCGTTATAATCTCTAATTTGATGAAGTAAGTGACTACACTTATATATTCTTATTTTCTCTAATAGTGTATTTAGAGATGAAATCAAAATGAGGACACCCGATATTACCGATGAGGGACTTCAAAGAGAGGTTGATTGTATATTTCCGTCGTGGTTTCGTAAATACGTAAGTAACTGAGATTATAAATATATAATATAAAACATTTAAATTATAAATATTTGTTTATAGGTTTTATTGCCTGAAACAACACTCACTCATGAGAGTGTTCGTTATCTGGCATTGGGACCGAAGAAGCAAATAAAGACTTGGCCAGGCTATGTCATTAATGGCTTCAGGTTTAAGTCAACTCAGAATGCCATAAATATTAAATTTATCAATGACAGCATCAGTACCAAGGATTCCGGTGTTTGCATAAGAGGCACCATCTATGACGACGAGCCGGACTTTGACTATTATGGAGTGCTTCGGGATATTGTAGATTTACAATATACTGGCCCATATGATATGCATATTGTGATGTTCAAATGTGAGTGGTTCGATACGACACCAAATATCGGTTGGAGAATCGATAAACAATTTGGATTTGTCGATATAAATCATCGCAGGAGGTATAGAAGGTCCGATACATTTGTGATAGCAAATCAGGCTGTTCAAGTCTACTATACAAGCTACCCAAGACGTCGTAGAGATCGATTTGACTGGTGGGCAGTATGCAAGATTAAATCTAGAAATACATTCAACGTTGGAGACCCAACATACCAAGAGGACCAGATCGAAAAGTTCTAATACTTGGGACAACACTCGGATACAATGGATGTTGAAGATATTGTTGAGAAAAATAGAGGGGATGAAGAGGTTGATACATAAGACTTAGCTGTCAACCAGGGGAGAAAGAGGCATCTTGTCCCAAATATTGAGGCAGAAGAAGAAGAAGAAGAAGAAGAAGAAGAAGAAGAAGAAGAAGAAGAAGAAAAAGAAGAAGACGAAGAAGAAGAAGACAAATTTGATGGGGATGATGATACAGATGAAATCGATGACGAGGATAAGGATAAGGATGAGGATGAGGATGAGGAGGAGGGTGATGATGAAGACGAGGCCGAGGATGAGAACGAAGACGATGATTAGGTTAAATATTGTTGTATATTAAAAATACTTCCAATTACGTGAATTAAGTTTGACCTCATAAAAGCAATTAGGTGAATTCATGTTTTTTTCATTCGATTATTTACTTATTGCAGATGGCACTCCTAGACTTTTTCGTCGCGGTGGCACTCGTCTTCCTACTGGTGTTATGTATATTTAGTTTAGAATTTTATGTTCATTTATACTTTTATATTGTTAATTATGTTTATGTATTCTATTTACAGGTCATGATGGCTGGCCGTGGTCGTGGTACTGGTGGTGGTCGTGGTTGTAGGTCCTAAAAATCAAGTTGCACCCATCAACAAAGTTATGGAGATCAAGAAATGCATCATTTAAATGAACTGCGCAGACATCAGATTACGCAGCATTCAGATTGTGCATACCGGACTGCGCTCACTCTCAATTGTGCAAAGCTGACGTGGCCTTGTCATCATTACCTGACAAAATAAAATCTTCTGACAACTGACAGCACGGAGAACGATGCGACTGTTTGTTTATTGTACAGCACGGCGCTCGAGGACAGCTGTACATGCAGCACAATCTGTTTGCAGCGTAATCCAACTCAGCGCGGTCCATCCTAGCGCAATCCAAAGTCAGTACAACTCATGTGGCGCACTTTATCATGACAACTAACAAAAGTACACGTAGCATTCATGCCATCAATTGCTCGTTACGTGGCAACCGTCTGCACACGATCATGCCCATTTCAATCAAATGATGCCATGTGTCCAAGACAGTTGGCCCACGACCAGACAACTGCCTGCGCAGTCTGATGCTGCGCAATCCAGTGCCTGCGCAATCTAACTTGCACCATTCAGAATAACTAAAAGTTAGTTATTTCCAGAACTCTATAAATAGAGTTTCAAGTCTTCATTCAAGGGGATCAGACATAAAAGTTCAGAAATATCAGAGAGTTCAGGAGTTCTTGCCAAAGTGCTGCTGTATTCTTCCGAGGCTTTTGCCTTCAACTTCAACTTCCGAGGCTATCGTCTTCAAAGTTTATATCGTCCAAGGGATAAAGCAATCGTCTTCTAGATTGAATTCCTACAGTTGTACCTTTCGCAGAATTTTTGTAATCTCTTTACAAAGTTTGTATCAATAAAGTTCATACTTTTGATTTTGCAAACAAAATGGCGACTCTGCTGGGGACGACTTTCTCCTCCGACGAGGAAATGACAACTCAATGTGACATAGCGTCTATCGGAAAGACGCAGAAGACGCTAGTTGTGAAGGTCAACCAGACAGCCTACGAAGCCATGATCAACTCTAGGACCACTCCTCGCACTACAACAACTTCTGCCACGAGCAAAGTGCGCCCAGTGTGGGTCCCCAAGACTGCTGCACAGTCTGACAGTTCTGTCACCAAGGCTACTGCACAATCTGTGGCGCAGTCTGCTTCAAAGATTTTTGCACAGTCTGTCCGCAAGATTGCTGCGCAGTCTGTCCATTATGCCACCAAGCCTGGTGCACAATCTGCTGTTTCAACTGCTGCACAATCTGTCTTAACTACTCGTGCACAGTCTGCTGTTGCCAGTACAAAAACTACTTCTTATGTTGCCTTGTCAAAGTATAAGACTCCTATGCCCCTGGCACAGTTAGCAGCAATTCTTCCTGTGCAAACCAACACTCCAGCAACTAGAGTGCATCCTAAACACTCTGAGGCAAAAACTCCTAATGCGCAAACCACAGTCTCTGTGGCCAGAACCAGTGCACCCTCTGCCAGAGTTACTTATGCGCAAGTGGCCAGTGCGCCATCAACCCATGTGCAAACTGTGCCTGCGTAATCCAAAAGAGACAGCCCTTTGGCTAATCTCTCTTCTTCTCACAGCAAGGGGAAAAGCTCTACTCCTCTTCCCAAGAACCCTGTTGCTCCTGTGCAATCCACTGGGGGTAGTCTTTTGGCTATTCCTCCTCCTCTATAAAACAAAGGAAAAGGCCCTTTGGTCTTTTCTCAAACTTCCTTGTTTCATGACTTGGAAGATAATAGAGGGAAATGCTCTTTAGCTAACCCTTCTTCACAAAATAAAGGAAAAGGCCCTTTGGTCTTTTCTCAGTCTTCCTTGGTTTTTACCGTAGAAGATCAACCTGAACGTGTCTTGGCACCAGTCAGTACAGGAACTCTTTCAAACAAGGATTCTTCACTTCATTTCAAGAGAACTTATACTGATCAAAGAGGTATTCTGCCTACCCCGGTAGCAGAATTCCAAGATCTCCCAACTCTCAAGATATCCCGATCGAAACATAAAAAATTGATGGTGTCTCAAACAGAAACCCCTGGGGGTGAATTTGCTGATCTAAGAACTTATCTCAATCGACCAACTTCGGTAAAATGCAAACAGCCAATGCCGAAAACTAAACATCATCAGAAGCAAACTTCCAGGGTCAAAAATCCCGACACCTATGCCAATGAAGTGAGCACTTCCCTGTACACTCAAGGGACAAAACATCTAAAGAACCGGAACCATGTTCTGAATATTGTAAAAGAACAGATCCTTCAATCTTTTGATCTTCGGGAACATCTCAGGCAAAAGCGGGACAACGTCTCGACATCTCCAGTTCAATCATCAGATCATCATTGCAATCACAAAGTCATTATCCAATGTTGTTGTCAAACAACAAAAAGATCTGTCTTTGATCGTCTGAACTTTGCAAATTCTGGACCTAAGTCAGAGGATGAAAACGAAGTATTGTACGCTTCTGTCAACATGACCTCTCGAGACACTGGGGGTAGAAAGTGCTCTAAGCATGGCAAGCCTCGCCTTCCTAGCCAACGGTATTTAGATTTACTCCAGGAATCTTCTGAAGGAGTATTTCGACATACCCGATTCCGAAGCCGAGACACAATCGGTCAAAGGAATCTTCTTCAAGATCCTTTGGGTCATCTTCTTACTTCTCAGTCGGGAGACGACTCTTTCTCTGACTATGATGCATACAACGAAAGTACTAAACAGACAGTGTCTTCTACTGTACTAAGAGAAGTGACAGCTTATGTTGTCAATGAAGATCCAGATGCTTCAACTTCTGCAAATCAAGAACAGCGAATCGCTGTACTAGAAGACAAACTGAAGACCATGGCTGAAATGGTCGCCAGTATGCATTCTATTATTGTGGCACAACATACCACACCACCGACTGTACCTGCTGTAAGTCCAGAAATCATAGCATCGTCGGTACCTGTCAATACAGGGCTGGGGGTAGTATCTCCTCAAGTACCTCTTGTACAAGTTCAACATGTACCCAGTCAATCAGGTGCTGGGGGTGGTGCTTATCATGCTGTTCCTCCTCCTAGCACTCAAACTCCACCTGCTCCTTCTTCATCACCAGAAGACGCTAATGAAGCTGTCAAACTTTTGCGCACTCAGTTCGAGGCTTTCAAGGAGAAAGACAACTTGCAAAGGTTGGGGATCAAGCAGCCCTACCCGGTTGAATGGAAAGAAGTCCCATTTCCTCCAAAGTACAAAATCCCAACAATCTCTCTGTTTGATGGCAGTACTTCTCTTAGCCAGTTTATCAATCACTTTGAGGTAATGACCGTCCAACTCCAGCCAAATGACGCTCTTTTTACCAGAGTATTCGTCGGTTGTTTAGCCGACGTAGCATACGATTGGTATAGAAGCTTGCCCGATGGCTGTATCACCTCCTTCTCGGGTCTCAAACAAATCTTCTTGGAACGATTTTATGAAGGGATCAATGATATGACCATGTCAGCCCTTAATAAAATCAAGCAAAAACATAATGAAACTGCTGAAAGTTTCATTAAAAGATTTCGCCGAGAAGCTTTGAAGATGCCTCCCGGGACTCCGGCCGCTGTTACTATAGACACCTGTAAGGCAAATCTTTTGGCTATCATCAGTATGTGGACAGGATCTACTCAGTTCCAAGATTGGCCATCCTTCATTGTCAACGCTAAAGCAGCTGAAGTTAGCGCTGATAAGTTCAAGCAGCTGGGGGTACAAATGTCTAACCCCGATCGGGATGAACACCAAACATCAAATAACGGTAATCGCCAGAATAACCGCAAGAACAAGGAGACTTTGAACATCAATTTGAAGAGCAAAGAGTCTCTGGCTGTCAACGTAGCTCCACCTACGTCCACTTCTACCCCTTCTGCACCTCCACCAAGGGAACCTCGTCCTAAAGTAGAGTACTCCTTCGACGAGAATGACACTGCAAGCATCTTTGATTGTTTAATCAAAAGCAACAAGATTCAGCTTCCAGACCCAAAGAAGCCTGATGAAGTCGGTAAGACTGATCATCCCAAGTATTGTGTCTATTACAGGTTCATTGGGCATCCTACTCGAGCATGTTACGTGCTCAAAGGCAAAATTCAAGAGCTGGTCAATGCTGGTGTTGTCACTCTACAACAAGACGAGAAGACTATGACTGCAAACATGGTCTCAGTTCAATTCGGTGACTTCCCTCCGCAGATGGTGCAGCATGGCGTCATTCATATCCCCAAAGCTACTCTTGAGATTGAGAATCTCCCTCCTCCACGAAGTGAAGGTCTCGTTCCCTTGTCTCTTGACAATGGCGAGATTATATGGATTCATCCAGATCTTGCTTTAGAGTTTGAACTTCCCTCTTCATCCAAGAAGAAAGACCGCTCTAAAGGCAAGACAAAGACTTGTAACATGGTATCTTTTGACCCCATAGTTGACGAGGAAATTCTGTTGGGCACCAGATCAGGGAAAGCTTATCTGAAGGATTACCCCGAAGCTCAAGAGAATCCTGCCTCTTCTTCTGAGCCGGCTCCAGTGCAGCCTGTTTCCACTGAGGATATTCCTACTGCACCTTCACCGGTTGTGGTACCCATTCCTCCCAAGCCGACGGCCGCTGACAAAGGTAAACAGCAACTCCGCTTTGACAAACCTTTAAAGAAGTCATCTCCTTCCAGACTTAAGAAGCCTTACAACTTCGACATTTTGGCTCAATTAGCCAATACACCGGCCAGGCTGTCAATCTTCGAGCTTTTGCATCTTTCTAAAGAGACTCGAGAAACTCTGAGTGAGGCTCTCATGCAAGCTGAAACTTGTCTAGCCCTTCTGAAGAAGCCTACAACAGAGCCAGTTTCTTGTCTTCATTGTCATAGTGTGTTGGAGTTAATTCCAAACATAACTTTCACACAAGATGACATGCTGATGGAAGACAACAGACATGACCGTCCTCTCTACTATACAAGATATGTCGATTCGATGAAAGTCGATCGTATTCTGATAGACCCAGGGTCTGCTCTCAGCATCATGCCAAAGACAATGTTGGATGCACTGAAGATCCCAGTGCATAGTCTCTCTAGTACAATCACCACCATTCTTGGGTTCAACCAGGGAAGGAGTGAGCCTTTGGACAAGATTCACCTAAAACTCCAAATAGGCAATCTTCGTACAAAAGTGACCTTCTATATTATAGACAATCATGGTTGTTCTTACAATGCTTTATTGGGGAGACCATTTCTACATGAGTACAACATTGTTCCTTCAACTCTTCATCAATGTTTCAAATATGTTGATGACAATGGAGAGATGCAAAAAGAGGTCGCTGATCTCTATCCTTTTAAAGGCGTTGAAGCATACTGCAACGATGCTCGCATATATAAGGATAAATTCATGAAGGTGGTGTTGTCTCTAGATACTGAAGAAGAGCAAGAAGCAGTGCCTAAAGATACCCTTATCATACGTGTTAAAGGGCGAGTCTCTCATCCTCAGTCCTCTAAGCCACTGGCTATTCACTTGCCAGTCCAGAAACAACCGACTGATGATGATAAAAGGGAGCTCACCTCTTCTGAGCCGCTTGTTATCGACTTACGTCGTAACAAGGACAAAAAGCAGCTCACTTCTTCTGAGCCACTTCTTCTTCTCCCCCGCTTGTAATCAATCTGACCAAGCCTGCTAAGGCTAAAGGTCCTGTTGTAAATACGAATGTACAGATCAATGAAAAAACATCTACTTTCCAGTATACTGATGTCATTTATTATACTAAATGCTATTTGGATATGTTAGATAGCTATCAGTCATTTACAATAGGAGTTGTACAATCTCTTCAAACAGAAGTCTCATTTGAAGATCCAAAAGATTCATATCGTATTGTTCCCGCTCGAAAGAAAGGCGAGAGTCCAATACTTTTTAGTAAAGGACCGGAACAACAATTCAGTTATACGGATGATAGCAAAAGTAACGATACAGGACATCTCCAATTCTGTCATTACAGTCAACAATCAAAAGACATCATCCGAAAAATGGGTTATGACTTCAAGAGTGGCCTCAATTATGGCAAGGGTAGACGAACTCCTATTCGTACTACTGTTCTGGAAGAAAAGTCAGAAATATATTACAGTAGGACCAAAAGAGGTCTCGGATATGCTTCTCCCTCGATGTTATCCCCAGCAGTTTCCGAATCTGATAGCGAGGAGCGCTCTAACTCTTCTGATTCTAGATCATAGGATTCTGATACCAGTGTTGGCCAAGTTTATCGGCTGATTGTATCTTCCAACATGGTCTCCGCTGAACTTCCAGAAAGATATGACGAGGATATTGAAGAAAGTCCCGAAACAGATCCTTGGACTCAACGAATGGATAATCAATGGGAACTCTGATTCGAACAGCGAGAACCTCCTATCGAAGATCAATTGGTTCAAATTGATGTAGGTGAGAGCGGGTCACCTCGTCCAATATTCATCAGCAAGTACCTCCCAGAGACAGATAAGCAAGAATTAATTCTTTTTATTAAAGAATACATAGACGTCTTTGCCTGGAGCTATGAAGACATGCCAGGTCTAGATCCTAAAGTTACTACTCACAAATTGAACATTTTGCCGAATGCAAAACCAGTCAAACAGCAACAACGGCGTTTCAAGCCAGAAATGATGGACGCAATTGACGATGAAGTCAAAAAGCTCATCGCTCGTGGCTTTATCCGAGAAGAACAACATCCTGATTGGGTAGCCAATGTCGTCCCAGTTCTAAAGAAAACCGGTAAAGTTCGAGTCTGCATCGACTTTCGGGATCTTAGTGAAGCATGTCCAAAAGATGAATTTCCTCTCCCTATCACGGACGTCATGATCGACAACACCTGTGGGTTTGAAAGAATATCCTTCATGGATGGATTCTCTGGATATAATCAGATTTGGATGAATCCTGAAGATGAAAAACACACTTCTTTTTGCACTCCTCGCTGAGTCTATTGCTACACTGTGATGCCATTTGGTCTCAAGAACGCTGGTGCAACTTATCAACGAGCTATGAGTACTATTTTTCGAGATCATCTGCGTAAAACAGTCGAATGCTATGTTGACGATATTGCCGTCAAAAGTCGTCTAAAGGAAGATCACATCCAAGACTTGAGAACAATTTTCAATCTGATGCGCCAACATCAACTCAAAATGAATCCCACCAAGTCATTCTTGGGCGTCTCTAGTGGCAAATTTCTCGGCTTCGTTATTTCCTCTAAGGGTATACACGTGGATCCCGAGAAGATCAAAGCCATTCAAGAGATGCGTCCTCCACGCAACTTAAAAGAGCTACGAGGATTCCAAGGTCGTCTTGCGTACATCAGGAGATTCATTTCGAACTTGTCCGGACGCTGCAGACCATTCACTTAGCTGATGAAGAAAGGTGTCTCTTTTATTTGGACTGAAGAATGTCAACGAGCATTCGACGACATCAAGTGATATCTCATGAATCTACCAGTTTTGGTGCCACCAATCTCGGGCATACCATTCTTAATGTATGTCCGTGCTATGGATCATTCATTGGATGCTTTACTTGTCCAAAAGAACAAAGAAGGCCACGAACAAGCTATCTACTATATCAGTCGTACTATGATTGGTGCTGAACACCGTTATAGTCCGGTCGAAAAAGAATGCCTAGCTCTTATGTTCGCTGTCCAAAAGACTTGGTATTACATCATTGGTCAAACTATTCATGTCATATCCCGAGTTAATTCTCTTCGGGTACTGATGAAAAAGCCCAGCACGCTCAATTCTCGGCTGGCTACGTGGGCCATTCTGCTAGCCCAATATGACATGGTATATGTTCCTCAAAAATCTGTCAAAGGTCAAGCACTGGCGGATTTCCTAGCGGCTCATCCTGTACCGAAAACATCCAAACTCTATGATGAAATTCCAGATGAGACATTAGAATCAAATATGATCTCCGAAGAATTTTTTACTTGGCGTCTATTCTTTGATGGTGCATCCAGAATCGGACCCAATGGTGCCATTGTAGCAGGAGTTAGGGTTGTTATCGTTTCTCCAGATGGGTCAACTATTCAAAGAGCTTACTCCCTAGATGAACCTTGCTCTAACAATGTAGCAGAGTACAATGCCCTACTCATCGGCCTTCAGTTAGCCAAACAACTGGATGTTGAATATCTCGAAGTCTACGGCAACTCTAAGTTGGTTGTTAATCAAGTTAGAGGAACCTACGAAGTTCGCCATCAAGATCTAATGCCTTATCATGAAGCAGCAATCAACATGGCTATATCATTCAAAGCTTTCTTCATCGTCTATGTTCGACGAGCTTGTAATACTGAAGCCGATGCTTTGGCTAACCTTGTAGCAGTCTTAGCCATCCCTATCAAAAGATAGCAGGTGGTGGTCGTTTCTAATCGTGAGTTGTTTTGTGTCGAAAACAATCGTAATATTGAGTTCAACAATCTTGTTGAAGTCAATGTTATCGATGAAGACTGGAGAACTCCTTTTATCGACTTTGTAGTTCACGACATACTTCCCGAAGATCCTAAGGAGGCTACGAGTATTCGTCGACGATCTCTCCGGTTCTACTACAATCAGACTACTAAAACTCTCTATCGGCGGACTTATGATGGTCTTCTCTTGCGCTGTCTCGCCGGTGATGAAGCAAAGCAAGTACTACATGAGGCTCATGATGGCGTCTGCTGAGCGTATCAACCCGGTCCTAAACTACAGGATCGTATCCGACGTATGGGTTACTACTGGCCCTCTATGGTATCAGATGCCATCGAATATGCAAGAAAATGTCGCGCTTGTCAAAACCATGCCGATTTCATCCACCAGCCATCAGAATTTCTACATCCGACTGCTGATTCCTGGCCTTTTGAAGCTTGGGGCATGGACATTATAGGTCCCATCAATCCTCCTTCTTCTAGAGGACATCGGTTTATATTAGCAATAACCGATTACTTCTCCAAATGGGCTGAAGCTATACCTTTGGCTGAAGTCAAAACCAACAGTATCATCAACTTTGTCAAACATCATGTCATCTACAGATTTGGTGTACCTCGAAGGATCATTCATGACAATAGACCTCAGTTCATCAGTCAAAAGTTCACAAGGTTCTGTGACGATCATCGGATTGACAATGTCGCTTCGACAGCTTACAATCCTGCCGCTAATGGTTTAGCTGAAGCCTTAAATAAAACTATTATCAAGCTCCTTAAGAAGTTTGTATCTACTAACAAACGGAACTGGAATGAAAAGCTTGGCGAATGTCTATGGGCCTACCATACTACGGTCCGTAACCCTACAGGTTTTACACCCTTCTCTTTGGTGTATGGCTGTGAAGTAGTTCTACCTCTGGAACTTCAAATTCCGTCCTTAAGGATCGCCATTGCTAACGAGCTCACTACAGAGAACAACGATCTTCTTCGACTTCAAGAATTAGAAGCACTCGACGAAAAGCGGCTATTGGCTCAACAACATATTGAGTTATATCAAGCTCGTATCTCAAAGACTTTCAACCGTAAAGTTAAAGTCAGAACCTTTCAGCAAGGAGAACTTGTTCTAATAGTCAGACGTCCTATGACTATGACTCATATGAGCAAAGGCAAGTTCGACACGAAGTGGGAAGGTCCTTACATTGTTAGCAAAGTCTTTTCAAATGGAGCCTATCAACTTTCAGAGTTAGACGGTCGAGTTGCAATGATGCCTATCAATGGCAAATTCCTCAAGAAGTACTATGTATAAATGTAACGGATATTTTATGTAAATATGATCAGACATTTCATAAATAAAGTTTGATTTTTATTTCATCATAAACGATGTTACATAATATCAAGGAAGGTCACTATCATCCATCTCAACATTGGGACGCGGACCACTGCCGTCCTTGTCAAAGACATAATCAGCAAAAGAACTGAGAGCATCCTTGCTAGAATCTACCAGGAACTTGCAAGCAGCCATCCTCATGGTTTCTTCTTCTTCAGTCTTTCCTGGTTCAAGCAGAAAGTCCAGGATATCCCGTGGTGGTTTGGGTGCAGACGAACCTTCGCCTGCTTCTGTCTGCATTGGCTGGACTGGTTCGGCAGTACGTTCTTCGGTGCCCGCTTCAACCTTCGGGGCGAGTTCAGCCTTCTTGGATGCATTTCCAGACGACATCTTTATGTTGAATAATGGAAGTGGTCATTCCTGCCAGATTTCTGTTCTATTTATAGGCAGAGATTCTCCAAACAACGAAGCGACACATTCATCCGACGGTTCGTCCGTTCATTATTATTATCTGAAGGTTCGTCCGTTCATTCCATCTATCCGACGGTTCATCCGTTCATTACCATCATCCGACGGTTCGTCCGTTCATTCCATCCATCCGACAGTTCGTCCGTTCATTATTATTATTTGACGGTTCGTCCGTTTATTCCATCTATCCGACGGTTCGTCTGTTCATTATTATCATCTGACGGTTCATCCGTTCATTATCATCATCTGATGGTTCATCCGTTCATTACCATCATCCGACGGTTTGTCCGTTCATTACCATCATCCGACGGTTCATCCGTTCATTACCATCATCCGACGGTTCATCCGTTTATTACCATCTATTCGACGGTTCATCCGTTCATTACCATCATCCGAGGGTTCGTCCGTTCATTATTATCATCTGACGGTTCATCCGTTCATTACCATCATCCGACGGTTCGTCCGTTCATTCCATCCATCCTACGGTTCGTCCGTTTATTTCATCTATCCGACGGTTTGTCCGTTCATTCTACCCATTCAACGGTTCATCTGTTCGTCCCGACGATTCACTTCGTTCACGCATTTTTGATGATTTGTTATCATTCATCATCCACATCAGTAACTTGTCATTCTTGATTAAGTTGTCTATTGAAATAATAATATTCGACAAATTATATTCTGCCACGTCCACATTACCTCTGAGCAGATATAATAAATATAATTATTTTCTAATCAAGAAATATATCATGTCCTGTACCTCTGTATATATTTTCTATCGCTATTATTTATATCTGAACAAGATATGCAATAAATAATAGAGCCACAACAAAATGTCTTTTTATTGATTGAAATTTAAGACATTACAAAAACATACATGCTGCAAAAGACAAGAAGATACAAGATATTTTTCTACTAAGCTGGTGGTGTCATCAAGCCAGTAATCTGTTGCTTCATAGTCTGCAATCACTCTTCGCGGGATTCCATCACTCTCTTTCTGGCCTCTTCCATCCCAGATTTCTCGTTGAAAGTTGGCATGGTTACCATTCGACGAATGATTTCAGCATTATGAGCTGCGGCGTATTCGTCTCTTTCTTGGGTTAGAGCACCGAGTTGTTGGATTGCAGTTTGATGCTCGGTAACCTCATTCTCCAGCTCTTCCTGAAGACGGACAATCTTCGCTCTCAGTTCAGCAATTCTTCTCTCTTTTCTTTCAGCAGTGGATGTCACCGATTCCACCCTGGAATTGTACTCAGCAGATTTAGTAGCAAAAGCATCCAAGAGAATTTGGAAATTTACTCTCTCAACTGCAGCTTTCTGAGCCATCCGTTCAAATTTCGCTTGAACTAAGGGTTCTACCTCCCCCTTATTCAGCTCTTTGTAGCTCTTTGTTAAAGTCTCCAGCTCATCCAATATGTGTTCAAAAAAAGTGGCCTGAGGCTCGTCACCTTGCTCACGGATAGCATGAACTAAGAAAGAGGTTGGACCTCTAACTGTGTAAAAATCAGCATCCTCTTTTTCTATCACCCTATTGATCAATGGCCCCAATGAATCGAAGAAGAACTTGGTAAATGATTGGATGACGAACTGATTGGTTGCCAGAGCACCAGGAGTCGCAGCTACTCCTGTTGATGACGAGGCAGCAGGACGTTCAATTTCTTGTATTTGAACGGAAGGCTCTTTAAATAAAGGAACTAAAGTGGAGCTGGTCGCTCCTCCTGGTTGTTCCTCTGCAAAATTAAATATTGTCATTTTGCCTGTCATTTGCTATTGTCAAAGAGAATCAAAAGTGAAAACAGTCTTACCATGGTTCGATCCGGCGACTGGCCTATCATCTGTTGGGACAGATTCTAGCTGAGCAGAAGTAGCTTCAGACATGACTGCCTGACTACTTCCTGCTTCGGAACCACAAGATAAATGGCGACTACTACTAGCAATTGTCGTCGCAAGCACTATGTCCATGCATACTGGAGGAGCTGGAGAAGATCCGAGTTCTGTAAGGATAAGAATAAAGATATCAGCTATCAATCTATTAAAAGAAGATTGCTAATTTCATTATATACCTTGAGGATTAACAGCGGGAGTTTCCTCCAGAGCCGTTTCTTCATCTGCTATCCTGTCCGGAGATGTTTGCACTTCAACATCCTTTTCAGGATCTAAAGTGTCATCAGCACCTTCGGGAGATATCTGCACCTCAACATTCAATGTGTCGTCAACAGCTACATAAGACACATGCTCTTCATCACCCCCTTCAGGATCTTGTGTATCCTCAATGTCCTCGGATGATGAACTCTCCTCATTGTCATCTTCCTCCGGTGTCTCTCCACTGACAGTTGCAGCGGTTTGATCAACATAATCCTGCAAGCCGAAGTCCCAGTCATTTAATGCATCAATCATTTCACGATCCTCCTTCTCGCGAATTGCTCCCGGTGTGGCAGGAGGTTGAGTAGTCTCCACAGCAGGTGAAGGAGATCATACGGCGTCATGCTCTTCTTCTACAATATTGTCTCTGGGCTCTTCGGCCTCATTTCTCTGGTCCAGCTCTTCCCTCTGCTCGATCTCCTCTCTCTGTTCTGGACTGGGAGTTCTATGCCCAGACTCAGAAACAGGAGTGGGAGATGACATGGTGATTCCGGCTGCAGAATTCACCACTATAGAAGACAAGACTTTCCTAGGAGGAGAGACTGTTCTTTTTCTTCTTCGGTGTGCCAGCATCTTCTTTCTATGTAGAGGCCTCTCAGGACTCTCTACGTTTACTACCTCGACTTGTTTCTGAACAGAGGTTGGTGTAGCTGCTTCATCTCGGGTTGTCTCGACAAGCTGTCGAGATTGTGATCTCGTAGTAACCTTCTCCGAAGAATGTTACAAGATCAATTTCTTCTTCACAGCTGTGGAAGAAGGCTCTTCTCTCCTTCTCTTCTTCTCCTTGACCGGAGATTTAACAACCTTTAGAGAGATTCTTAAAGGTTGGTTAACTTCCTCAGGGAAATTGGCTTCTCTGGAAGCTTTCAATGGATGGTCCACTGGCTCATGTTCCTCATCATTATTGGGAGCCAATGTGTCAGTTGCTCCCTTCTTCAGACGATTTGCCATTGCAAAACTATCAACGAGGCTATAGTTTTCGGCAAAAGTGTTCGCAGCAGTGTAAAACTGTGAATATGTATACAACATTCTTGGACCATTATTATTCTTGTGTGGCATCGAGAACACTGCTCTGTGTCTCGAGCATTGTAGTAAGCCCACGCTCTAGCACCGTCGATCAAGTATCCCTTTCCTTGTAAGCAGGTTATTGTATTGCCCACATAGAACTGGTCATATCCGAACTGACAAGCAAAGCGACTCGGTAAATATGGTTCCAAATAGCATTCCTCCTCAAATCTGTATACCAGATGTGATGGTCTGATCGCCTTCAACCATTCAAAAGTTATTCGACCTATTGGTTGCCTTCCAAGGTCGACCATATTTGGTGCCATGAATTCATAACCCGTTGGAGGAGGAGAGCAAAGAAAATTCTATCCTCTGCCGAGATTCAGAGTACGTCTGCAGTCCCTCGGACTAGTGTATATCCACCGGCTCTGTAAGAATCTGCGCAGAAAACTGCCGCCCACTGCTCCCATGGCAGGATTCATCAAAGATGGATGGTACAGGAGTAACCATCCGAATAAGTAAGTGTAAGGCAATTCCAGTCTGGGGAAATTCCCCTTATCACACTTACCCTTGAGCATGGAATCTACATACAGACGAAGACCCGTATTTATTCTGCAAGTCATCGCTGACAGTAGATCCATCCGGTAGCCGAAGACTAACCGGACAGCAGCAAAAAGGACACCGCGGTGGAAGCGGTCTACAGCACTTGCCCCAGGCATGACGAAATGGCGAAGCCAGTACGTCAGAAATCCTGCTAGCTAGGCTTCTTTAGACATCGACCTGTAGCCCATTCTTACAAAGCTCTCAACAAAATCTCTCACCTTAAGAGGAGGATATTGATGTTCATCGTTGACTTTGATATCCATTCTCTTATTTTCCTCCATCAGTTTTATCACTTCACTATTGCTGAGGGGTTGGAAGAAATCTGGGTTGCACGAGTCATGATCTTTTGTCTTTTTCTCAATAATATGGTTGAGAAAAAGATAAGTCAACCATTTTGAAGAATAGCATGTGCCAGACGAACCACTTTTGTAGTAGAGAGAGCATATGTTGTAATGTTATAGCAACTCATCGAAGACTTCCACCATCTTCGAATTCTCTTAATGAAGTCTATCTAATTCGTCGTTAGTAGGAACGTACTCCTCATAAGGGGAGTCTGCCATTGGTAAATACGAGATATACTTCATCTCGTGGAGGGCCAATCCCATCTTCCCGCAGGGCGTCATGAACGTCCCTGTCCTATAGTTGTACCTCTCTGCCAATGCCAAAAATAGATGAGGATTCGAGAAGAAGCCATATACGGTAGCATGTACCGCATGATACAATTTGATCTCTCTGAGTTTATCTTCAAACTGGACCAGTATCTAGTTGGCTATACAGCTCCATCTTTTGATGCCTGGGTTTACCAGACCTGTCAACCGGATGTCTTGATCCAGATAACTGCCTTCGGCCTTTGCGTACTCATTTACAAAGATGGGAGTCCTCACGGGCAACAACAGAGAAGAATTTTCCGGAGGGATGCATCCTGGTTTCAGTCCTCTGAGTAAAGTACTGTGTCGCTCAGAATAACTATAGAACATATCTCTATTTGTCGGATCCTTCTTGACGCAGATTTTTCCTGTCCGAGCATGCTGAAGAGGAGTGATGTCCCATTCCATCCTCCTGGGATGGCTGGCATGAGCATATCGTGCCAAAGGAAGACATCTAGCAATATCTGGTAACAAGACCAATCTCTCTTTCCTTTGGAAAGTTCTCTGCTCAACACGTGGTCTTGGTTGAGAACTTTTGTCAATGGCTTCACCAAACAAAAACATAGGTTTTTTGTGGGTGATGGCATCAGCTGTCTGCAATGGTTGCCTATTCATCAGGCTTAACAGAGTCTCATTGTCTTGTGCTATCAAAATAGCTTGGCGAGAGGATGGAAGGGCATATTATGGGAAAAGTACGTGGGACAAGTCCTCTTTAAACTCTGATTCTGCAAGAGTTCCTACAAAAGTTTCATATTCAGGATCTTCTCTGGTATCAACTGCATCAAACAGAGAAAGCAAAAATTCAGCACAAGTAAAATCAAATATAGTATCATCAAATTGCGCAACCATCAGATTGCACAACCATCAGATTGCACAACCATCAGATTGTGCAACCATCAGTTTACGCCAGTGTCAGATTGCGCTGGCAATTTTGTGCAAATCAGCAGATTGTGCTGACTTTCGCCAGCGCAGTTCAACCGATTGCGCAAGAAGATATGCTTCATAAAAATGAAGAATAACTAGTTCGTGCAACCAAAACCCTAAAAAGGGTGGCGCAATATGATCACATCTCTAAAAAGAGATGGATTTTAAAGATCAGTGAAGTCGAAAAACCCTAAAAAGAGTTTTCGATTGGGTCGTCTACCTCGTAAAGCAGGATGCATAGTCTCATGTCGAGAAGGACGAGGTGCAACCCTAGCCGAAGACTCGGCGGGGGCCTTGCCCTTGGCGGCGGCGGAGGAACGCTTGGGGGCCATGGAGTTCGACGGAGAAGAAAAGAGGAATAGGCTCGGGACTTCTCTCTCTTAAAACACAATGAAAGCAAAGTAAAGACTGACAGTAAGATCGAAGAGAACTATTTATAGTTTTTCAAGGAGTAAGGTCGCCTCAGATTGTGCCGAAAAAGTAGGGCTGATTCATCCGATTGCGCAGACAGCACAACACATGCGCAACTTGATTGAAAATTCAAAATTCAAAGTATTTCAAAATTTTGAATAAGTTTAACTTTCGAAAACTTTGAAGGGGGTCTTGTAGGTCCTAAAAATCAAGTTGCACCCATCAACAAAGTTATGAAAATCAAGAAATGCATCATTTAAATGAACTGCGCAGACATCAGATTGCGCAGCATACAGATTGCGCATACCGGACTGCGCTCACTCTCAATTGCGCAAAGCTGACGTGGCCTTGTCATCATTACCTGACAAAATCAAATCTTCTGACAACTGACAGCATGGAGAACGAGGCGACTGTTTGTTTATTGTGCAGCACGGCGCTCGAGGACAGCTGTACATGCAGCGTAATCTGTTTGCAGCGCAATCTAACTCAGTGCGGTCCAACTCAGCGTAATCCAAATCAGCGCGGTCCATCCTAGTGCAATCCAAAGTCAGCGCAACTCATGTGGCGCACTTCATCATGACAACTAACAAAAGTACACGTGGCATTCATGCCATCAATTGCTCGTTACATGGCAACCGTCTGCACACGATCATGCGCATTTCAATCAAATGATGTCATGTGTCCAAGACAGTTGGCCTATGACCAGACAACTGCCTGTGCAGTCTGATGCTGCGCAATCCAGTACCTACGCAATCTAACTTGCGCCATTCAGAATAACTAAAAGTTAGTTATTTCCAGAACTCTATAAATAGAGTTTCAAGTCTTGATTCAAGGGGATCAGACATAAAAGTTTAGAAATATCAGAGAGTTCAGGAGTTCTTGCCCAAGTACTGCTGCATTCTTCCGAGGCTTTTGCCTTCAACTTCAACTTCCGAGGCTATCGTCTTCAAAGTTCACATCGTCCAAGGGATAAAGCAATCGTCTTCTAGATTGGATTCCTACAGTTGTACCTTTCCCAGAATTCTTGTAATCTCTTTACAAATTTTGTATCAATAAAGTTCAAACTTTTGTTTTTGCAAACAGTGGTGGTGGTGGTGGTGGTCGTGGTCGTAGTGGTGCTGGTGGTCGTGGTCGTATTCAATCTTCCCGGGATGTGACCCCATCCAGCGACCCCGACCCGGAGAGTACCCAGGGCACAGACGCATCCCGCCGTCGATCGACTACTTCATCGAGGCATGAGTCCGGATCTGCTAGCGGATCCGTTCCGCTATCGGACCCACCAGCAATGGATCCACCAGTGGATCCCCCAGTTACTGTATGGTGGGCCCCGGAGTACCCCCATACTCGGTTCCATCCGGTTACTGGGGATTACATGTGCGGACCTGCGGATCCTCCGACGGCACCAGAGAGGCCGAGAGGCAAGTTCCGACGAGAGCTATGGCCCGCGGAGACCTCGTAAGTAAATTTAAGATAATTTATTAAATTTCTTTCATTTATTCAAGTTAATAATCCAGTCGTTTCTTCTTTGTAGGTTTTTTCCGTTTAATGTTGCCAGGGCTCTTGGAAAAATTATCAGGGCTAACTTCCATGGTCCCTACCTCAACTTTTTGTCGGTGCCCCCAAACTTGAAGTACGCTTGGCTCAACGAGTTGAGGGTATATATCTATATCTTCTGGTTAATTATTAGTTACTCTTTAATCAACCATTTTTTAAATTACGTAATAATTGAATTTCTATGTTAGACGACGTACTGGTGGCCCCCCCATCGCGAGGACGCGATCCACAGGACCGACAGAAGCGCTGCCTCGAAGAAGATACGGGATATGATTTATGACCTAAAAATAGGGCATACGAGGCCAAATTGGATCCGGCAGGAGTATTATGAGGACCTCTTAGGTATGATGGATACTCCTGCGTACAAGGAGAAATCGGAGAAGGCGAAGGCGAACCGACAGGCTGCGGGGCTTCACACGGGGGGATCAAGGCCCCACGCAGCGATGCTAGTAGATCTGGTGAGATACCGTAAATTCATTTCAGTATCGAATTAGGTATTATTAATATACGGAGTTAATTAAGTTCTACAGAAATTTCGTACGCAGGCCCAACGGGCGGTGAAGGAGGGAAGGGCGCCAGAATCGGTTACCATGTACGACGTGTCCAAGCATACGCACAAAAGACGGAAGGACGGGAGCTTCGTCGACGAGAGGGCCAAGAAGACTGATGTAAGTACTTATGTTTATGAGATTTACGTTAGAATTAAAAGTATTCAGACTATAACTTAGGTAAACTTAGGATTCACACTTAACTTAGTGAAACATAGGATTTAGATTACAACTTAGGTAAATCTTATAATATAAACACATTCATTTGATAGGCTGCGTATCGTGAGGCCCTTAGTCGGGCTCAGTTAACTGACACCGAGGATGTCGGTAAAATGACGCCCACCCGGATGTCCTCTTCTTTGGCCGCTCGTAATGACTTGTTCGTAGATACCGTCGGCGACTTTAAGAAAGGGCACCTGTACGGAGTCGGCTCCCTAGGGCCGTCGCACATGGCGACGCAGAGATTTCTACCGACATCGCCTCCTCCCGTGGCCCCGACAGACGATGATGTTAGGTCACAGCTTACGCAGCCGCACGAGGCGGTATCGTCCTTGCGGGAGCAATTTGCCACGTACTTTCTGCCTCCGTCTGCTGCTGCCGGTCCGTCTGCTGCGGGTGTCGGTCCATCTTCTACTGGTGCCGGTACGTCGATTGCTGGTGTCGGTCTTTCTTCCGTGGGTCATCTTTCTTTCAACCCTGATGCCTCTCTGGTACCGCCTCCGACTGTGACGGTACTCTTGGATCTCATGTTGCCAGAGCAGCTATGCTGACTTCCGAGCAGTGTCTACGACGACTTGCCGCCGTACCTATTGGAGGAGTATGTTCGTCGATCGTAACAGGGATTACTACCACCGGACAATCGAACTCCTTCTCCTCCTTAAAATATTGTAATTAAGAAAATTTGAAATATTTGTTGGAATTTTAGATTATTTGTGCTATGATCGGATTATAACGACGGATATTAGGTTACTTTTCAGGATAATTGATGTCTATTTTATATTAATTTGGTTTGGTCTATGTGATTCTTGGATAATTGGTATGTATTAAATTTGTATGTGCATATTTGGTCTATATAATTCTTAGATAATTTGTGTGCATTATATATTTGGTCTATGTGATTGTTGGATAATTGGTGTGCATTATATATTGGTTTGGTTTATGCATATTTTTGTGAACAGGGAAAGTGCTGCAATTTTTTTTCAAAAAAATCTCAGTTAGCGACGGACTAGTGACCGGTTAGCGATGGATATTTCCAGTTTTTGACTAATTTTCGACGAAATTTTTGTCGCTAACTGGAGATTTGAAACTGTTTCCAGGTAGCGACGGGTGGTCGACGGAATATCCGTCGGCATGGTTCTGGTGGTATATAATTCGACGGAATAGCAACGAAAAATCTGTCGCCAAGGCGGCGGATAATCAGCCACTAATCATTCGCTCTCTCGACGGCATAGCGACGGACAATCCGTCGACAAGATTCTGAAAATGCTTGACATTTCCAGAACCATGGCGACATATAATCAGCCACTAAAAAGTCGCTCTGTCGACGGCGTAGCGACGGAGTAGCGACGATTTATCCGGCGCCAAGGTTCTGGAAATGTCAAGCATTTCCAGAACATGGTCGACGGATAATCTGTTAGTATTCCGTCGCTAATCCGTCCTTTGTTAGCGGCAGCGATCGACGGTCTAGCGACGGAACGATACCCTCTGATACACTTTTATGACTGTTTACCGACGGACTATCCATCGCTAGCGTCTACACAGTTAAGTATTTAATACTTGAAATGGACAAAAGCCCGTCGGAAAGTCATCGCTAATGCATCGTATTGTGAAGACGAAAAGCCGTCGCTATTCCGTCGCGCTTCGACTACTTAGCGACAGATCATTATTAGCGACGAGCTGATTGTCGACGGATTATTTTGGCCAAGATCCGTCAGTGATCTGTCGCTAATACTGATTGCCGACGGGTGGGCGACGGATGTGGCCGTCGCTAAATGGACATATTTTGGTAGTGGTTGTACAGTCAATAGAACTTATGGAATTCTATTTGTATCAGCTCCTTTTCGGAATAACCACTGGAGTGTTGAAAGAATGGACTGGCTGATAGAAAATGTTTCTACTCACCCTCCATAAGAGCTGGTGCTCTCTTTATATAGGGGTACGTTTGGATAGTAAAAGAGAGAAAATTGAAAAACTGCATATACATGTAGTACGTACATATATATATTTTACATATGTATTTTTCATTTATCCTAGTTCTTATCTCCTTCCATTTGTTTGATGACTAAACATAAAAGAAATGAGGATGTCAGAGAGTTAATTATTTAATTAACTCAAATACTTAAACGATGACTAAACATATAGCAGTCCATTTATTTATTCATTCACCCATTCACCATTCATTTATTCATTCACCCATTCACCATTCATTCATTCATTCATTCACCCATTCACCATTCATCCATATCCATTCATTCATCCATCCATTTATCCTTCACATATAGCAGTCCATTCATTTATTCATTCACCCATTCACCATTCATTTATTCATTCACCCATTCACCATTCATTCATCCATTCACCCATTCATCCATTCATCCTTTTTATCAAAAACAGTCACTTAACCCCCTTCATATTGTGTGCGTGTGTTGTTAGTGAGTTAGTGAGTTGAGCGTTTAGTTAGAAGAGTATGTTAGTGGTTAGATAATATGTTAAGGAAAGGTTTGGTAATAGGATATGGTTTGTGTTAGTGAGGAAATTGTAGAAGATATGTTAGTAAGATTTTATATTAGAAGTTTTGTATTAGAGTTAGATGTGGGCTAGAGTGAGCGTGACAGGTTGAGGTATCTTGTGATACCAAGATGGTATCACAAGATAATTAGTATTTACCCTAGCTATGAAAGGGTAAGGTAATAGGGTAAGTTAAGGTAATTGCCTAGAAGCTAAGGTATGAGTCTAAGGTGTTAGGATATGGTTAGAAATTGATTGTCTTGGTTGGTAATGGTTAGGATTAGTGCTCTTAGACTAGTTTTGACCTCGGTTGACCGTTTTGACCAAAAGTCAACCAAAAGTTAAACTTAGCCTAAAAGTGACTAGAATTGACCCGAAACCAAACCAGAGTTGACCAGTTGACTAAAAGTCAACAGTTGGTCAACATTACCCGATGGACCCGACCCAACCCGAGTTTAACCCGATCCTCCAGGCTTGGTCTTGGGCTTCATATGTTGAACCCGAGGTTGGGCCGGGCTTGGGCTCGGATTAGGCTTATGATTCATCTGGTTGGGCTCGGGTTGACCTCAAGCCCGACCCAACCCGCCCGAGTTGTACTCCTACACACGGTTACCATGTCTCTCTACTATAATATACACTAGGAAGTTCGGACACTACAAATATCAGTGTTTCTTCCATGTCTATGTCTAGTGAAAGATAATTGCCTAGACTTAGTCAACTTCACCCAGTTTGACTAGTTTGTCCAAGATATTGACTTAGTCAACTCAACTTCACCCAGTTTGACTAGTTACTGTGCTGAACATGTGTGTCCATCTTTATAAAATTATTTCTAACTTACAGAATCGTTCATGGATGTACAATCGTCGTCCTGATGATATGTGTGGTGTACGGAATGAATACATAGCGGGAGTAGAGAAGTTCCTGCAGTTTACTAAGGCGTTCCCTCAGTACATGTACGGCACTAAAATTAAGTGTCCGTGTGTAAAATATCATGACGTGAAATTCATATTATCCAGAAGTGAAAGTGACATATTATTTGTACTCGAGGGGTTTCACGCCTAATTACTATCAGTGGACCGCACACGGAGAACTTGTGTCTTTAGCATCAGAGCCGGAGCCTTATGTTGAGCCGTATATGCATACGGGACCTAATTTTGTTTCAAATAATCATGCATACGACGACGGATGCGTGAATATGGTTTTCGACGCTGCGGGGCCTAGTTTCGTTCATGATGCAGCTGAGGAGGCATCGAATGTCGATGCTGCAAAGTTTATGGAGTTGCTGGAGAATGTAAGGACTCCATTGTATCCTGGTTGTGAGGATCATTCACCGTTGGAGGTGGTTACAAGACTGTTGAGCATTAAGTCAGATTTTAACATGTCGCAAGAATGCTTCAACCGAGTGTTGGAGTTGATTATAAAGATCTTGCCGGCGGGTGCTAAGTTACCTAAAGACTTCTATCGGTCTAAGAGGATGGTGAGATCGCTCTGGATGGAATACGAGAAAATCGATTCTTGTCGCAATAGGTGCATGCTGTACTACAAAGACGATAAGGACGCAGATGTGTGCAGATTTTGTGGTGCTGATCGCTATAAGACAACTAGTACAGGAAGGTCTACCGGTGCAAGAAGATCGACCGATTCAATGAACTACTTGCCTTTAACGCCGCGGTTGCAAAGTTTATTTATGGTGAAAGAGACGGCCGAAAATATGAGATACGAGAACAGATTGAAGGAGTGTTAGATCACCCATCCGATGGAGAAACATAGAAGCACTTTGATCGAGTGTATCATGATTTTGCTTCAGATCCACGTAATGTCAGGTTGGGACTATCTTCTGACAGTTTTACTCCTTTTGGTCTTTTTGGATCCCAATATTCGTGCTGGCCTGTGATTGTCACTCCGTATAACCTACCGTCTTGGATGTGCATGAAGACTCAGTACATGTTTCTAACCGTTATAATTCCTGGTCCAAACAATCCTAAGAGGAACATTGATGTGTACTTACAGCCTTTGATAGATGAGTTGAATCAGTTATGGGAAGTAGGCGCTAACACGTACGATATTTCTAGGAAGCAGAATTTTCAGATGAAGGCAACCCTTATGTGGACCATTAGCGACTTTTCGGCCTATGAAATGTTATCTGGATGGAGCACTCATGGCCGTCTCTTATGTCCGAATTGCATGGACCGTACTAAGGCTTTCTGCTTGAAACACGGAGGAAAACCGTGCTTCTTTGATTGTCATCGACAATTTCTGCCAAAAGATCATCCATTCAGAAGGAACATGAATGCATTCCGTGCCAGCGTTGTAGAGAAGGGTGATCCATCGCCAAGGTGGTGCGGCGCCATGATATGGAGGGAGGTTAGAGATTTTCCAAGTGCTATCGAAGATCCTACAACTGGGTATAAGTGCGATGGATTTGGTAGAGATCATAACTGGACAAAGAGGAGCATATTCTGGGATCTGCCATATTGGAGTACTAATCTGATCTGACATAATCTTGATGTCATGCATATTGAGAAGAATGTGTTTGATAACATAATTAATACTATAATGGACGTAAAGGAAAAAACGAAAGACAATCCCAAGGCCAGATTGGACTTAGAAGAAATATGTAAACGCGTTGCGTTGCATTTGATAGAGGAGAATAGAAAACAGTTCCTGTCGAAGTCAATTTTCTCACTGGACAAGGAGGATAAAGTGAGACTTTGTCGGTGGATCCAGGGCCTAAAATTTCCAGACGGATATGTGTCAAATCTAAGAAGATGTGTCGATCTGAAGGAAAACAAATTGACGGGTATGAAGAGCCATGATTGTCACGTATTCATGGAGAGGTTAATTCTAATTGTATTTCGGGAATTCTTACCGCAGGCAGTTTGGGATCCATTGACAGAGCTTAGCATATTCTTCAGGGATCTTTCTTCTAAGAAATTGCTCGTTGATCGTCTAGAAAAGCAAGAGAAGGACATTGCGGTAACACTGTGCAAGCTAGAGAGGGTGTTTCCTTCCAGATTCTTTGACTCTATGGAGCATTTGTCGATTCATCTATCCTATGAGGCACGTGTTGGTGGACCCGTCGAATATCGATTCATCTATCTATCCGATAAAAGCTCGTTCTCTCAAATCTCTTCTTTGTGTAAATTAAATCCAAGGATGACACAATCCCTAAGGACAAAGTGTGTCCAGGTCTGTAGGCGATGTAGACGACACCACCGCCGCTGGCGATCTAGATAATGACATCGACGACAAATGGTACATTTAGGACGGAGAATGGTACATTTAGGACGGAGAATGGTACATTTAGAAAGCCGATAAAAGCTCGTTCTCTCAAATGTCTTCTTTGTGTAAATTAAATCCAAGGAGGACACAATCCCTAAGGACACAGTGTGTCCAGGTCTATAGGCGATGTAGACGACACCACCGTCGCTGACTATCTAGATGATGACACCGACGACGAATGGTACATTTAGGACGGAGAATGGTACATTTAGGAAGCCGACAAAAGCTCGTTCTCTCAAATCTTTTCTTTATGTAAATTAAATCCAAGGAGCACACAATCCCTAATTTTAGTTATTGCTTAGCAAAGTTTGCTTAGTTGTTGTAAAATTATGGTGTTGCTTCTGTGACACTTTCATCTTCAATCTCATGTTTTCTATGAATATGTGTTCTGTTTGATTTTGATTTAGTAATCTTTCCGTAATTAGTTTTTTTGTTTCATCTAACAATTTAATATTTTTGTTATAAAGCTACAGGCCATAGTGGTGGTGGTGGAAGGAGAAACGGAGATGAAGAAGGAAAGAAGAAGAAGATCCGGTTCGCGGCGGACTTCGTCGAGTTCCTCAATCAAACGGAATTAAACCTCTTATAAAGTTCCTTAATTGAAGTTGATCATGATAACCTTTTGTATTTTTCAAACGGCTAGTAGAATCTTCCTCGAGCCCTCCTCAATCAAACGGCTAGTAGATTGTTTGCTATTCTCGAAATTTATTTATCTTTCCATCTTCCTCACTTTTTATACTTCTTTCTTACTATATATACAATAGTTTTCTTATTTTATAGTACTATTGTTTATTCTGAAATACATAGAATAGTTGTCTGAAATACAATAGTTTTCTTGTTCTTAAGATGCCTACTCGTGTGGTTGGAAATGTAGAAGACGTAGAAGATTGGTTACCAGCTCCAAATAAAACCTTCATTCCGCGTATGTTGCGCAGGATTATAGATCAACTGTCGACGATTTCAGCTGATGTTGCATCGATTAATTCAAAGCTTTGTTAAATAGAAATTGAATAAATGAATTTCTCTCGACGTTTGGAGAAGATTGAAGAATCTCTAGCTTTGAAGAAGGCATCTTCATTTGGAGTATTTAATAATGTGAAGGTGGTTTCCGTTGAATCTTCTTCCGATGAGGAGGACGTGGAGTTACAGTCTCGTAGTAAAGCATTGGATCGAATTCTCGCATTGTCCCCTACAGAAGAAACTGACTTTAACAGTTCTTCGAAAAGAATACGTGGAGATTTAGATCCGGTCACACCATCGAAAAGTTTAACAAGGGGTTCAACTTCGAAGCCTAGCAATTGTACTAGTGGTTATTCGAGTTATTACGACTATATTTTTGCCGATGATAGACCTGACGAGTAAGTAATATGAGTTTTGATTTAATTCCAACAGTTTTTTCTCCTAATTTATTCGTTTCTTTTCTTAGAGAAATAATATCATCTTGCAACAAAATCTATGTGTCTCGGTTTGAAATGAAGACCTTAGCTCCTTTAACGAGAATTAAAAATGGGGTATGTATAGATAGAATATTTCTTCTTAGATGCCATCTATGTTTACTTCGATTCCATCGTTGACATTTTTTATAATTTATTCAGATTGTAGGCATTGTCTCTTCTCTTCTCACCGTGGAGGAACGGAAAAGAACCTCTAATAAAGCTAATGTATGGTTTTTACCAATAAGGATATCGGTGAGTGAGCATTTTATTCTTTAATGCATATGCATTAACAATTTTCTCGTTTGTTTGTCCTTCGTAATGTATTAGTTGATGTGTATGTAGAAAGAAACGTTACCTCCATCCGATAAAAAGCTTCATGAAATATGGAAGAAGAGTAAATATTTTCAGGATTACATGGGATCTTTAAGCACTTGTAACGAGGTATTAATGTATTTCTGTTTAAATATTAATTCTAATTTTCTAAAAATTTACTAATTTGTTTTACCTAATTAATCCTGATTCAGATATACATACCCATTCTTTTGGACGGACACTATACTCTTCCAAGAGTTCTGGTTAAAACAAGGACTGTTGAAATTTGGGACTCACTTGCATCTAAAGATGATCTGATTCAAAACAAAACAGTTATAAAAGAAATAGTAAGCTCATATTCATCAATTTTTATGAATTGGGTACAAGATACGCGGTATACTAATACATATTATTTTCTGGTAATTGTAGCTTTCAAATTTGGATCTCTTTCTCGAAGAAGAGATTTTGAAGTTGAGAGATGCTAGGTTCAGCTTTTCTACTTTTACAATAAAACGTCGTTCTTATGTTCCCCGCCAAGGCAATTCTGTTGACTGTGAGATTTTTGTAATTGCATTCATGAAAGACCGATGTAGTCTAGACTACCGTTCTCTCAATATAAGTCTGAAAATATGTCGTCAAAAACTTACACTTTTTAGAGCAATATTTTTGATGTTATGTTTGTTATATGCAGTTTGATGCGGGAATGGAAAGACACAAAGCTGCTGAATGGATTACAACTTCAGAGCACAATGAAGTACTAAAAGGAGTCCAATCTGAAATGATTGAATATGGAAGACGATAATTTTTTTTCTTCTTCTTTTATATCTAATGTATTATGTTTATTTGTTTTGTTGAGTTGTAATGACATTTTTGCCAAACGGCTTCGATTCTTTTTGATTAAGCAGAATTATTTTTGTCCTTCAAATTAATATAATTAAGCAGAAAGGAGTCCAAACAGTTTCAATTTTTTTACCCTTCCATCGAATGACATTTTTACCCTTCTAATTAATTCAAACACCCCCGAACCCTTTTATTACAAAAAAAAAGAAAACCGTTTCGATTCTTCCTCTTCTTCCATACTCCACTCTGTACTCAAACCTAGGTCATTCTCCTCCAAAATCTTCAAACATTTCTCCCCATTCGCAATCTTCACACCATGTCGGCATCAGCGGCAGAATAATTACCGGCAACATCACCAATTAGAGAAGATGCACCAGTTACAGAAAATCCAAAAGGAAAAGACGGAGAACAACCGAAACCCTATTCTAAGAAAGTTTCACAGAAAAAAAAGGGAAAGTTGCTAAACAAAAAGAAGTGCAAGAAGAAGTGCAAACAGAAGGTATAACTTTGAGTTTATGTTCGCAAATTCTGTATATATTACATGGAGAATGACATTCTCCGTCATTAAAACGCATTTGAATGTTCATTCTCCCTGTCAAATTACACTTGGAATGCCATTCTCCGTCTAAATTAAATCAATAATATCATTCTCCGTTTACTTTAACGGAGAATGGCATTCTCAGTGTTAAAACACATGAGAATGCTATTCTTCGTGTTAATTTAAACGGAGAATGCTATTCTACGTTTAATTTGAAACGGAGAATTCTATTCTCCATGTTAAATTAAACGTAGTATGGTATTACAAGAGTTAAAATGAAAGAGAATGCTATTCTTCGTGTTTTTACAAACAGAGAATAGCATTCTCCGTTTCCAATTACACGTAGAATAGCATTTTCAGTGTTAAAACGATTGAGGATTCTATTCGCCGTTTAATTTGGAACGGAGAATGGAATTCTCCGTCTAACTTGAAACGGAGAATAACATTCACTGTGTTAAAACACATTAGAATGTTCATTCTCCATTTTATTTTAAACGGAGAATGACATTCTCCGTGTCATTTGAAACGGAGAATGACATTCTCCGTGTTAGTTTACACGGAGAATGTCATTCCCAGTGTTAAAACCCATAAGAATGGCCATTCTCCGACCTAATTTTTTGTTTTTTTGTTTTGTAGAAAAAAAATCTGTCAGGAATAAGGATTAAAGACTTTTCTGTTCTACCTTCAAGCCAATGCTAAATTTTATGGAGGATGTCAATCAAGATGTTGGCCGTTTACCTGAGCCAGTTATTGATTCCTTGAAGAATACCAGTTTCTAGAATTTTATCGAGATTTTCTACCAAAACAGAGTCCACGTCTCTGAATTGGCTAAGGTAAGGAAAGGACTTGAGAATTTAATTGCAAGTTACACAGAAGAAGAAGATGGCGTCGGGTGCTTTGAATTGAGCACCACTGTTAAAATCGTGCCAAGCGTCGACGATATGGCAGTCATCTTCGGTCTACCGCTGAATGAAGAAAGCGATAATAATGTTTTTTTACAGAAGATTGATAAAGGAAAAACAACAGCAGCCCACACCACCAGCATCATTGAGCCTGTGTAGAGATCACTTCACAAGATTGCTGGCTAATTCTAAGGGCAAACACGCAGAAGTCACGAATAAGGAAGTGAGAGACAAGTTCTTTGAATTGTTAGGACGGCTTCGTGGCGGAGATAACGCTGTTAATCCAGATGATTTGGCCAAGCTAATAATCTTTCACTTGTGCCAAACAGTATTCTTCACAAAGTCTGGCAGTTCAAATTTGTCGTACAGATTCTTGGTCTTGGTAGACAGTATGGACGTCATCAACAGTATATGCTCGCCAAGGTTAATCCTGGCATATGTAATGGATAGCATAAAAAGGAGTAGAAGTAAAACTGAACGGGGGGATTACTCAATGGCTTTCCATAAATTGGAAGGTTGCATAATATACTTCCTCTATTGGTTTGCAGAACATAATAAATTTGTGGAAAGGAAGTTCGCCCCAATTTCTGATTATCCAAGATTTTTCACATGGAATTGGTACGAAATCTCAAACTTCCTCAAGGCCGAACATCACAACAAAATAAGATCGAAGATGATATTGGAAGATCTGGTTATTACCTGTTGGGGAAGAAGAAGGGCACAAAGAAGATGAGCCACCTATAGAAGAAGTTGAAAAAGAAGGAGAGGAATAACACCAAGAAGCAGGTGGGGATAATTTTGATGAACAACGGATACTACAGCATCATGAAATGGGCGCTGTGATGGACGACTCAGCAAAGGAATTGGAGGATTTGAGAAGACATCACTCTGATATTCTTGCGCAGAATGAAGAATTCAAAAAAAATTTAAAAGAGATGGAGGCACAAGGAGCGCAGTTACGTGCAGCTAACCTTAAGAATGCCATAATCAAAGAAAAGCTGAAAGAGCTCGAGGCAGAAGAAGCGCAACAACATGCAGTCAATATTGTGATAGAGGGCTTTGTGCATGAACTGGAGGATTTGAAAAGACATCATTCTGATATTCTTGTGCAGAATGAAGAACTCAAAGAAAAGTTAAAAGAGATGGAGGCACAAGGAGCGCAGTTACGTGTAGCCAACCTTGAGAATGCCATACTCAAAGAAAAGCTGAAAGCGCTCGAGGCAAAAGAAGCGCAACAAATTACAGTCAACGTTGTGATGGAGGGCTCTGTGCATGAACGGAAGGATTTGAGAAAGCAGAATTCTGTTATTATTACAGAGCTACATGCACAAGGTAAAATCTTTTCTATTTCAACTTTCTGATTTGTAATCTTCCAGGAGAATGGCTATTCTTCGTGTATTATAACACGGAGAATGGCATTCTTCGTGTTATTTGAAACGGATAATTGCTATTCTCTATCATTTCGATACTGGGAAGGTTATTCTCCGTGTAATTCCAAACGGAGAATGCTATTCTCCGTATTATATTACACGGAGAATGTCATTCTCCGTGTTAGATGCACATCATACATTTTATTGTTGTTTATTTTATTTCAGTGCGAACAACCGAGCAACTCAGAGAAACAAATAAAAGGCTCGTTGAGGAGAAAAGGGAGCTTCAAAATAAAGTTGAATTGTTCAATATTGAAGCCATTGAAAAGGATGGGAAAATTGTTGATCTCGAAGCCATGGTTGTAGCATTGCAGCGTCAGGAGATTCAAGCAGTTGCTGAACTTGCTGCTCCAAAAGAAGCCAAAAGAAGAGGAGGATCGCGGGGAAAGAGGTTCAGAAAACCATCAGCGCCATTAGTCGTTGAAGATGTTACTCCCTTGGAAAAGAATATAGTTGGAGAGGCTAATAAAAAGCAGAATATTAATGCCGCTCCAAAATCCGGAGAAGACGCCAAAATGGCTGAATTAAAGAAGAACCGTGTCATACTAAGGGAATGCGATGAACTCTTACTTTGGAAAGATGCGGATGAAGAGCTGAAGAAGCAATACATCGACATCGTAATTCCGAAAAAGAAGTGTCCAGAGTATGTATTCTGAACCCTTTTTTCTTTTGTTTTTTCTAGACTTTTTTCACAATTATGTAACGAGAATCTATCCTTATTAATTTTATCTAAACTAAATTTATGTGCAGTGATATTGTATACTTATTTTCGCCGAAAGAGGGTGAAAATGGAGTTTCAGTCCAGCTGTCGGCAATAGACCAGCAAGATATACTCAACTATAAAGACATGGAGGCTGGCATACTGAACCTAATAATAAGGAAGCTGAGAGAAATTCAAGGCATTAATAGAAAATGGGCCCCGTCTAGTTCAAAGGACGTGACATTGAACCAGAAGCAAAAGCCGGCGCCCAAGTGGTCTGCATTCATGATGCCCCACACATTGGTAAGAATTCAAACAGAAAAATTCATATTCATGTGTACACCGATGAAAAATGACAGAAAAAATTACTCATGATATTGTGTTTTGTTTTTGGAAAACAGAACATCGTTGAACGTGCCAATGAACCAGACGCAAAAGTCGGCGCCCTTCAAGACTTTCAAACAGATGTAGTAGACTTCGTCATGGGTTTGGAGGACGACATAGAGTTGCTATTCATCCCACTCTTTAATTTATCCATCAGACACTATACTCTGCTCATATTCAACTTTATCTCCTACGACTGGACACACTACAACTCCTTGAGGTAAACCACGTACGAAAAGGGCAAGGTAGATGCAGAATTAATGAAGAAGATCTTAGAGCCTTTCATCAGGAGAAAAGTTGATATGATGAGGGAGAGATGCCCGGCGAAGATGGAGTATGAGAGCAAAGTGCTGAATTGTTCTCCAAATTGTCCACAACAACGGGCACCCAACTGCCTCCTGTACACGGCGTATTATATGAATATGTTGATGACTACTCCCTTCGAAATACCTGGAGAAAATGACGATGACACTCACCAGGAGATTACAATGATGAGGTTGGTATGGGCTAAGAAGTTGCTTTCAAGCAAATATGTAGCACGAACCAAGCAATGATATTGTAAAACAACAATGTAATTATGTAATTGGGCAAGAAAGTTCTGTCTTTTATAAGCTCTATCTTTTATAATAAAATTATTTTTGAGTTACATTTACATTGTCAAAACGTTTGAGGATTCTATTCACCGTTTATATAAACGGAGACTAACTTTCCCGTTTAAATTAAAACGTTTGAGGATTCTATTCACCGTTTATATAAACGGAGACTAACTTTTCCGTTTAAATTAAAACGTTTGAGGATTCTATTCACCATTTATTTCGGAACGGAGAATAACATTCTCCATCTAAATTGAAACGGAGAATAACATTCCCAGTGGTAAAACACATTAAAATATTCATTCTCCGTTTTTATTTAAACGGAGAATGACGTTCTCCATGTCTATTGAAACGGAGAATGTTATTCTCCGTTTAGTTTGAAAAGAAGAATGAAGATGAGCTTGATGAGAATATGACGAGGTTGGTATGGGCTAAGAAGACTACAATGATGAGGTTGGTATGGGTTAAGAATTTGCTTTCAAGAGAATATGTAACATCACCAACCTAGCAATGACATTGTAAAACAATAACGTAATTATGTAATGGGCAAGGAACTTCTGTCTTTTATAATGTCTTCTCTGTTCTGTCTTTTATAATAAATTATTTTTGAGTTACATTTATATTGTGAAAACAACGAAAAGTTTGACTTTTATTTACATATGAAAGTCTGAACTACTACATAAAATCTTACTATCAAGTAAAAAAGTTGAATGTGAGCTGCGTGCGGACATCGCAGAGCAATGGAACTCCTTAAGGCAAAGGAATTTCTTGAGGCAAATCACTTCATCGTGCATCGTCAGAGCAATAGAACTCCCTGAACAAAGGAACTCCGTGCATAGTCAGAGCAATGGAACTCCCTGAACAAAGGAACTCCGTGCATAGTCAGAGCGAATCAAAGTACGAGCGCTTCGACAGAGTGTGGGTTGGCAATCAACCCAAACCCTGTGGCTCTTCCATTAACCAACAGGAAAGAGTCTGGCCAAGGCGGGGGATCGGTAGAGTCCATCTCCAGGATGAAGTGAATTTTTTTGCAAGATGCTCTGCCTCAAGGAATTCCTTTGCAAGGTCCTTTACTCTCAAGGAATTCCTTTGCTTCTGTTCCTGTGCCTCAAGGAATTCATCTTACTCTTGCTCTGACAATGCATCATAAAGTGATTTGCCTCAAGGAGTCATCCAAAGGTTCCTATGCTCTGACGAAACACGATAAAGTGATTTGCCTCAAGGAATTCCTTCGCCTCAAGGAGTTTCATTCCTCTGACGATGCACGATGAAGTGAATTCAGTTCATCGTACATCGTCAAAGGAATGGAATGCCTTAAGGCAAAGGAATTCCTTGAGCCAAATCACTTCATCGTACATCGTCAGAGCATAGAAATCGTTGGATGACTCCTTGAGGCAAATTACTTCATCGTGCATCATTAGAGCAAGAGCAAGATGAATTTCGTGCATCGTCAGAGAAAATCACTTCATCGTCAACGTGCCAAGGAGGAGCTTGAGACGAAGGAACTCTTTGAGGCAAAGAAACTCCTTGAGGCAAAGGAACACCGTGCATAGTCCGAGCGAATCAACGTGCGGGCGCTTCGACAGAGTGTGGATTGGCAATCAACCCAAAGCTTCAGTCTTCTGAAGGACTTCACCACCAAAGCTTCTTCGAACGAGGAGATCGACAACCAAGAGGAAAGCGTCTTGCCAAGGCGGGGGATCGGTAGAGTCCATCTCCACAAGAAAATCTAAGTGAGATGAGAACAAACTCTCCCTACACTACTGCCATTTATAGGCAAGGAACAACTCGGACTCATACGCCAAGTGGCAGTCACTTCAAATTCAATTCAATTAATTTGCATCAATACCAATGCATCTGCCCCTTCTCAAGTAAAGCTAAGTAAGACTGGAACAAACTCTTCCAACTACTGCCATTTATTGGCAAGGAACAACTCGAACTCATGCGCCAAGTGACAGTCATTTCGAATTCTATTAAATTAATTTGCATTAATACCAATGCATCTGCCCCTTCTCAAGTAAAGCTAAGTAAGACTAGAACAAACTCTTCCAACTACTGCCATTTATTGGCAAGGAACAACTCGAACTCATGCGCCAAGTGGCAGTCATTTTGAATTCTATTCAATTAATTTGCATTAATACCAATGCATCTGCCCCTTCTCAAGTAAAGCTAAGTAAGACGAGAACAAACTCTTCCAACTACTGCCATTTATATGCCATTAATACCAATGAATCTGCCCCTTCAAATTCTGCCAAGTGAACACCATTCTCCGTGTACTGATGCGCCCAATTGGAACGGAGAATGCCATTTATATGCCATTAATATTCCATTAATATGTCATTAATACCAATGAATCTGCCATTTATATGCCATTAATACCAATAAATTCTTCCATTTATATGCCATTAATACCAATGAATCTGCCCCTCCGGATTATATTCTCCGTTTTATTTGGAACGGAGAATGGCATTCTCCGTTTACTTGAAACGGAGAATAACTTTCCCGTTTAAATTAAAACGTTTGAGGATTCTATTCACCGTTTATTTCGGAACGGATAATAACATTCTCCGTCTGTCTTGAAACGGAGAATAACATTTCCAGTGGTAAAACACATTAAAATGTTCATTCTCCGTGTCTTTTGAAACGGAGAATGTTATTCTCCGTTTATTTTGAAAAGGAGAATGAAGTTGAGCTTGATGAGAATATGACGAGGTTGGTATGGGCTAAGAAATTATGAAGTTGGTATGGGCTAAGAATTTGCTTTCAAGAGAATATGTAACACCACCAACCTAGCAATGACATTGTAAAATAATAACGTAATTATGTAATTGGGCAAGGAACTTCTGTGTTTTATAATGTCTACTCTGCTCTGTCTTTTATAATAAAATCATTTTTGAGTTATATTTACATTGTGAAAACCAAGCTAAGTTTGACTTTTATTTACATATAAAAGTCTGAACTACTACACAAAATCCTACTAACAAGAAAAAAGTTGAATTTGAGCTGCGTGCGGATATCGTCAGAGCAAATCACTTCATCGTGCATCGTCAAAGCAAAGGTAATCCTTGAGGCAAAGGAATTCCTTGAGGCAAATCACTTCATCGTGCATCGTCAGATCATAGGAACCGTTTGATGACTCCTTGAGGCAAATTACTTCATCGTGCATCGTCCGAGCAAAGGAACTCACTGAGGCGAAGGAGTTCCCGTGGGTCTTCCAGTATTACAAAATTGGAATGCGATCAAGGAATCAAAGGAACTCCTTGAGTGCCAAGGAATTCTTTGAGAGCAAAAGGACCTTGCAAAGGAATTCCTTGAGGCAAAGGACCTGCAAAGGAATTCACTTCATCTTGCATTCTTCCGAGCAATGGAACGCCCAGAGGAAAAGGAATTCCTTGAGGCAAATCACTTCGTCGTGCATCGTCGGACCAATGGAACACATTGAACAAAGGAACTCCTTGCGGCAAAGGAACACCGTGCATAGTCCGAACGAATCAACGTGCGGGCGCTTCGACAGAGCGTAGGTTGGTAATAAATCCAAACCCTGCAGGGGCTCTTCCAGAAACCAACATGATGGCACACAGTCGATGAAGTGCACGAAAACAGACAGTCCAAGGTTGGGGATCAGTAGAGTACATCTCCAGGATGAAGTAAATTCCTTTACAAGGTGCTCTGCCTCAAGGAATTCCTTTACAAGGTCCTTTGCTCTCAAGGAATTCCTTTGCTTCTGTTCCTGTGCCTCAAGGAATTCATCTTGCTCTTGCTCTGACGATGCACGATGAAGTGATTTGCCTCAAGGAGTCATCCAACGGTTCCTATGCTCTGACGATGATTCGGTAAAGTGATTTGCCTCAAGGAATTCCTTTGCCTCAAGGAGTTCCATTCCTCTGACGATGCACGATGAAGTGAATTCAGTTCATCGTGCATCGTCAGAGCAATGGAACTCCGTGAGGCAAAGGAATTCCTTGAGGCAAATTACTTCATCGTGCATCATCAGAGCGTAGGAACCATTGGATGACTCCTTGAGGCAAATCACTTCATCGTGCATCGTCCGAGCAAAGGAACTCACCGAGGCAAAGGAGTTCCTATGGCTCTTCCAGCATTACAAAAACTGGAATGCAATCAAGGAGTCAAAGGAACTCCTTGAGTGCCAAGGAATTCCTTGAGAGCAAAGGACCTTGCAAAGGAATTCCTTGAGGCAAAGGACCTGCAAAAGAATTCACTTCGTCATGCATCGTCGGAGCAATAGAACACGTTGAACAAAGAAACTCCTTGCGGCAAAGGAATACCATGCATAGTCCGAGCAAATCAACGTGCGGGCGCTTCGACAGAGCGTGTGTTGGCAATAAATCCAAACCTAGGGGCTCTTCCAGAAACCAACATCATGGCACACAGTCGATGAAGTACACGAACACAGACAGTCCACTAGGCACATCTCAGTCTTCTGAAGGACTTTACCACCAAAGCTTCTTCGAACGAATAGATCGACAACCAAGAGGAAAGCGTCTTGCCAAGGCGGGGAATCGATAGAGTCCATCTCCACAAGAAAAGCTAAGTGAGACGAGAACAAACTCTCCCTACACTACTGCCATTTATAGGCAAGGAACAACTCGGACTCATGAGCCAAGTGGCAGCCACTTCGAATTCAATTCAATTAATTTGCATCAATACCAATGCATCTGCCCCTTCTCAAGTAAAGCTAAGTGAGACGAGAACAAACTCTTCCAACTACTGCCATTTATATGCCATTAATACCAATGAATCTGCCCCTTCGAATTTTGCCAACTCTGAGGATTTCAATTTTACTCAAATATTAATCAAATATTCGAAAATTAATGCCAATGAATCTGTCCCTTCTTAATTTTTCGAGTATAGAACGGCTCATTTCAAAAAAAATACGTTTAAAAATTTAATCAAATATTCGAAAATGGAAATATTGAGATTAGAAACTTCACATTCTTAAATATGTTGTCAAATTTTGTTAATTATACATATTTTTACCACATTTTTTGTGCCAATTAAACGGAGTATGGCATTACAAGAGTTAAAACAAACAAAAATGCTATTCTCCGTGTTTTATTAAATGGAGAATAGCATTCTCCGTTTCAAATTACACGGAGAATAGCATTCCCAGTGTTAAAATGAGAGAGGATTCCATTCGCCGTTTAATTTGGAACGGAGAATGGTATTCTCCGTCTAACTTGAAACGGAGAATAATATTCCCAGTATTAAAAACACATTAGAATGTTCATTCTCCGTTTTAATTTAAACGGAGAATGATATTCTCTGTGTCATTTGAAACGGAGAATGCTATTCTCCGTTTTGAATCACACGGAGAATGCCGTTCCTAGTATTAAAATGATTTAGTATTAAAACGATTGAGAATGTGAGCATCTGCCCCTTCAAAATGACTTTTATACATATAAAAAAGATGAAGTAAAAAAGTTGTCTTGGAAGTTGAATAAATGCATTTTTATCTAATTGTCTTCTCAAACTTTTGCATTGGAGAACATATTTCTTATCTAATTGTCTTGTGTGAATGACACTTGCCACATAGAAAAGACATTGTCTTAAGTCAAGGACGTTTCATTATATTCTATTTGCTTTTTGTCGCTATTTCGCTTTCGTACTTTACAATTACGAAAATTGTGACCCGATTTTTTACAAACTCTACAAGTTCTAGGCTTCGGGATAGTCTGACTTACTGTAGGCTAGCTTGATTTCCCTTGAGAAGCCCTTCCTTTTGTTGCTACCGAATTTGGCTCTTTTAAAGCTTCATACACTCTATAAACTGCATCAGCTACTATTTGTTCTTCTTCACCAATATCGGTCACCATTTCTTTCAACTCCATCAGAACAGACGACATCAACTCCGTTCCCCTCTCTTGAATTTTGATTATTTTTTTACAATAGTATGTAAACAGATTAACTTGTTCATTAATACCACCATACCTTCTGCTCTCAATACTATCTGGGTGGATGAATCTTCTTTCTGCGCCAGGACCGGAGAGATAACTCTCTTTGCAATCCTTGAGCCAACGAAATTTTATCAAGTTCTTTAGAATATCTCCAATTTGCAATCTCTTCATTGCTAAAAAAATATGCCTACAAGGAATCCCCTTGGTCTCCATCCACAAGCATTCACATTTTATGATGTTGTCGGCCGGATCAAATGTAACCTTTCGGTTGACACTGTTTGGCGACATATACTTTTGGATAGTGCAGACTTCTGCCTCTCTTATGATGTGATGATGGAGAACAGTATATGCATCAGAACGTGTGATTTCCTTCCTTACCTCTATAAACATCGTTTTAGTGTAAATTGCGGCAAATTTATCTTCTATTACGGCCATGCTAGTTTGATTCACAACTGGTATTGAGAGTTTATCAGTGACATGCTTACTCATCTGGCCGTAACATAAGGCCGCCAAACCGAAGTCACAATTTTGAAGGGCCTCTATAGTGACAGCTTCTCATTCAAAAATCTTTTCAGAAATGCGTTCATAGATTCACATCTATTTGTTGCAGTAGAACCGCCAAAATAAATTCCACGTAGGAATGTGTCCGCCCATCGCTGCCTCGTTCTGTACAATGCAGTGGTCCACTTATTGTTCTCTACATTATAATCCGTTAGCATCTGTTGCCAACGGTTTTCAAATTCTTCGACTGAATAGTACCTGTTTAGAAAACATGGACAGTAACTAAAGTTGTAATATTGTAACAACAACATACTTCAAAGTAAAGTAGTAAGTGTGCGATGTACCTTTTAATCAGAAGACTCAATTTATTGTGAAAACCCTCTCGGTGTACATGTTTGGCAGCATTGTTTAGGATATGCCATGAGCACGTTCGATGAACTACGCTGGGCATTAAATCCTCAATTGCTTTATTCATGGATCTGCAACCATCCGTGAGAACTGTCACTGGTAATTTGCCATTCATACACTCTTGGAATTTTTCTAGAACCCAAGAATATGTCTCTGCAGTCTCATTATGGATCATTGCAAACCCAAACACATAAGTCCTTGCATGATTGTTTGTACCCGCTAGAACCACCAACGGCATTTGACTTCTATTTGTTTTATATGTAGAATCAAAGCTAGTGAATCTCTAAATAATTCGTAATCGAATCGACATGCACCGTCAGCCCAAAAGAGATGGGTCAATCTGGAATCTTCGTCTACCTTGTACGCGTAGAAGAAATCTGGGTCAGTGCCCTCCTTAGATTGAAGAAATGTAAGTGTTGTCGTAGCATCAACATCGTCTAGTGCTCTACTATCTTGAGCTAGAGCATTGTATAAATCCTTTTTCGTCCATCCAACCTTATCCCAGCCACCTTTCTTGTAGACAATTAAATTCCATATCGCTCCAGTCCCCATCCCTGATTGCTTCATAATCTTAACTTCTTCCAACTCTGCGGGTGATATCTTACGATGGGATCTCAAAAAAATTGATTCATAATCATTCGCCAGGCTATGGTTGTGAAGTACATGAAATTTTTTGACGACCCACATCTTTGTAGAATCGATGTACCCAATACGGAAAATTACTTTACAACCACTTCTGCTTTCACTTCTTGGCTCACGAACCCTGTTAGGAGCTTCCTTGTATTTCTTGTGTCTGAATCCCGCATTCGAACAACACCAACTACGGACCATCACCATCCCAGACTTGTTTTTCTTTACCTCGTTCTTTCTAATATTGAAACTATATGCTTTTGAATATATCCGGTAGAATGTCTCTGCTTCTTCAATAGAGTTGAACTATAGGCCAATAATATCTTCTTCTAAGAGTTGTTTTGGATCTTTGTTAATGTTGGCAGACTGTAATATTTTTTCATCGTCGCTGCATCAAAATCCAATGGGGATTCACCGTCGTCCCTAAGAACAGAATAAAACAAAATAAATATGAGAAATAAATATAAAAATATAATACATTTCTTAAATCCATTAGAAAGGGTGATGCGAAATAATATTTCGTTGTTTGGGTTGATGTCGTCGTCGTCGTTATGATGCATTCTTCCGGTGTTTTCTTCATCTTGTTCTTTACTGTCTCCTAAGTTAACAGCTTCCAAACTTTGCTCATCATCCAAATCATCTGACACTCCTCTTGAAAAGAAGCTTTCTTCATCGACTAAATCTTCCACACGACGATCAGTTTCTCCATGTGACATTGACATTGAAGAAAATAGAGTGTGTTAGAAACCAGCAGAAGAAACGAAGGATAAGAAACAATACAAGAAGAAAGAGTAATGATATTCGTACCTCCAAATTGTCCCTCTAATATATAGCCCTCCCATCTGATGTGGCATGTTAAATAATAGTATGTGTCATCTGACATGACTGATGACACGGCAAATTTTTAATCCAAAAAGTTAACTACCCAATTTTCTCCATAATAATTTAACGTTAATATCAATGTTAATTTAATGTTAATATTAATTTATGTTAATATTAATATTAATATTAATATTAATGTTAATGTTAATGTTAATATTAATATTAATATTATTGTTAATGTTAACGATAATATTAATTTTAATGTTAATGTTAACATTAATTTTAATGTTAATTTTTATTTTAGTTTTATTTTAAAAAAATTTGCCATGTCAGCTGCTAGATCAACATATCACGTCAGCTGCCACGTAAGGATGGACAGTTTGAAAGTACAATTTGGAGGTACAAAAAGCATTATTCAGAAAGAAACAACTTCCAGCAAGGCAACAACACAACCTTTTCGTCTTTCTTGTACCTCCGCCACGTGGCCCTCTTTTGATGGCTCAAGAAAATCTTGAGTGATTCTAGGAGCAAGCATAATTTTAAGGAAACAACTTCCAACAACACAACTTTTTCGTCTACTGGGTACATGTATTATTAAATTGTGTATCTAATAACGCATGAGGAAGCATGCAACAGCATTCTCCACGTGGCCCTCTTCTGTAGGATAACGCATGCAGCAGCATTTAATGCTACGTAACCCTATTATCTTGTTATGTGTTGTGTATCCTATATGGCATGAGGCACAAGACAATATCTTGCATAGGCGGCAAGATTATATTCACAAATGACAATAAGTTTAAAAAGTCATCTCCAATGCAAAAAAGTATTGAGAAGACAATAAAAAGTAATTTTTTACAACTTCCAAGACAACTTTTACTCTTCTAATGATATGGTATCAGTGTTTATTATTAAATTATGTAGGATAACACATGCAGCAGCATTTAATGCTACGGGATCTGTTGTGTAAATATTTCTAATGATATGGTATTAGTGAACACAACCTGTGAGAGAGAACCCGAGAGAGAGAGAGAGAGAGAGAGAGTGTGGGAGATGGGATAAACAGAAAGGATCGAGCTCGACTAGATTTTAAACTTAAAATTCAATTTTTGGTTTTTATTACTAATAACTAGTTCGCACGTACGAGTTTAGACAAACACTAACCGAGCCCGAGCAACGTGACATCAGCTGTCACGATCCGCACCCGGTTTTCGGACGCGAGCTCGTGAGCAAGCCAGCTACGTATCGAGCAGACTCCAGCCCGACTCGAGTACGTATAAGCTGTCATGGTCATGGGTATCATGTCTAATCTAAACTATATCTCAATCCACAGTAATCATATAAAACAAGAATGAACTAGTATGGGTCGTGGTCTGCAGCCCACTAGCATATATGTCCGATTAGACTCCAAGAATAATGTGAGTCCATAAAGCTAAGATGATGAGCAGAATATATCATAAAAGCATGAGAAAGATAGTAAATCAATATCACTGACAAAATACCTGAATCATGCGGATGAAGTCAACTACCACAAGCTCAGCTAACTAACTCCGTGCAATCAGCTACCTGAGATCATCATGTCCTCAGAGGACTAGCAAGATATATAAAACATGCCTACTAATATGACAGTAAATAACATGTATGGAGGATAAGAACACTGCAAGAAGAACATCTAAGGACGACGAGTCGTGAGGAAATGTAATACTAGACTTGGCTACCAATCAATCGATTAACCTCTATAGCTTGTAGTACAATGCAAGATACTCCCAATCTATAGATTTTGACTGTAATACAATGCAAGATAATCCCAGTCAAGATTAGCCAATTCTAGTATCGATCTCCTCTCCTAAGGATACAAAGTCAAGTAGACTCCTATAAATCGTAGTACAATACAAGATACTCCCAATTTATAGTGTCACAAGTCAAGTCAATCAATCAATCAATATATGCTATAGGTCGTAGTACAATGTAAGATACTCCCAATCCATGGCATGTCTCAAGTCAAGTCAATCAAGATAAAGAATCAGCTATAGATCGTAGTACAATGTAAGATACTCCCAAGCTATAGTATGTCTCAACTGTAGTACAATGCAAGATACTCTCAGCCGAGAATGGTCAAGGACATATATAGAAACTGACAACTCAATCACAAGAAAAGGGTAACACAAAGAGACCAATATTCTAACAATGTCAAACATCCTATACGTGCACATAATCTAGAAGTAAAGCAATCAAGGACGAATCAAACACAATATGGAATCATGTGACAATATATAAAGGACTACAATAAGGAAAAAGAAACCATGTAAATACTGTATATGTTCGGCAAGGTATACTTGCCTGGAGGTTGCACGAAAAACCAACAATGTATCGCCAATCAACAAGTCAGAAAGTCCAAGTCATCACAACTGTCTCCGAAAGCTGAAATAAACGTTACCAACATTCTCAGAATAGTTAAATTAGCTAGGATTGCCTATCCTTAAGTCCAATTCTGGACACAGGGGCAAAACGATAATTTCGGGCAAAAACGGTGTCCGCCGTTGGACCCGCTTTGCAGCAAAAAGCGTGCCAGAGTCAATGGTCTCTAAAGTCGTCAAACTACATGTCTACGGATCCGGTTTTTCGATACGAACCCAACCGTATGTCCAGAGTTAGATTCCGGCGGGCCGTGCACAAAATCGCCCGTTGAGTGGGACCGTGGGACCCGCAAAACGGCGATTTTATCAACTGTCTCAGAATCGGACCAAACTTGGCATACAGGACCAAAAAAATGATACGGTCCTATTGGCACAAGTTTTGTCTCGATCTGACGAGCGTGCACAAAGTAATTAAGAAATTTATAAAGCGCACGATACGGTGAATTTCGACGGATACGCATCAAATTCGTCGCGCACACGCGACCAATTTAAATTCCGCCAAAGCCCACATGACCACGAAGCTGTTACGCACCTTTTGATACTTACGGTGCGTGACCACGTCGCCCGGAATGGCGGGATGCACGTCGCGTGGATGGATTTCTATGTTTTGAAAACAGATTTTTCGTCAACTTCATCCTAATTTTAAACAGAAAATAAATCACAAGAATTAAATCTATAAATAGCGTTTCCATCTTGGTTAGGTTGGCTAGAAATATGTTCAAGCGATTTTCTAAAACTCGTGATGTTCTGGTCACAAATCGACCGCAAACATCGGACGTTGGGGCAGTTTCTATATCCTGGAAATCGAGATTTTTCCCAGTTTTGGGAATCGATTTGCGACGCACACGAAACGAATTAATCCAAACTATTTGAAGGGGATTGAAGGGCTATAGGTTAGCTTCGTACCTGTGCAATTGGATCGGAAAACGATCAAGCATGGAGGAAGTTATCTCTTCGTGATGTAGCCCTCAATGATGCAACGGCTGCTGTTGCCGCTGTCATCTTCGCGCGCTCGCGCGTGTCCGGCCTGCTCCGGCCGGCCGGCGGTGCCCTCGGTGGCGCGCGCGCGCGTGGGGCACGCCCAGGGAAGGGGGTCGGCGGTTGGAGGAGTTAGGGTTCGGGATTATAAGAGATCCTTTCGATCTCGTTAGTATATAACTCGGTTATACCGAGAACGCGCGGGGGGGGGGGGGGGGTTCTTAGCTTTCTGTTCTGGGAAGAGGGGCGCGGGCTGGGCTCGGCTGGGCCGAGCCTGGCTTCTATTTGAGTTTTCCTTTCTTTCTTTTCATATTTCTTTTTCTTTAACTAATATATATATATATATATATATATATATATATATATATATATATATATATATTTTTTTTTTTTTTTTTTTTTTTTATATATATATATATTTATAAATATATATATCTACATAATTACGTATGTACATGTATACATACATATACACCCGCATATACGTATATATATAATATATATATAAATACGCATATACACATATATATCTATATACAAAAATATACTTATATATATATATATATATATAAAAATATATATTATATATATATATATATATATATATATATATATATATATATATATATATATATATATATTTATATATATACATATGCACATAATTTACCTATATATATTTATATATATTCATATATATATACGCACGTATATATATATATATATATATATATATATATATATATATATATATATATATATTTTATATATATATATATATTATATATATATATATATATATATATATATATATATATATATATATATATATATATATATATATATATATATATATATATATACACACACATATATTCATGTATATTAATATATTCATACACATATACGCACGCACTACAACAAAAAACCCTTTTAATGACGCTCGACAAGGAGTTTTAATGACGGCTGATACATAAGCGTTATTAAGTTAAAAAATACCTTTTTTCTATGACGGTTTGGGCTAATTCTGGGCTTTTTATAACGTTTATAAAATAAATCGTTATTAATAGTTTAGAGCGGTGGCAAACTTGTAATAAACTTTCTGTAATATATTCCATCTCCCCTCCGATTTTACTCAGAATAACTCTCATTCTCCTTCTGCCCCCTCTTCCCTCCTCTCTCCAAACCCTAAAATTTCCCATCTCCTCCTTTCAATCTCCTACAAATCCTAACTCTAGGTCTCACTCTAAACCCTAGCTCTAGGTCTCACTCTAAGCCCTAAGCCCCCAACCCCTCCTCCTACGAACCCTAAGCCCTAAGCTCCCAACCCCTCGCTCGTCGACGGAAGCGGCGGCGGCGAGAACGATGTGGTGGGTCGAGGTCATCCAGGAGTTGTGGCTTTGGGTTCAGAAGATCGGGGAGGTCGGTGCTCATGATGAGTGGGACGACGCTCGGTCGAGAACAGGAAGTGGAGTCGAAGGAGGGCTCGGGAAGGCGTGGGCTCGGGATCCGGTCGGGGTTGTCCTCGGCACGGAGACACGTCGGCATCGACGCTGGATCACAAACCCCATCTAGGTATCTACTCCCTCTATTTCTTTCGGTCGGTTCTGATGGGAAATTAGGTTAATTTTTTTCTTGTAGCTATTGGATTCTTGTGAATTTAGAAAGTTTGTATTTTTTTTATTGAAATGTAATTCTTGTGATTCTGATGGGAAATTAGGTTAATTTTCTTCTTGTAGCTAGGGGAGGCGGCGGTGGCGGAGCCCTTGGCGTCTCAAGCCGAAACGATCACCTGTAAATTTGCTGCGGCCAGACTTCGATTTGAATTTTTTTTTCTACAGAAGAGGTAATTTCTCTACGACAGCATTTTGCTCTTATTTATAGGGTTTTTTTTGTCTCAATTGTTGAGATTTGTTGCACTGTTGTAATTTTAATTATTTGTTCCTACTTTTTGCTGGATTTGACAGGATTATAAGAATAATTTATTTTTGTCGGAAATCTTATTCAATTATGGTACTATTTCTATGTTTTACATATTCTAATATAAAAGCTACTTTACTCTTGAAAATGAGATGTGATGAACCTACAATTATTCATCTTCTATCTACAGCGGTCTGCAAAAGTATATGAATCAACAAGGATTTTATATTGTTGGATATGGATGCACTACATGTATTGGGAACTCTGGGGACCTGGATGCGTCCGTTGCTGCTGTAATTTCTGAAAATGGTAGTAACAGTTTGTCATTGAGTTAGCCCTGTTTTATATCCCATTATCGATAATATGCAAGTCATGAAGCATTCACCTCATTTGATTATGTATGTTTTTTTTCCTTTTTCATAGATATTGTTGCCACTGCTGTGCTTTCTGGAAATAGGAATTTTGAAGGTCGAGTGCATCCCTTGACTCGAGCCAATTATCTTGCTTCACCTCCTCTGGTTGTAGCATATGCCCTTGCTGGCTCAGTAAGTCATTTGTTCTATTTTTTTAATGTAATTTATTTTGATATGCGGAATTGGGAATTTATAAGAACAGGCTAAATAACAGATAAATATGTATGCCTCGACCAATAATATAATTCCCTTTCAGTGATTCTCATCTTCCTCTTCTTTCAAGTTATTCTGACCAATCAGCCACTGTTAATTTTGCTTAATTGATCAAACTCTTGGCCAATACCTATACCAGTATTGTTAGCTTGTAATCCTCTTGAACATGGTCTTAGGTTGTTTATCAATAGCTGATTTTTTTTATAATTTCGTTACTTCAATAATCGATTCTTGATAGTAAATTGAATATATTGCTGCAAGTTTTTCCATGATCATGCACATCTTTTTATTACTGACACCAAATTAAATTTGACTAGTTTTATTGTGAAACCATTATCAGGTTGACATTGATTTCGAGAAGGAGCCTATTGGAATATCAAAGGATGGGAAGAGTGTATACTTTAGGGACATTTGGCCGTCAACTGAAGAAATTGCAGAGGTAGTTACTGCAAGTGTGGATAAATTTAATTTTTGGTCATATGCTATCATATCCCTCGTAATTGCATAAATTCTTTATTTCTTTCAGTATGTGACTAAGTATCTATTGATAAGAGGATAATGTTGCATGAGCAAGATTACAATATTTGTATAATGAAGTGCCTGGTTGATAACCGATTAATCCTTTTTGTAGAACACTTCACATGCTATATATCAATTCTTATAGGATCATGAAGCCACATCAGAAAGATAGGCTAACGTAGTATCAGTTTTCGAAATCGTTGATAACCTAACACTTCACATGTTATAATTTCTTGCTTTCGGGGTGATATCTTTGATAGCCTATACAACTAAATCTTACTTCTTCGCGTTGGCCTACTTTTGAGAAGGTGGTTCACATGGAGGTTGGATGGTTTGATGATCCTGAGAACTCGAGTGGAGCCGTTGGGGAAAGAACACATATAAGACATTTTTATGAAAAATCTTATATAGGTAGATAGGCAAATCTGCACTTGTATATTTCAATCTTATATAGGTAGACTAGTCTTTCTTCAATTTTGACTTGATTCTTTGTACATCTTTAATTCTTTATGACCTATATTGTATCAGTTTGTTGTTTTTTTTTTGAGAATTATAATGCAATTTATGTGTTTGACAATAAACTGTAATTTTTTGCTCAACATATTTTAGAAAGATTGGAGAAATGAGGCTCAACTTTGTAAGGTAAAATGTGATATTGAAAATAAGAATACGAGTACATTTTGTAGTAATATTTAGTTGCCTGCTCTGGAGTAACTCTCCTTTATCCAATGGTGAGGTGATATTTTGTGTTCTTGACCGGTCTGGATGGCTCATTGGTTGGGGAGTTTCCTAGGTACTGTTATCCCTAACTATAAGTTACATGTTGGTGCTGCTTGAGAAGTTTGATGCTGGCTGCTCAGCTTCCAATATAATCTTTTTTAAGCTTATTCATGTTGATTTAAGAGAATGTACTGTCAAGTTTATTTATGCTTCCAATGTAATCTTTTTTTTGTTTTTTTTCAGCTTTCCTTCTTTCATATGTGGACCAATCAATTGCAAGAGACATTAAATTCAAACAAACAAGGATACTACTTTTTTCCATAAAGATTTTAGCAGTTGGAGGACCTTTAGTCCCTGGTAGTCCAACAGAGCTCTGGGTGCAGGTTTTTTGGTAGTTGTAAATGTATATATGTATTTGTAAATGTATATATATATTTGGATATTCTATTTTGAGAATGTAATGAAGGTGTTGATATGTACTCTATTTTGAAAAATGTAATAAAAATGGTGATATATAATGTTAATTTGATTTTGAGGCCTGACAATTATATGGACTGATTTGGATATGCTAATTTGAATAGTATAAAGTGTTATAAATGTGCTGCATTGAGCCTATACATGTTATCTATTCATGACGTTTTAAAATTGTTCTGAATTGTGCACTATATATTAACTATTTATAACGCTTTTATAGAAACTATTCATGACGGTTATTTTATGACGCTTTTAAAAAACATTTATAACACCCGTTTTCATGACGGTTACTGTGGAAAAAAAAGCGTCATGGTTCGTCATTAATGACGCTTTTTAGCCATCATTAAAAGGGTTTTTTGTTGTAGTGACGTATATATTTATATAAATACACATACACATATTTATATATACGTAACATATATATTTACACGAAATAATATTTATATATATATATATATATATATATATATATATATATATATATATATATATATATATATATATATATATATATATATACATACACATATACCTACTTAATACTTATTTATATTCATACATGTACACATATTTTATATTATATATTTATTATATATATATATGCATGCACCTCTATAATATATTTATATCTATATACTCGTACACTCTTATATACCTATATTTATATCTATACTACTCATATAACCAATATATTCCAAAATATTATTATATATGTAGAATGACATCCACATATATATATATATATATATATATATATATATATATATATATATATATATATATATATATATATATATATACAAATGCACACGTATTTAATATTTATTTATATTTACATACCAATACACACATATATCATATTTATATATACTTACACTCATATTCACACATATATAATATTTATTTGACAATAAAATAATATAACCAATAAAATTGTAATATTAAATAACAATCCCAATAAAATAATAATAATAATAATAATAACGAAATTTAATATACCCATAGTAGGCATTTCATCTACTTGAAATATGTCTACATGGGTGTATTTGATCTCACTACATGCCTCCAAAGGCTTGGATTCGGTTCGGACCCAATTCGGGCTAAGTCGACACAAAGGGGTCTCCTACAAGTCAATAAATATAATAATAATTAATTAAACTTATTTATAATGGTCGTGCTATAACTTGGCCTGGTTTTCCTAGGTAGGACACTCCTATGGCTCGACATTCTCCTACCATGGCTAAACACTAGTCAAAGCACGCCGCTGCACTATCCATACCATGGTTCCTAGTCGTCTGGTACTCCAAAACTCTACCATGGTTAAAATCATCTACCGTAATAATTAACTAAATAATTATTTACAAAACCTAAAAATCTCCATTTAAATCAAATAAATAAATAAATAAATACTTCAAAAAAAAATTTCCGGAAAGGGGAGCTACATCAGCTAGCTAGGTTTCTAATACCGTAGCATTCCTGTTAATTTAAAATTTACAATATTATTGAAACTAATATTAATACTAAAATTTAAAATAGTTTTTGATTTAACATTTACTTCAAACTAGTTAAAGTTAAAATTGCATTCTTTTTTATTTAAAATGTAATTGGAACTACAATTAATATTAACATTCGCTTGTCCCGTAGTTTAAGTCGTATTTTACTGCTTCTTGCTTAAGTCTATGCACCCAAAGAACTTGATTGTTTAAGTCGAACGCGTGTACATCACGTTCCCTCGATACAAGGCTTGACGTAGCCCTTGTTTGTCAAGTCGTTGCACGAACACATTAGAAAAGAGTTTTGTTGGGCTATCGAAGTATAGCAAGCACCGTCCCGTGTCACGTGCATTTGTTAAGCAGTAAAAGGGTGTGAAGGCCACTGGCAATGTCAAGCCATCACGGACTATAGCTGGGTTAGACGGCGACCCTTTTGCGGTGGGCTGAATCGGTCCCTTGGCCTAGGAATGGATTGGTTGAAGGAACAATACACAAGAATAGACTGCCATATTGGCAGGATTATTTTTGGTATTTCCGGTGAGGCAGAGTTTTCATTTTCTGGTGAGGCTGAGTTTTCACCATCGACTTGATTCCAGGGACAGCACCAGTATCGGAGAGAGTCTACAGGATGGCACCTTCAAAGTTGGAAATCTTGTACAAAATGATTGAAGAACTCAGAACCAAGGGATTCATTCTTGCTTGTGGATCGCCTTGGGGAGCACCGATGCTTCTTGTGAAGAAGAAGGATGGTATGTCAAGATTATGTGTTGATTATCGTACATTGATGACTTATTTGATCAGCTCAAGGGAGCGGCTGTATTCTCGAATATTGACTTGCAGTCATGAGGGTACCATCAGATCAGAGTCAGAGAGCAAGACATCCCGAAGATAGCATTCAGATCGAGGTATGGACATTGGGAGTTCCTTGTTATGCCATTTGGAGCGACCAATGTGCCAGCCGTATTTATGGACCTCATGAATCGTATCTTCATGCCCTATTTGGATCAGTTCGTGATAGTGTTCATAGACGACATCTTAGTCTATAGCAAGAGTGAGGCAGAGTATCAGCATCTTCGTGTAGTTCTTTAGATACTCAGGGAACACCAGTTGTACGCGAAGTTCAGTAAGTACGAGTTTTGGCTGGATCGTATCTCGTACTTAGGTCACATCATCACCAGAGGTGGAGTGGAAGTGGACCCCAGAAGATAGTGGCCATAGAGTCAATGGCCAGTACCTAGCACCATCGCAGAAGTTCAGAGTTTTCTTTGATTCTATTCTATTATGAAAAGCATTCATTTACTTCACATATTGATTTTGAAGTAGAGAGACGAGGCGAAGGAGGTCAGCCACTCGCCTTAGACTTGCTTCAAGCGAGCGAATGGTTGGCTGTACTGACGTCGTCTACGCGATCACCTGCAACCCGGTGAATATGGGACTTGGTTCCAGAGAAGCCATTCCATAACGTGGAATGGATCTTAATTCAACCGTTCCCGTTCGATCGACCCGACCGATTCCGACCTATCGGTCCCAACCGAATCGGTAGCGACATTGTTCCTTTCTCGCGTACCCCATGGACGAAAATGGGGGTCGATGTAGGGACGAGGCACTACAATAATCTCAAAGCTCGTCATATAAAGTATGACTTGGGCGATGGAAATACTGTGCCATGTACCGAGTTTGCGCTACAACTTGGTTTCGGTAGGGAGGCTGGCAGATGATGGCATTTCCAGTCTGTTTGGGGACAAAGATGCAAAAGTTACGTTGGCCAAAGATAAGCTTTGAGTCGATTGGAATCTATAAATCGAATCGATGCGAAGGATAAGTCCCGTTTGAGCAAGTGCTAATTTTAGTTGATCTGGTGTGCAGGCTATGCTTTTACGCTGGACGATAAGAGGTCGACATTTTGCCTTATTCAGTAAAGTGTCCACAAAACCAAATCGTCGCCTTGCAACGGAGTGTGGCATGGGCCCGGTAGGCCAAGTCAACCGAGTAGTTCAAAGGAGGGAATTATGTACGGTATTTATGGTGCACATCATTAGGACGGGTTGCGACCGTCCAGTGTTGTGATAAGTTATGATATCAGTAAGTTTGGGATCCTTCGGATATTGGGCTAGCAACCCGTATCGAAGCGATCATAGGCTTACACATAAGGATGCCAAAGATGCATTACGGTGCGAAACACCGTGACCTTCATATAGATAGGGCCGATGGGCTGAGATTAGCGCTGGGTGCAGGCGCAGGGCCTGCCACCCTTATGCATATATTTAAGTTTACGGTTGGTTGGTTGAGTGAAATGATATAATTTCTTATGTAAAGTTCTAACCTTGCAGGCTAGGCAAAATGGGACAGAGATGAGCACGATCACTATGTTTATGTTAAGATTATGTCTAATTGTATCTGTCGCAGGGACATGGTAGTGGACAAGTTCAGGATATGTTCAGCTCGAGGCGGGGCTCGGCTTGGACATGCCGAGGCACAGAGTCCTTAGCGTTTAAGATGAGCTACCATATTGGCGTTCGGATTTGCGACATGGAGATGTTCAGCCGAAGACTACTTGTTGGCTATAAAGAGGCGTAATGTATGGAATAATGTAATCCTTTGTGAGCTAGAGAGATCATGAGCGTTGTAGCCAATTGGCATGTTAAGTTGGGCTATTCAGAGCCATTGTAACCTTCAGTTCATTATCAATAAAAGGGATTCTTGTTGTATACTACGTTTTTCTTCCACTGCTTATGTAATTAATTTGAGCTATAAATACTATTGTGAATCTGTTATCTTGTCTTGCATGAGCGCAACTCCAGGCTCGTGCGGCATCACACCCCAGCGAGGACGATGATTTGGGTAAAATCTAGCGAGGGCGAGCGATTTCTCGGATCGGAGCGTGACAAAGGGTTCCCAACAGTTGACTCATCCAAGTCAATGGGGACTCATATGGCAACAACGACAAAACTTGATAATGATGAAGACGGTATCTCGGTCGATATTCGTAAGTATCGAGGTATAATCGAGAAAATTTAACAGTAGCATTAATATTAAATCTACATTGGCTTTTTTGTTAATTTAAAATTTACAATATAATTGAAACTAATATTACAAAAATGCTATTTGGCCCCCAAAAAATTTGGGTGATACCATCTTCCATTATGTGGCATATGACATGGTTGCTAACATGACAGCTGACATGGCAAAATTTAACAATAAAATTAATATTAAAATTAACATTAATAGTAAATAAATAATTTAATATTAAATTAACATTAATTAATATTAACATTAACATTAATATTAACATTAATATTAATATTAACATTAACATTAGCATTAGCATTAACATTAACATTAATATTAATATTAATATTAATATTGACATTAATATTAACATTAACATTAAAAAAATTGGGTAATTAATTTTTGGGGTTAAAATTTACCATGTCAGCTGTTATCTGCCATGTCAGATGCCACATAATGGGAGATAGCATCACCCAAATATGTTGGGAGCCCAAACGACTAATTGCTAATATTAATACAGTGGCATTACCATTATTTCCTAATAGATTCGTGCCTTGTTCGGTCACACCCCTCCACGAGCGGGTTACACCCCCGAAACGAGGGGTTAAATAGCCTTTTCCAAGTAAGAGAACCCATCCGACTAGAGAGAAACAAAGGAGAGAAGAAGAAGAATAGTCGCAATGGAGAGGAGCAAGAGCAAGATCAACTGCAGCGGATGGGCCATCATCCCTACCGAGACTCTCTCGATGATATTGGTATTGTCGGGGATGCAGACGGACGAGGTAATGTGCAACGTGGTCCCAGTTTACCGTTCGTGGTGGAAGACGCTCAACGGTCCCTTAGACTATTGGTCTAACGTCGACTTGGTACAGTGGTGCCGGAGGACCCAGCAAACCGCTGATATTAGTTTGACCGTAAAGAAGCTCGTGGCTCGCGGTGGGGGATATCTAGGGTCCTTCTTCGCGTACAAGCTCGACGAAGTAGCCTTCTGTTTTACATGTTTAAGGCCAGTACAAAATTTTATTTGGTCTTATTCTAATACTTTATTTTTTTCTATTACAAAATTTTACGTATACTTTTGTTAATTTCTATTGATGTTTTCCCATTTTTATAATACAGTGGGAAATTTCTAAAGGTGTTGCACATTCCGAAGTGCGACGTGAGTGATGAAACTTTCGTGAGACACTTGGAGTTTCTTCCGGTGCTGGAAGAACTCGACATTAGCTACTGCCTCTATATCAAGTCGACTGGAATATCTTCCGCCGAAAAGTATTGCCACTGTCTGGTCAAGCTGAGTAGGAACATACCCCCTCCATATTTCATGCTCAGGAACAGATTCGTGCTGAACACGTAGAACGAGACGGAGGGAAAGGCCGTGGCTGATTCGATGTCGTGTCTCGAGCACCTACAGATGGGATTCGGCATGTTCAATGGAGACACGCTGCGATCTATCATATGCAACTGCAAGGGTCTTCGTGTGCTCGACATACGTGGGTGTTTCAACGTGCACTTCGACGACGACCTCAGAAAAATTTGTGATATAATATAGACGTTTAAACGACCCTTTGATGATGTAATCCCAGACGAACCTGGATACGAGATGTATAGTGATTTAGATATCATCAATCATTCCTGGGGTGAATGGTGAAAACATTAGCATGCATGCATGCATGCATTTTTTTTATATTTTTCACTAGTCTACATATACATACTTTGTACGTATTTTAATTAGAATATTATGAAGTCAGTTGTCATCTTTTCTTCTTTTTCAGGTGACTATTTATATGTCAAGAGATTCGAAGTACAATTTTTTTTAATTTTTATTTTCTATTGAGACTAATAACCTTTAGAAAATGGTAATAAAAAATAAAATTTACTACCATTGGAACATAATGTTATATGGAAAAATGAAACTTGCATGCAAACTTTATTCCTTTGACTCTTAAACATAAATGACATGCAAGTTGACATTCCTGACATAATAACATCATGTTTATAAATACTCAAGGGTATTTTAGGAATTCAAAAGTTTCACTACCAACTTATAATATGAATTTTATCCAATTATAATTAAATACGCTTCTAACTCATTTCGTTAAGGTGCAAGATATTTTTTTTGAGTTCGATTCTCCATTTTGACAAAATTTTACTTTTGTCAATAATTTTTTACATGATTAATTTTTTATAAATAAAATAGACTATGATATAATGACGCCTAAGATGGCTCACTTCTGAGATTTTAACATTTTCCAACACAGATTTTACCATTAATACAACATCTCAGTGTAATCATATCCAAGAGATTTCGACATTTCCCAACACAGATTTTACCTTCTTCAAGATGAATTCTGGCGGTGCAAATTCTACTCATATTAGTGGTATCAGTGCCATTCACCATAATTAATGGTGATCGATAAGAAAATATTGGTTTCTTTTTCACAACCCTTTAAAATCTATTTATACAGCCAAACAGCCAAACTATTCATCTTCACTAGCCTTCAAAACCAATTTATATAGATTCAAAACAAAACTAAACAGCCAAACTATTTAAAATTCACAACCCTACAGAACAGTCTCAAATGTACCATTCTTCGTCCTAAATGTACCATTCTCCGTCCTAAATGTACCATTCTCTGTCCTAAATGTACCATTCTCCGTCCTAAATTTATTATTCTCCATCCTACATGTACCATTCTCCGTGTTAGAGGAATGGAGAATGGCCATTACCCGTCCCAAATTGCTCCATACTAAGTTAAAAGCATATAATAGCACCCAAGAAATGTTAACAATAGAAAAATTATACAGAACCCACACACCAGACTCGAACCTAGGCCTTCCATGTAAAAGCCAAACAGCACAACCAACTAAGCTTGGAATAAGAAGAGTTACTAGAGGTCATTGAATATCCCCAACTTCCAATAAGGAATAAGAAATTGAATATCTCCAACTTCCAATAAGGAATAAGAAGAGTCGGTTAGGAACGTGTATATATATACATAGGGGTCCCCATTTATTTGAGTAGGTTGCACATTTAACATGGCTCCAAAAAGATCATCTGGTTGGGAACCATGTTCAGAGTCTTCTTCCAGTCGTCGCCGAGCCTCTCGTATGGAGCACCCTCTGCGCCGCCTCAGGCCCATGAGTGGCTGGCAGAGGCTGCAGACTTTCTGACCTCCTGCGGGTTGTCAATGGAGGTCATCGCTCGACCTCTTCATCCTGCGCCCAACTTTGACCTGTTGCCGATCACTCCGGAGGAACGGGCTTCTCTGGAAAAGAGGGAAGGGTTGCGCCGCCTACTCCATAGGACGGGTGTGTGCACCCTGTAGGACTTTGCGGAGATCCTCCGTGAGGCTAGTGAGGGGTAGACCCCTTATTTTTCTTTTTTTTAGTTTTTTACAGTTTTTTTCCTCCTCTTGTATCCTTCGCCGGAGAATGTTCCGGCGATGAAGCTGGGATTTAATGCAACATAATATTTTGTTAACTCAATTTGGTTTCGGCTACAAGCGACTAACTATTTTATCTATTTTTCAATTAATAAATCTTGTTATGTCAAATACATATATCAGCGACGATATCTCCATCAATGACTTGTTACATCATATAATTGATTATGCTGCCACGTCAATCTTGCCGTCAAATCCATCTTAAATATGATTACAAAGTAAACTAGAGGACAACTTTGAGGATTTCAATTTTACTCTTTTCAAGTACATAGTCTTCTTACCAAGTCGTCAAACGTGAAATATTTGGGATGGCAAAAATACGAGTATATAACGGCTCAATGCAAAAAAAATACGTTCAAAAATTTAATCAAATATTCAAAAAATGGAAATGTTGAGATTAGAAACTTCACATTCTCAAATATGTTGTCAAAAACAAAATAGAATGTTCATTCTCCGTTTTAATTTAAACGGAGAATAACATTCCCAGTGTTAAAAACACATTAGAATGTTCATTCTCCGTTTTAATTTAAACGGAGAATGATATTCTCCGTTTCATTTGAAACGGAGAATGATATTCTCCGTGTTGAATTACACGGAGAATGTCGTTCCCAGTATTAAAACTATTGAGAATGCTATTCTTCGTTTAATTTGAAACGGAGAATGACATTCTCCCTGTTAAATTACAATGGTCCAGATTTGGGATGTATCGATACATCCATTTTTTGTGCCAAATTTTTCAATAATTTATAAGGAACACGAGGATATATACTAGTAATAATAGTAATAAATTTAATTTTGGAAAGTAGTTTTTAAAATTAGGGTCTCAAAATTCCAAAGGTTTATGTAATCATTGCACATGGATATATATACTAGTAATAATAGTAATAAATATAATTTTGGAAAGTAGTTTTTAAAATTTAATAGTAATAAATTCGACCGTCTTATACTAGTAATAATAGTAATAAATTTAATTTAAGACTCAAAACTATTCTAATTTTTTCCACTTCCCAAGATCATATAAAGACGGTCGAATTTTCCCTCTTCTTCTCTCAAACCCTCTTCGTTCTCCCAAACCCTCTCCCAAACCCTCTTCTAATCAAAATTCTGCCGAAGAAACAACGACTATCTCCGAAGGGAAAGAATCCACAAAGGAATGCGATACAGGCCCGAAGGGCAGAACTTGCAAGGACGACAAAAACCAAGATTATGGTCGCTAGGGCAGAGGCCGAAAGGGCAGAGGCGGAAGCAGCGGCTGCAGCAGCGACGATGAAAGCGGAGGCGGCAGCCAAGCCACCTACAAAAAAGGCTAAAAAACTCTTGCTCGACAAAGACCGGAAAATCTATCTTCGATACAGAGTCGTCGAAAGACTCAACTTATGAAGATCGAATGCGTAATCAAGCGAAGGCTAAGGTGGCAACGGATACAGGGTCATCAGCGTACTCTGAGGATTTTGAATCCTCATCAGAAGGGAAAATGAAGAGGAAGAGCAATCATCAAATAAGTCCCAAGATGGAGAGGAGGTAAAAAATTTTAAATACTCTAAATCTAAGAAGATTTACAATAAATATTTCAAGAAAAAGGCTGTTATGCCTGAAAGATCAATTAAGATGGATGATGTCGAAGACGAAGCTTTCCTAGATATATTGAAATTCTATCAATTGGAAAAACTAAACAAATCCTGTCTTGAGAAAATCTTCCAAACAATAGTCAGAGAATTTTACTCAAATCTTCCGGCTGAAATTAAAGAAAAAGAAGAGGATCAACTACTGGTGTTTCTGAGAGGGAAACTGATTAGGGTAAATGCTGCTGTCATCAACAAATTTATAGATTTGATCCAGTTCCTGAGTTTGATATGAAAGATATTGATAATGTTTCCATGAGGGATACAATTCATGAGATTACAGGTGTATCAGTGGGTGCCATGACCCCTCAAAATGTATACAAAGATCAGTTAAAAACTTTGTATAAATTGTTGCATGCCTACGTATCTCAAACACTCAACCCTACTGGACATGAGTTTTTCATCCATCCCGAGAGAGTAAAATTTCTTTATTTTATGGGGAAGAAAAAAAGGATGGATATAGGTTCCTACATGTTCAGTAGAATGATGCATCTCGTGGAAAAACCAACTACAAGGACAGCTCTCCCTTTCGAAGGATTTGTATGCTCGATGGCTAGTAAACATTTTGTCCCAAGCTTAGCAGGGGATGTTTATATTAAAAACAAAGGCCCTATGAGAAAACTAACCTTCACTCGAATGTTTGGAAAACGGGCAGCAGCTGCAAGCAAACCATCAACATATGGAAAACCATCAACTTATGGAATCAAAAACACTAAGGACAGGGTTGATGATCTATACAATTTTGTTGCTGCAAACTTTGAGAATGTCTTCACAGAGATGAAGACTATATCCGACAACCAAAAATTGATTCTGGATAAGATTAACCAGATAGAGGTTGAATTTGCTGACCAAGAATAAGATTTTCCTTCCCTCGTGAAGAAGGTAAATGGGGCTAGCCCAAACTCTTATGTAAAAATACATATTGTGCACATTGACACTTTAATGCTACCCATCACTTTGATACTTCTATTTATGTTATCGGATGTCATTTCTACGTATACAGTGAGTCCATACTGACTATAATTTTTTTTATTCCGTCCCTCAAGGTGTAGGTGAAAGATATTTTGAGGAAGAAGAAGAAAGAAGAAAAAAAAGATGAAGAAGAAGATGGAGATGGCTATGAAGATTCATCTTTTGAGTTTTGAATCTTTTATTTCAATTTGGAAGTAATATTTGAATTGTAATATAGTTCTGAATATTTGTTGGTCTTGGCGGTGTAACTAAATTTTGTTTTTGAAATATTGTAAGACTAAACTTTTTGCTTGTACTAAGTGCATAGTTCGTAATTTGTTTGGAAAATGTAATATGGTCTTCAATTTATAGTAGGTCTGATATTTATTTGGATTATTGTATTGTGAATTATGCAGGTTCTATGTTGAATTACTAACGTGGATTGGACATATTACTGTAACGTGGATTATGTAGTTTATTGGACTTGGAATGAAGTATACTTAATTTGATTTTTTTTTTGGTTGAATCGTTTATTTGATTTGCAGTTGGCCTTCACAGATGATATTGATATTTTTGGTGTATTCCTTTGATTTGCAGATGCCCTTTACAGATTTTATGAGTCCTGGGTGCATTCCTAGGGTTTACAGATGGCCTTATTACAGATGCATTCATGGGATCACTAAAACTTTATTCGATTTTAATATGTTTTGCTTTCTGTAAAAAATTATTACATCGATGCCATCAGTATGAATTCGATGCCAGTTTAATGCATAATGTAATCTTGCATGTTCATCCCTTGTTATTGCTGAAGCAAAATTGTAATCATGTCTGTTCATCCCTTGTTATTGTTGAAGCAAAATTATAATCCTGTCGGTTCATCCTTTGTTATTGCCATCAGTACATCGATGCCATCAATATGAATTCGATGCCAGTGTAATACATAATGTAATGTAAGAAAAATTTTCTTGGATAGTAGGTTAATTATATTCAAACACTCGTAAGAAATTTTGTGCAGCCAAACAGTGGAAGCCTGATAAAATGATATTCAGATTTTCTTGAACATGATTTAATATTAAATGAATATACTTTGGTAAATGATATTAAAAATACTGTAAATATTTGGTAAAAAAATATGAGATACTTAAACATTTTCAGTCCTAAATGTACCATACTTTGTTAAAAGCACAGAGAGTGTCCATTCTTCGTTTTCAAAGAACGGAGAATGGCCATTCTCCATGTTAAAGGAATGGAGAATGGCCATTCTCCTTGAAAATGGCCATTCTCCGTGTTAAAAGCAAAGAGAATGGCCATTCTCCGTCCATTCGTCGTGTTAAAAGCAAAAAGAATGTCCATTCACCGTCCCAAAAAATATTCTCTTCGAAAATATTATCATTAGAAAAGTAAAAAATATTTTGTCCGATCAATACAGATTTTTTTTTTAAAATATGTGAGTAGATGATCCTCCCGACCTCAGAAGCAGGTTTCCTCAGTTCACCACCACCACCATGACATATAGCTTTATTAACAAAATATTAAATTATTAGATGAAAAATAAGATTTCTGACAATGGTATGGACAGTAAAATTAGAGCGGCGCCGCTGGTACTTCTTCTTGTTCGAGAAGGTTTCGACGACGTCCGACGCAAACCGGACCGATTCTTCTCGGCGCAGCTGGTACTCCTCGTTGTTCTAGGAGGGCTTGACGACGTTCGACGCGGTTCTTTCCACCACCACTACCACGGCCACCACCACCACGGCATGTAACTAAATTTTTTTTTTACAAAATGTATACGTTGATGTACAAAATATTAAATTGGATGGACGAAAGAGAGAGTAAATATGAGTTAATTTAGGGTGTTCATTGAAAAAATTAAAGTGAAGAATGACCTGCTAAAACAAGTTACCAACAGGTCAAAAGTCTAAATCAGTATTAAATGATGTTTCTACTCTATTATTCAATCCGAACCATTGGATCAACATCCAATGGTCCAAATTTCGAATGTATCGATACATCCTTTTCCAGGGGATGTATTGTACAACGGCCCTATATATATATATATATATATATATATATATATATATATATATATATATATATATATATATATATATATATATATATATATATATGTTAAATAGGAACTTGTGAAGTAAATTGTTACAATCATTAATTATGAATAATGATGCCTACATATTTGTTATGTAGAGATAGAAAACATAAACTCATAGGTTTAACATAGTATCATATGAATATAATAAATAATTTTTGGGGGCTATACTTACTAGCCTTGTGTAGAGATTATTAGTAAATTAATAAATTCAATAAATAAATATTTTTCGAAAACTTGTTTGGACATTTTTAGGGGTTCTTAAAGCAAGAACGAGGAATTTTCATAAAACTAGTACACTAGGGAGGTACTAGAAACTATAGAATAGGTCTCCATATTCCATAAAAAACCATATTGGCCATTTTGGGTTATAAATTGAACCTATCTTTAGAAATTCAGCATTAGATGGGTTTGGAATATAATAATCGATTGCATAGAGTCAGGAAGGGTTTAGGTAAAATATACTATGATTCATGGCTTTAATTTTTGGGACCGTATCGGTTCAATTTAGTTAAATATGACCTTTGAAATTGAGTTGATATAGGAATTCAGTATTACAAAACCCTTATGATCATTTAAATATTAGAAAGAAAAAAAAAAACCGTAGGATGGGTCTTATACCTTAAAGTAGACTAGCATACGGAATCCAGAATCAATATTTGACAATTTGAACCAAATTCCATTAAGTTTCATCGTAGATGCCAAATTTTAAATATTCTATATTTACCCATATAGTTATAGATTCGATTGTTAAATTTTACTAAATTTCTAGAAACTTTCGGAATTTTTCCAATGATGTGGGATCTTGAATATATGTATGCATAACTATATATTTGATTTATAATAGTTAAATAGAATAGAATTAGTTCTTGATTTCTTTGGAATAACCAAACCCTTATAAATTGCCATACAAGTATAAAGTGTTTTGATTTAATTTTCGCGTGCTATGGTGACTAACGAAAATGTTAGATTACTTGTGCTTTGATAGAATACCCGAGAGTTGACCATTTGCTACCGTTTAGCACTTCAAATGGGTGAGAAATGCTAAGCACGCTTGCTAGGTGAGAAGTTGAATATTTCTCGCTTTATGGATTTTAATTTATAAATATATGAACTGCGTGTGATTTTCGGTGTTGAGTTGTTCCACCGAAGGGGTCGGTGTACCCAGGAAATTCTACGAAGGGTTGCTCCGGATCTTTTATAACTGTGAAAATTTTTGGAGTCCATAATACAAAGTAGACTCTGCCAAAATTTTCAAAAATATCCAGAGATTGCCATTTTCGAAATCCGAAAATTGGTTAACGTATTTTAACCCAACTTATATGATTTTTGAGTCAATTTTCTTAGATGATGTATAAATTATAAGTAAAAATCATAGGGGTCAATTTTCATTAAACTTAAGACGCGTAGTGTCACGACCCGATCCCAAATTGTTGGGTCGAATCGGATCATGCCCAGCCTGCACCGTTGTGAGACGGCGGCAGTAAGCTGTTTCTATTTGCAGGTAATCTCAACAACATCTATACATTTGTCACAATACGAATTTATGAATATTTAAAACTTTTATTCAACAAAGAGAAATACAACTGGAAAGGAAAATACTGAAATAAACACTGAAACCAAAAGTCTACAATCTCCAACATAATGAAGCTAGAAAATAAGGAAATAGCAACTAGCTAAACGGCCGGCTCTTCGGCCTAAGGATCCGCATCCTCCAAGGGAGACTCTGGTAACACCGTAGGGTATAGCACATGATCATAATAGCTATTGTACAATAGCTCAGCGTCATCAATATCACCTATTGGTGGGATCCAGTCAGGAAAGGAGCAAGTACGAGTATGTACCTCACATTTCAAATAATAACGAAAAAGTGCAAGCTAAATAGTTGAAATAATATTTTCCAGCAATTTAACAATTCAATACTTGAAATAATGTGATTTGAGTATGTAACGTCTATGACCGGCTTGGGTTGTACAATAGCATCCTAGCGACGCGATACGGCTTATCCCCGTGTGTAAGAGGGGTAAGCTCGTACAATAACAATATGCAATATGAAGGGTATTGGTCATAAACCCTACACTATTTCCCCAATATCCCTACAATTAATATCAATCAATATTTGAACCCTGTGAGAGGGTTCCGTGTAGCATTGTGGTTTAAACATGCAACTTGACAATTACTAATTAAAATATAAGATAGCATAACCGTAACTTGCCTCTGTTTGTATGACTGGATCAGGATGTCGGCACTGGAGAGGAAGTCAACTACGTCATCGAAATCCTACAGTTGAGAATCCTAACTTAGAAACATAGGAAGCCATATCTCGGTGTGCTAGTTACAATTTCTAGAAACAAACCATAGTCAAGTTTTGAGTTATTAATTAATCTACCTGAAAATTGTCTAACGTCACGAGCTACATTTGTTGTCATTTAATTGGATAAGCCTGTTACTGGTTTAATTGGAGAAGATAGCAACTACCGATTAGTTGGCAAAACTTTATATTTTAATAATATATATAAAACTAAATTTCTTTAAATGGGAAAACATGAATTTATTAATTTATTAGTAGTCGTTATTTATTTTATTTAATGTGTGAAATCCTTATTACTTTTATACAAAATAATTAATATCCAATTTAATTATGCGCCTAGCTACGCAAACAACAACCAGAAAATAAAATAGAAAACCTAAGCTACACAATTACAAGGGCCACAGAAAATAAAAAAAGCTAGGCTTATGCCCTTACAACAATTTAATTAAATTAAATTAATAAGGCTGAGGCGAGCTCTGAGTGCCGTGAAACGGTCCAATCAGAAGGCCGAGGCCCTGCACCCAAGTTACTAAAAGCCAGTAACCAGTTCTAAAGTAGAATATAATTAAATTTATGAAAGATGGTATCCCAGACTTGGTCATGCAATCTCACGTTGCTAGGCTTACGCCTCAACGTACAGGAAATCCTGTAGCATTTGCGTTTCATCGAGGCTCATCCGACCGATACTGATCGTCGCCTACAGGGGATACAAAAACTAACCAACCAACACGTTAAACCAAATCAAAACCAATGAAACCATTTGCAAGGACCTAGGGTTTTAGAAAATAGGTTTTGATATACAAAAATTACTGAGCTTATAAAATATCATTTTTAAATACTTTTCCGAAAATTTCGGGCAGCACCTACTCTGTAACTAGGACCACCTAGCCACGGGAAGATACTGATCCACCACACAAAATGAAACATCCCAAACCAGGGAACACCAATCTCCAACAAAAATGAATATCCAACCCAAAAGCCAACCACAGCATCCAATTTAAAAATAAGTCACAGAAGCTATAAATAAACTCATGCGTAATTAGTCTACAGTGAATGACCAACAGAAGAGCAAAACATAGATACTAGGAACGTCCAAACTAGGAAATAAACCCACAGCACACAGTATACCAAAGAGAAACTACGTCGCGACGTAACCAACAAAATCGCGTATCCCCTAACGCAACAATATAAAAATGCCGATCCCCGTAACGGGGTCGGGACCGCATCATCACCGACTAACTACGGGAGGGACACAGGAACACGGGATTATACCTCGGGTGCTCGGCTAAAGCTCTCAGATGTAAAATAGAAATAGGAAAACATCTACGCGGATCGGTTCAGGACAGCACTGGAAGTGCGGATAGCGGCTCGATTCGGGACGGGCCGGAAACAACGGATCGGACAGCGGAACAGCGTTGTTACGGCCGTGGGGCACGGGGACAGCAGATCGACCGCTGGATGGGTGGTGCTCGGACGGGCGGCGCCGAAACAGCGCACAGGGGCGCGGGAAGGCGGTCGGTCGGCCTGGGCGGCCGTAGGGCACGCGCAGAGGGGGTCGACGGCGTTGGCATCCGGCGCGGTGGGGCGCGTGAGACAGGGCAGGGTTGCTCAGGACCGAACGGTCGGCACGACCGCGGGGAGGCGCGGGTGCCCGGCGCTGCGCGGGGGTTGCGCGCTGGTCAGGCGGCCGGGGCGGTCGCGGGTAGGGCGGCCGCAGATGGAGTCCGCGGGGCTGCGGTTGGGCGAGGGTCGGGTCAACTGAGCTAGGGCTCCGGTCAGCCGGCTAGGGCTAGGGCTAGGGCTCTGGGAAAGGGGAGTGGAGTGATGGGGATGGAGAGGAAGAGATGGGAGTGAGTGAGAGAAAGGTGAAAAGGAGAAGAAATAGAGGTGGAGGAGAGTGGAGTTGTGGAGAGAGTATGTAGGAGGAGGAATATGGAGAAAGCTGGGTCGTGGGGGAGCTGGGTCGGAGGGTTAGATTAGGAATAGGTTTTTTTAATAAGTAAAACCAATATATATATATATATATATATATATATATATATATATATATATATAATTAAAAAAAGGGATTTAAGAATGGGTTCTGAAAATGGGATCCGGAAAAAACTGGGTTTGGGTCGGGGTCAGATCCCGGGCACGGGATCGGGACAGACAGCAATCAAAGATCCCATAATTAATTTTTAAAAAAATAATGTTTTCCTGATCCGACTATTATAATAATTATTATTATTATAATAATAATAACCTAATCTAAACTAATAATCCTAATTAATCTAAATATCCAATAATTAATCTAAATTCCAGAAAGCGGGTTTCACAACCTTCCCTCATTAGATAATTTCGTCCTCGAAATTTTAAAGATAAGGGCCGGGGTACAATCAAAATCACTTAACCTTGATCAAACATGGAATTTAATTCATCAGGCACGATCGGATTCTAGGCATGATCACTAGGTACAATGATAAAATATCGGCACGATCAAAATTATCATGATATGATCTGAGATAGGGTTGGATTGTTGTTGTGATCAAAAATTATTTTAGGCACGAGAAAATCTAAGTACAATTATGATCATAAAATAGGAGAAAATTAAATGAGGTCTCGTGAAACAGAAAAGGCAAGAAAGAAGCGAATGTCAACAGCTTATTGAGAAGGCAGAAAGTAATAGGAATCTTTTGAGATAAGGGACTAAAATGTTAAATCAAATTGGAATGGGGTACAAGGGTTTGTGACTCAGGAAAGATAAAAATTTGTTTGATGGTAGGATAGCAAAGATGATTAGAATAATATAACTATGATAGGAATGTAATCGAGTAAGATATTTCCACTAAGGGCCAAGTGATGATCAAAGGGAATAGAAAGAATATCGTTTCACTATTTCAACGGTCAGAAGATATGATATGCAAAAAAAAGACTTACAAGATAACTATCTTATTAATACTATGCAAAACCAATCTCTAACTAGCTGAACTTTCGGTATCTACATAAAACTAAGATATCTGTCAAGGTATTAAAACTAAATATATATATGGAATCATAAATCACCTAAATCAATTTTTCATCCATCGTTGTAAGCCAATGGTCTTATCTTAATTCCTCTCTGCTTATTCCTTCTCTAGAACCTATCATTTCATTGCTCGTGTTATTCCTTCCATGGCTATATCCGTCCCTTCTAGGTATAGTAGTCATCTAACCATAAAAGTTGATCCTCGTCAAGTGTTTCTTTACTAGATCATTATATTCACATGTTTATATATATAATCCAAATTCACTTCCTCCATGGGAGAACATTACCAAATCCTATACTTTTCTCGCTAACTCTACCTACAACTTTCTTTATCTTCAATAACTCTTCCTTTAAGCATAAAATTCAAAATCGTCAAATACCATCATTTTTTAATGAGGTTTAGACGCTAGCAAGCACTACTAATGATTCTATTCAAATAATCACAAGCTAGGTATACCACTCCCCCAAGGCTAGCTTACTCAAGGTATTCTTCTACCTTTTCTACCCTTTAGCTATCTAATATTAATCCCAAGGATCCCTTACAAGGAATGAGATAAGTAGCAATCTATGTTTCCCCCGCATATAACTATCAACTATATACATATGGTCATCCACAAGATGTATATCAATTATTTAATATATAAAGCTAACCACAACTATCTACAGCTTCCAAAATATGTAACTAAAAAGATAATAATAATAATAATAATAGTAAATAAATAAATAAATAATAAAAAAATATATATGCAACATACTAAGGTTGAAACAGGAAAGAGATTGAGCCAATAGAGATTGATATGGTCCTAATAAGTTCTAGGAAAAATCAAGTACAATTTTATAGAAAATCTATCCTTTCTGGCTGTGATAAGAGATTTCTGAAAATGGAAAGCCGCTAGAAATACAAATCCTCTAATCGAACAACAGTCAGAATAATTTGATGGTGCAGAAAAGACAACCATATTATGGATATAGTCTTAATAATATTCAAAAACCCAAATATATTTGAAGTCACTTTGCCTCAAATTCATGCCTCGCCAGAGTGCACCTGACTACAGTAAAATTTTGGCTCCATAACTTGAATAGTAATAGATTTTCGAGTAGTCTATCAACTGTATCCATTTCCTGACTGAACAACATAGGAGATAAATTTGATGCATTTAGGACGTAGTCTCAATAATATCCAAAAACCTATCAACACCTGAATCACTTCAACTTAGAGTCTATGCCCCGCCAGTACGCAACTGGCTGCAGTATACTCACAGTTTCTATAATTCAAATAGATGGTTGCGATGCATATGTGCGAAGCCATACTAGGTCACTGAATATTTTCTTAACTTTGTCTATGGGGATTTCAAAGGGATAATTCAACAATTCAAAAAGTTTTTCAATGACTAAAGGAAATTCAATATTAGGATGGAATCAATTCTCTGACCGTTCGTGCTTCATGATACTCAAGCATTGAGTTTAAAAGCTTTCTAGGCCTTGAATTGATCAAGGAGTTGCCTAGGGAGAGTAAGGTTTCGAGTTGAGTGGAAGAAATCAACAAATAAAAATATTTTCGGTATTTGGAATAACTTAGGAAATATCAATCCATATTGGAATTATTTTTCGGAAAATAGTTCCCTTGGGAGATATGTGAACCAGCTAAGTTGAACAAATTCTTTGGTAACAATTAACCTTGGGGCTTTATGGTTCCAAAAGAATTCGGTTCGAAATTGGTTCTGAGAAAGTCAATTGGAAATAAGGTCAAGAGAAATGGTTGGATACACTAGTTATAGAAATACTTTGGATAGATAAGAGTTTATTAGGTTTGCTATAGAAGAATTTGAAACTCTAAATAGCGAATGGATCTAGATTCCAAATAAAGATAGAGGAGTAAGATTTGATCAACAAATGAAGAAGTTGGAAATAGGTTTGCTAAAGAAGGAGATTGAAAAAAAGAGTCTAATCTTAATCCAAAAACGGCGAAAGAGTATGGATCCTAAAGTATACTAGAATCTGATAAAGATATGGAAGAAAATAATCCCGAAAGCCATGAGACACTAAAATATACCAAAAATCTAGAAAATAAAATAGGTAGTAAAATATACCATCATACAATCGACCTAATCTAGATAAGGTTTAGGTACAAACGTAAGCAAGGTAACCTATAAAACTATAAGCAAGCCAAAATATATATTTTAAAATAAATAATTTCGGCCCTATATTGTAACATGGTGAATATAGTAGACTCTTTGTTCACCATGTATATATATATATATATATATATATATATATATATATATATATATATATATATATATAATATATATATATATATATATATATATATATATATTAAAGAACACCTCAGTATTTATTATTTCAATAACCTCTACTTAAGTCACAAAGTTGACTGATCCTTATCTGCATCCTTGACTATTCCATAAATGTTTTTCGATTCCCAAGTATCCATAACTTTTCATCCTTACATCTCGTAATTCATTTCCTCATACGTCTTTTGTCTTATCGTCGTAATTTGTTCAGGTCAAAATTCACTCCTTATGCCATTATCACTTCCAATTGTTATCAGTACCAACTAATATCTAGGTATTCTAAAATTCTATTCTTCCAATTCTTAATCACCAATATATCCTTGATAAATACCGCCTAACATACATTCTTATTAAGATTACAATTTTCAGAAATTATATCGTAGGGGAGACATGACTTTGGAAAGATATTGGCCAGAAAAAGTGTAATCAAGTGTAATATGTTATGCTTCGGAATGGTATCATCTAGTGCTAATCAATAATTCTAGGTATCATTAGCTCTTCTGGTCCTGGTCTGGTTCGAGCAGCCTCCCGCTGCTCAATCTACTACTACGATTCTCTTGTCATGTTTTCTTGCGTCATGCATAGAAAACAAGATCTTGCTAGTACCGACTGATAGGCATAGGTCAGGTTGTCTTCATAGTCTGGCAAGTTTAGGGGCAAGCATAAACAAGGTAACCTACCGTTCTATAAGCAAGCAAAAATAGTTACTTATATATAGATAATTCGGTTCTATGTTGTGACAAATCAATATTCTAGTGTTCTAGTTGTTTCTCGGTATGTTCACTTAAGTTGTTGATCGATCTGCATGGGCCACCACTAAAAATATATCACGACCCGATCCCAAATTGTTAGGTCGAATCGGATCATGCCCAGCCTGCACCGTTGTGAGACGGCGGCAGTAAGCTGTTTCTATTTGTAGGTAATCTCAACAACATCTATACATTTGTCACAACACGAATTTACGAATATTTAAAAATTTTATTCAACAAAGAGAAATACAACTGGAAAGAAAAATACTGAAACAAATACTGAAACCAAAAGTCTACAATCTCTAACATAATGAAACTAGAAAATAAGGAAATAGCAACTAGCTAAACGGCCGGCTCTTCGACCTCAGGATCCGCGTCCTCCAAGGGAGACTCTGGTAACACCGCAGGGTATAGCACAGGATCATAATAGCTATTGTACAATAGCTCAGCGTCATCAATATCACCTATTGGGGGGGATCTAGTTAGGAAAGGAGCAAGTACGAGTATGTACCTCACATTTCAAATAATAACGAAAAAGTGCAAGCTAAACAGTTGAGGCAATATTTTCCAGCAATTTAAAAATTCAATACTTGAAATAATGTGATCTGAATATGTAACATCTATGACCGGCTTGGGTTGTACAATAGCATGCTAGCGACTGCGATATGGCTTATCCCCATGTGTAAGAGGGGTAAGCTCGCACAATAACAATATGCAATATGAGGGGTATTGGTCATAAACGCTACACTATTCCCCCAAATATCCCCACAATCAATATCAATCAATATTTGAACCCTAGAAGAGGGTTCCGTGTAGCATTGTGGTTTAAACATGCAACTTGACAATTACTAATTAAAATATAAGATAGCATAACCGTAACTTGCCTCTGTTTGTATGACTGGATCAGGATGTTGGCACTGGAGAGGAAGTCAACTACGTCCTCGAAATCCTACAGTTGAGAATCCTGACTTAGAAACATAGGAAGCCATATCTAGGTGTGCTAGTTGCAATTTCTAGAAACAAACCCTAGTCAAGTTTTGAGTTATTAATTAATCTACCGAAAATTGTCTAACGTCGCGAGCTACGTTTGTTGTCATTTAATTGGATAAGCCTGTTACTGGTTTAATTGGGAAAGATAGCAACTACCGATTAATTAGCAAAACTTTATATTTTAATAATATATATAAAACTAAATTTCTTTAAATGGGAAAACATGAATTTATTAATTTATTAGTAGTCGTTATTTATTTTATTTAATGTCTGAAATCCTTATTACTTTTATACAAAATAATTAATATCCAATTTAGTTATGCGCCTAGCTACGCAAACAACAACCAAAAAATAAAATAGAAAACCTAAGCTACACAATTACAGGGCCACAGAAAATAAAAGAAAAGCTGGGCCTATGCCCTTACAAGAATTTAATTAAATTAAATTAATAAGGCTGAGGCGAGCTCTGAGTGCCGTGAAACTGGTCCAATCAGAAGGCCGAGGCCCTGCACCCAAGTTACTAAAAGCCAGTAACCAGTTCTAAAGTATAATATAATTAAATTTATGAAAGATGGTATCTCAGACTTGGTCATAGCAATCTCACGTTGCTAGGCTTACGCCTCAACGTACAGAAAATCCTGTAGTGTTTGCGTTTCATCGAGGCTCATCCGACCGATACGGTCGTCGCCTACAGGGGATACAGAAACTAACCAACCAACACTTTAAACCAAATCAAATATAACGCCCCAGTCCCAAAATACGTAGGACTAGGAACATAGACATGCCAGCCGTATAATAAATATACGTAAGCTGTAAAATATAGTAGAATCATGACTAATCTCATCCACACAAAATAAATAAATAAAAGATATCATATAAAGATAATGAATTGTCTTGATACAATATGTTGGGCGGAGACAAATCCACTACCAACAAATAAAGGAAAAATACATGGAAAATGAAATGAATTTGGCGAACGAAGCGAAGACGATCCAAGCGCAATCATCCTCGAAGAAATGGAGATGGTCACGGCTAGAGCTAGAACACCTGCGAAAGACAAGAGCACACACCTAGAGAGATAACCAGGTCCTCAGAGGGACGTAACAAGACACATAATATCATGCCATATAAACTGAATAAATATTGCTCAAATAAATAAGTCAATTGAATTATAACATGGTCCAATACACACCTATTGAACTAGCGTACCATCCCCCCAACCAAACAAGGACAGAGATGGTAAACTAATTCATGGTGACGTATCTTTCCATGCTATGAATCCAATATGGTATCCGGACCCCAACAAGGTTCAATACCTTCTCATCAAAGTAGTAAGTCACACCTACAACCAAACAAGGACAAGATGTGACGAACTAATCTGCGACAAGTTATTGTTCCAAGCCACGGTCAGATACAAGTACCCAAACCAAAAGTACTCGTACCTAACGGATAAAGGTGCCTAACCGTTCTAAGTAAATGTAGTTAAGAACAATCCTTCCTACGCATGGGCCTTGGCTAAATAGGATCGGCATAGTCCCCCTCTTGGGGCACTAGAGGCCCAATCAGTAAGAGCATAACGTTCCGCAGAACGCCAGTGGCCGTCAGTAATCATGGATCATCGACCCCGTATCTCCAGCGGAGCTTCGGGTCATAAGGGAAAGTGCATCGAAGCCCATACGCTAAGGAATTGTCCTTCCCGCCCAATGCCTACTATGTTGTATCCACAACAGAAAACCTCTATAATCGTTAAGTCAAACTAAGCATGCAACCTCTATTAGCGGTTATTCCTATCGCACGGCTTGTACGTACTGGTGGCCAGCCAATCACGCACGTTCGTATTCTACATGCGACACACAACTTCGTGGTACAACGTGTCAAGGCCATGAATGCAACACACAAAGGTGGTCCCTTAAATCTAGGTTTAATGTGTAAGAAAAATAATACATAGCAGGAAATATAACTGAATAGTAAGTTCTAACAGGTTATGCCATGTATCACAGTTTATTTTGCATAAAAAAATAATAAATAATGCATGAAATATGAGCTAAAATAAACAAACAGCAAATGGCAAGGTGTCTTGCCTGGTAGGACGCCTGGTGTGCTGCAATGATCAATGTGGCACGAACTGCGACTTCGGTGCAACAACTATGCAAGGTAACCTCGGATGGTGGCACGGACAGTTTCATTGGGTCCAGAAGGGTCAAATTAGTTAGGTTCGACATAAGGTAGTACGAAATTGGGAGGGAATAGGATAAAAGGAAATTTAGTCATGGACCAGGATTTATAACCGAAGGAATTTGAGGAATAATAATAATACATAAACTATTTTTAGAAAATACTTATGATACTTAAAACTATATATATTTTTACCCAAAATATGTTAGGCAAATACATACTTGAAAATTTCTAGTAATTATTTTATAACTCGAAAGCTACTTATTAGTAAAATATGATTTTAGATAAATACTTGGAAAATAAAAAAATAATTTATAAATCTTATATATATAAATACTGTTAATATATCATACAAGCCTTAATGATGTTCAAAGTCCAATACTTGTAGTTACAAATATGGTTTTGGAAAAATATTACATAAATGTTCTTATGTAATAATAAATATAATAAAAATGGAAAAACTATTGTTTGTAATATTAATAAAATAAAAATAGTAATAATAATCAATAATAATATTAATAATCCTAATAATAATAATATATAAATTATTTCAGTTAACATAAAAAAACAAGCGAATAAAATAAAAATAAAGAAATAAAAAGTAAAATTAAATTAATAAATTATAATAAAAAAATAATAAAACATGATACATCTTCTCCTCAGGAGAAGAACAAACATCTGTAGCAAAAAAAATAGAAAAAATAAAAAAAGAATCACTACATAATGTAGAGCCTAAAAATCAAGTTGCGCCCTGAATATATTAATCAGTAATCAAGTTGCGCACCAGAGATCAGGTTGCGCCACTAATATGAAGCCCAGAGAAACAAGCTGCGCCATTGATCAGGTTGCGCCGAATATCAGACTGCGCCCAGTCTTGTTGCGCTAAAATCTACGTGGCGTCTGACACTTAATGGTCATCATTACCTGACAACACTGACGACTGACACAACAGTGAACGAGGAAAATCTCTTTCGAATCCCGTGAATTGTGCCGCTCAAGGAGAGTTGGTAGACAGCTGTCCTGTACACTTCGTAAGTTGCGCCTAGGCGCAATCCAGACAAAATCTTTAGTTGTGCCTAGGCGCAATCTGATGACATATGCTCAAAAGCTGCCACGTGTCTATGCGCGGCTTAGTTAGGCGCAGTTGACCGAAGCTCGCGCAATCTGATGAAGTTGAGACAACTGACATTCTAAAGCAGGATACGTGGCACACATGCTACTAATCTCTCAAGATGTGTCTACTATCCTAGTACACGACCACGTGCATCTCAATCACATGATGCCACGCGTCTAAATACAGTTAGTTCACGACTGACAACTGAATAAAAGTTGGCGCAATAGGAGGTTGGCGCAACCCAATGTGGCACAACCCAACCTCGCGCACATCAGAATAACTGCTAAAACAGTTATTTTCTGAACTCTATAAATAGAGTTTTCAATCATTGTGAAATGATCAGATACATAGGCACAAAGATCAGATACACAGACAGAGATCAAGAACTCTTGCAAAATTGTTGCTGCATTCTCCAGAGGCTACAGTCTTCAAGTTCACATAGTCCAAGGGATAAAGTGATCGTCTTCTGATCAGATTCCTAAAGTTGTACTTTTCCCAAAATTTATTGTACTTTGTACTCTTTTACAAGTTTGGAATAAAAACAAAATTTATTTTTTGAAAACAAAATGGCGACTCTGCTGGGGACGACTTTCTCCTCCGACCTGAAAGTGACAACTCAATGTGACATTGCGTCGATCGGCAAGACGCAAAAGACTCTGGTAGTTCAAGTCAACCAGACAATCTATGAGAATATGATCAACACCAAGAGCAACAAGCGCACGGTGGCTATCGCCAAGAACAGGACAGTGTGGACTCCTAAATCTCCCATAGTCGCTGTTGCCCAGGCGCAACTTGAGTGCTCAATGACCAAGGCGCAACTTGAGTGCTCAATGACCAAGGCGCAATCCGCCTCAGTGGCTCCAGCATAGCATGTTTCTGTTGCTAGGGCGTAATCTGCTCGCTCTGCTGCCCATACGCAGTCTACAACTATCTTTGCTGCCAAGGCGCTGTCAGTTCAAGCTACTGTCGAGGCACAGTCAACCAATGTTGCTGCCAAGGCACCACCAGTAGTCCGTAGGACTATGGGACGACCCAAGCAATCGGCAACCCAGGCACAATATGTTACTCTGGCACAACTCAAGGGAACTAGTCTTTTGGCTATTCCCTCTTCCAATTCTCAAGTTCTGAACTTGGAGAATTCATGTCCTAGTGCCAATACTAGACAAAACAAAGGGAAAAGTCCTATGATATTTCCTCAATTGGCACGATCTATGCCTAAAATGGTCACACCACCAAATAAAGGGAAACGCTTCTTAGCTAACCCTATTCAAAATAAAGGAAAGCACCCTTTGGTCTTTCCTAAAACTTCCCTGGTCTATGACTCAGAGGAAGATGTATCATATTCTATTCCTGTAAACAGAGATCCTCGGATCTCTGATACCGGAAAGAATGCTGATCAGAGAGGTATCTTACCTACCCCTATGGGATCTGGTCAAGATCTTCCTACCTTGCAAATTTCAAGATCCAAGAAAGGAAAATTGAAGATATCACAAACAGAGACACCGGGAGCAGAATTTTCAGATTTACGCGCTTATCTCAATAGGCGTCAACCAATATCAACTTTGGCAAAACGCAAGAACCCTATGCCAAAGGTCAATCTGCACCAAAAGCCAAAGTTTGAAAAGAAAGACCCATCTACCTATGCTAATGAGTTAAGTACATCTTTGTACACTCAAGGAACTAAACACCTGAAGAATAGGAGACATGTTCCTAACATCATTAAGGAATATGTTCCTCCGACTTCTTCTCGTCCTGTGGTTGTAACTGATCTCCGGTAATGTCTTACACAAAGGCGAAAGACTACGGGAATGTTTTCCTCACCTCCAAATTGTGCTTCAAATTGCCACTGCCTACATGAAGTTGTCATCAACTGTTGTTGCCAATCGGCTCGACGAACTGTCTTCGATCGTCTGAACTACGCTTCAACTCCTGAACATATAATAGAAGGCGAAGATGAGCTATTATATGCTTCTGTTAACATGACTTCTCAAGGCACTGGGGGTGGAAAACGTCCAAGACGTAATGCATCCCGTAATCCCAGTCAGCAATACTTAGATCGGATCCATGCATCCAGTGAAGGTGTCTTTCAATACACTAGATCGAGAAATCGATATTTGAACCAAGGTGTCTTTAATCAAGAAGATCTCCTATCACCCATATGGAGAGGACTCTCTTTCGGAGTTTGATGCAGATAGTGAAAGTTCTGAACAAACTATCTTATCAACAGCTGCAAGAGAAGTGACGGCATATACCATTACGGAAGATTAAGATGCCTCTATGTCTACCAGCCAAGAGCAACGAATTGTTGTATTATAAGACAAATTGAAAACCATGGCAGAGATAGTTGCAAGCATGCACACCATAATGGTGGATCAACATACAGTACCTCCGATTGTAAATCCTGTTATAAATCCTGAGCTTATAGCATCTTCTGTACCTGTTAGTCTGGGGGTACCAGCCCCTCAGGTTGCTTCTGTGTCAATTCAAGCTGATCCAAGTCAGTCTGGTGCTGGAGGTGGTAATTACTACGCTGTTCCTCATCCTAACACTTCTAATCAGCCTACCAATTCCCAAACATCAGGGGATACTAATGAAGCTGTAAAACTCTTACGCACTCAGTTTGAGGCCTTTAAGAAGAAGGATGGCCTAAAAAGACTGGGCATAAAGCAACCATATCCTACAGAGTGGAAGGAAGTTCCATTTCCTCCTAAGTATAAGCTTCCAACCATTATGCTGTTTGATGGCAGCACTTCTCCAAGTCAGTACATCAATCATTTTGAGATGACGACTGATCAATTACAGCCAAATAATGCTCTCCTTACCAGAGTGTTCGTCGGTTGTTTAGCCGGTGCAACATATGACTGGTATCGTAGCCTGCCTGATGGCTATATCACTTCTTTTGCTGGTTTCAAGCAAATGTTCTTGGAACAATTTTATGGGGGAGTTAATGACATGACGATGTCTGCCCTCATTAAAATTAAACAGAGGCACAATGAATCGACAGAGAGTTTCATTGAAAGATTTCGCCGAGAGGCACTCAAAATGCCTTTAGGTACTCCATCTACTGTAACAATAGACACTTGCAAATCAAACTTGTTACCTAATATCAGTATGTGGACGGGATCTACACAATTCCAGGATTGGCCTTCTTTTATTGTTAATGCAAATGCGGCAGAAGTTAGTGCCGAAAAGTTCAAGCAGTTAGGAGTCCAGATGACTCATCCTAACCAAGATGAACATTCTACACCCGGGGGTAGTAATCGCCAGAATAACCGCAAGAATAAAGAAACACTGGCCATTAATCTCAAAGGCAAAGAGTCTTTGGCTGTCAATGTTACTCAGACGACATCCACCCCATCAGCACCACTACAAAAGTCAACTCGTCCAAAAGAAGAGTATTCTTTCGATGAAGATGATACTTTAAGCATCTTCGATTGCTTGATCAAAAGCAATATGCTTTAGCTTTCAGAGACAAAGCGACCAGAAGAAGTTGGTAAAACTGATCACCCTAAATACTGTGTTTATCACAGATTCATAGGGTATCCAACCAGAGCATGTTATGTGCTCAAGGGCAAAATTCAGGAGTTGGTCAACTCTGGAGCAATTACTCTACAGCAGGATGAGAAAACGGTGACTGCTAATGTGGTTTCTCTCCAATTCGTAATTTTCTACCACAACTCGTACAAGATGGTGTTGTCCCCATTCCAAGGACTACTATGGAAATTGTGAATATCCCACCTCCTCAAAATGAAGGTCTTGTTCCACTGTCAACTGACAGAAGAGAGATTATGTGGATTCATCCAGATCTGGTAGCAGAATTTGAAACACCTTTCTCTTCTAAGCAAAAAAAGCATTCTAAGTCTAAATACAAGAACTGCAACATGGTATCCTTTGAACCAATAACAGAAGAAAAAATTCTAATGGGTACTAGATCTGGGAAACCCTATCTTCGAGAGTATTCCAAAAATCAAGAGAACCCTGCTCCATCCCCGGATGCTCTTCCTCCATCATCTTCTCCTGCTGAAGATACACCATCTACATCCTTGCCAGTGGTCGAGCCATCTCCTCCTAAACCAACATTAGCAGACAAGGGAAAGCAACCTGTTCGCCTTGATAAAGCATTGAAGAAGTCATCATCTCTTGGACTTGAAAAGCCTTACAATTTTGATATATTGCCTCAATTGGCCAATACTCCGGCAAGATTGTCAATCTTTGAACTTTTATGTCTCTCAAAAGAAACTTGTGAGACGTTAAGTGAAGCCTTAATGCAGGCTGACGCTTGTCTGACTCTTCTCAAGAAGCCCGAAAAGGAGCCAGTCAGCTGTGCATATTGTCATAGTGTATTTGAACTAATGCCCAATATCACTTTTACACAAGATAGCATGTTGTTAGAAGACAATCGTCATGATCGTCCTCTATATTTCACGGGGTATTTGGACACCATGAAAGTCGATCGTATTCTGATTGATCCCGGGTCTGTACTTAGCATCATGCCGAAGTCCTTACTGGATGCTTTAAAAATCCCAGTACACAATCTTTCTACAACTATCACTACCATCCTGGGGTTTAATCAAGGAAGAAGTGAACCTTTGGAGAAGATACGCCAAAAACTTCAAATTGGCAATCTTCGTACAAAGGTAACTTTTTATGTTATTGACAATCATGGCTCATACAATGCTTTGTTGGGAAGGCCATTCCTTCATGAACATAATATTGTACCCTCAACGCTCCACCAATGTTTCAAATATATGGATGGTAATGGAGAAGTCCAAAAAGAGGTTGCAGATCTGAATCCTTTCAAAGGAGTTGAAGCATACTGCAATGATTCTCATATGTACAAAGAAGAATTCATGAAGGTGGTACTAGAAATGGACACAGATGAAGAACAGAAGAGTATACCTAATGATACTCTGGTGATTCCGGTCAAAGGACGTACCTCATGTCCTCAGTCTTCCAAACCTCTGACTATTTATCTTCCTTCCCATGAGAAGCAACCTAAAGGTGATAGTCAAGAACAAAGGGAGCTCACCTCTTCTGAGCCGCTTGTAATTGATCTTCGTTACAAGAAACTCCCTCCGCCTTCTCGTTCTTCTTCTCCCCTCTTGTCATCAATCTAACTAAGCCTGCTAAGGCTAAAGTTCCTATTGTAAATGATGGTGTAAAAATCAATAAAGCATTTCTTTTGCAGTATACTGATATCTTTTACTATACTCAGTGTTATCTGGATATGCTAGATAGCTTTAAACCACTTGCAATAGAAGTTGTATCATCTCGACGAAACATGGTATCAATGGATTCAATACAAGAGTCGTACTTCTTAGTACCGTCTCGAAAGAAAGATGAAAAGCCTATATTCTTCAATAAAAGAGAAGAATCAAAAATTATGCTCTATAATGACAATAGAGATGATACAGGAAGGCTACAATTACGACGCTATAGTCCACAATCCAAAGCCATCATCCGTAAAATGGGCTATGACTTCAGAACAGGCCTCAACAACGGTAAAGGAAGGTGAACCCCTCTTCATAATGCTGTTCTAAAAGAAAAATCATAACAATGCCACAGTAAAACGAAACGAGGACTAGGTTATGCCTCACCACTTCCAACTCCAGAACCTTCTGAATCTAATGAAGAAGAACGATCTAACTCTTCTGATTCTATCTCATGGGATTCTGATACCAGCATTGGTCATGTTTATAGGGTGATGGTATCTTCTAACATGGTGTCTGCCGAATTCTCGGAGGATGATGAAGATAACATTGAAGAAGCTACTGAAATGGACCCTTGGGTACAAAGGATGGATAATCAGTGGGAACTTCGTTTTGAACAACGAGAACCACCTACTGAGGATCAACTGGTCCAAATTGATATTGGAGAGAAAGGCGTATCACGACCAATCTTCATTAGCAAAAATCTTCCAGAGGATGATAAACAAGAATTAATTCACCTTTTTTGTGAATACAATGACGTCTTCGCCTGGAGTTACGAAGATATGTCGGGATTACATCTTCAAATTACAACTCACAAGCTTAACATTTTGCCGAATGCCAAATCGGTCAAACAACAACAACGGCGATTCAAGCCTAAAATGATAGATGCAATTAATGATGAAGTCAAAAAGCTTATAGCTTGTGGTTTTATCAGAGAAGAACAACATCCTGACTGGGTGGCCAATGTCGTCCCAGTCCTGAAGAAGACCGGAAAGGTTCGAGTTTGCATAGACTTTCGGGATCTCAATGATGCTTGCCTAAAGACGAATTCCCTCTCCCAATTGCTGATGTTATGATTGACAATACATGTGGATTCGAACGAATTTCTTTTATGGATGGGTTTTCTGGATATAATCAAATCCGGATGAATCCTGAAGATGAAAAACATAATTCGTTTCGTACTCCTCGGGGTGTGTACTGTTATACAGTCATGCCGTTTGGTCTAAAGAACGCAAGTGCAACTTACCAGCGGGCTATGAGTACTATTTTTTGTGATCATCTGTGAAAGACTGTTGAATGCTATGTTGACGATATTGATGGGTCGTTGGGGAGCTGGGTTGGGGGGTTAGATTAGGAATAGGTTTTTTTTTTTAATAAGTAAAACCTATATATATATATATATATATATATATATATATATATATATATATATATATTTATATATATATTTATATATATATATATATTATATTAAAAAAAGGGATTTAAGAATGGGTTCGAAAAACGGGATCAGGGAAAAATCGGGTTTGGGTCGGGGTCGGATCCCGTGCACGGGATCGGGACAGGCAGCAATCAAAGATCCCATAATTAATTTTTTAAAAAATAATATTTTTCTGATCCGACTATTATAATAATAATAATTATTATTATTATAATAATAACCTAATCTAAAATGATAATCCTAATTAATCTAAATATCCAATAATTAATCTAAATTCCAGAAAGCGGGTTTCATATGTAGGCCATGGACGCAAATCACGCAAGCGAAATAATATTCAAGTTTCTAGTACTTCTGCTCTGTGTCAAATTGGAAAGGATTATTATGTGAATTTGTATTCTCGTGTTATCTCGATATTCGAGAATGAGAGAATAAATTCATGCTTAAATCATGGAATTCATGATAAGATATGTACCTGAATCCTGGAATCTGAAATAAGATATTTACTTGAATCCTGGAACTCTAGGCAAGACATGTTCTTGCATATTGAGATTTAAAATGAGATACAGAGCAGAGTTAATACAAGATAATAAAATAAGAATTGTTTGTAGCATTAGGTTAGTACATTGGGTGGGAGAGAACAATTGGATCACATACAAAATCTCTGCAATATAATAACAACAAAACTGATCAGTAGTTAGCTCCTTCTGCAAGTCCTTGCGAAGTGAGTGTGTGGGACTTAGCTCACTTACCTGTCCTGAATCCATACCAATTTCGATTAAAAGATCGATTAGGTGAATCAATATACAAAGTTTTACACACAGATGTGTGGGGCCGGACTCTAAGCACCGAGTCATCTTGCCACAACCTGATCCCTGGTCACAGAATTATTGTCGAGAAAATAAGATGAATGTGATCCAAATGTGTTTTGTAAACTGTATCATCATATAGAAAACTTGACTGTGATTGTGGTAATGAATTTAGGTTATTGTGATTGTAATTGTAGTCGTTATTTATGAATTATTAGAATTTAGTCGTAGGATGAACACTAAGGAATTTACTAGAATAGAATCTAGTCAGAGTTATATTTTAAGTTAACGTTATAATTCCTCTGAATTAATTTCTCAATTTCTTTAATTTGGAATTTTGACAATCCGATCATCTCAATGATTTTCAATTTATTTCTTTTTTTCTCATCCTTGACAGGGGGCTTGCATGTCGTTTGATGACCTAGTATTTTTTGCTAGAATTGTAGATATACTTCCAAGGAGCTGCTATTATACATTGAAGAGAATCTGGTGAACAAGAACGAGATGTGACGATTGAAGGCAATTCTATTGAAATCAGATCTTCTTATCATCAATTCAGGTATATAAATATATAATTATAATTGGGTTAATAGTTGTATTGGGTAGAACAGTCCATTTTAAATTTATACTTTCAGAATGCCCTTTTGAATAATATTAATTTTATTTTGTAAATTATGATCTGTGATAACCTATCCTAGAACCTTACGGACGACAATCGCGAATATGTGTACTGGAGTATTTGTATATCACGTAGCCTGGAAATGATGTTACGTACTCGGCTCGTCGTATTCTGGGAGTAGGGCGTGACACGTCTTTTAGTTATATACATCACTCTAACCACTTGAGCTAGAGGTCATTGGCTATATATATATATATATATATATATATATATATATATATATATATATAAGCAATGGATAATTGTGGCGAACTCGCCTCCACTGGGCTCAAACTCCTGACCACTTGGGCCGCATACATCTCTCTTAACCACTAGGCTAGAGGTCATTTGCTATATATATATATATATATATATATATATATATATATATATATATATATATATATATATATATAATATATATATATATATATATATTTTTTAACAAAAACCCCCTCTTTTTATAAAACAAGGCTCAAAAGCTGAAGCCTGACACGTATACAAGACAAAAGTATACCAAAAGGAAAGACAGGGGAAAAGGGCGGGCGCAACCGCCAAAACTAAGAGCTGAACGGTTGCCCGAATGCCGGAGATCTGTAGGAGCAAAGAGAACTCCTTTTGCGGCTTTGTCGGTGAATTTCTTGGATCAGCTGATCGGCAGAGTATTGGCGGCCCTCGTATCTCGCTTTGTTGCGATTCTTCCAAATTGCCCAGGTGGCGGCCGTTGCAACGATCTGGTGGCCGTAGGACGCGGCTCCCCAGTGGGCCAGAAGATCGATAAAGCGCCCGTCTTCTGGAGTGGTGTTGTAGTTGTGATGGAGGGTGCTCCAGATTTTATCAGGGAGGCTTCCCTTCCTGAAGATGTGGTCAATAGTCTCTGTCTGACGCTCGATGCAGCAATTACAAGCAGACGCCAGGCTAATACCGATGGAGTTAAGGGTGTCATCAGTTGGCAATTTCTTTCTCATGACCCTCCACAGGAGAAAGGACCATTTCTTAGGGATGCAAGAGTGCCAATAACGCGCAATGAAAAGGTCTGGACCGTTGTCTTGGATCGTGAGTCTTGTCGATCGCACAGAGAATGCTTCAGAAGCTGCCAGCGACCACCTCAGCTTGTCGGTGTCGGTCCCGATGGTAAGTCCATGTTGGCGAATGCTGTCAACTATTTCGTTGCCTGACCAATCACGGATCCTGTCCTAATTCCAATCGTTATTGGTGGGATTCCACAGGTCTTTGATCTTGCTATTTCTAGGGGAATCGGTAA
>JANAVB010017998.1:15322451-15345031 GCA_029216955.1 Iris pallida
TATACATGTTGAGATAACTCATGGTGCTTTTCCAATATGGGACTAAGCTTTACAAAGCATGTTGAGAGCAAGCTCTCTTCATGTCAAGGAGCAAGAGCACCAACAATCCCCCATATATCTCATCATATATATGTGTCTAGGGTTAAGCGTTCCCTACAGTAACTGTCCATTTTGCATTAGGATAGATGTCACTAACGACTTGAATCTTCCCGCATGGGTTAAATAACAGTGTGATACAAGAATGGACTATGCCTTGAATTCTGCACCACAATTATAATTCTTCCCACTCACAAAATATAGTTATATGTGCATTTGGCTGCACATTAAAGGCCGTGTGCCAGCCTGGTTTCAGTGTATAATTTTGGACGTCTACAAGTTTACCCTCAAGACGGCCTGATATCTCTTTCCATACACTATAGGTACGTTCTTTATTAAAGAGACATGGCATGAAGCCTTGCGCTTCCTTGCGGTACTACGCCGCTATGACATGGCCTGAAGCCGAGACATTATCCCTACATGGGAACCTCATCGTAGTATCATACTACTGTAGTATGAGGTCTCAGCCTCTTTGTAGTGCCAATCTACTCAGCATGAAGCCTAAGACTTCCTTGCGGTGTTACGCCGCAACGACATGGCTTACAAGGCCGAGGCTTTACCCCTATCTGGGTACCTCATCGTGGTGTCGTACCACTGTAACATGGGGCCATCCTCCCCTTTATAGTGTTGTCTATAACTCTTTAATTACGTCATACAGTATTAGGCTACCTGCCTATTTGCGGTGCTACGCCGCTATGACTTGGCTTGCAAAGCCGAGGCATTACCCCAGACCTGGGAACCTCATGGTGGAGTCACCCCACTGTAGCATGGAGTTTCACTCCTTGTAGTGTTGCTCTACTGTGCTTCCTGCAAAGCACACCAGGCATTCACTCTGCCTGAGAACTCATTAAGGCGTTTAAGCCAACCTCAACACATGATCCGTTTTTCACAAAAAATATATAGTAGACAACAGTAGTTATGGGTTTGTAACCCTTCTATGTTCCCAAGAACAAGTACCCACTGTTGCCTGATAGTTTTCCAGTCAGTGGTCCTCCCTTGAACCGAAAGTTAGATGTCTAGTAGATTTTTCTTTGAACTAATAACATAAAACTTTATGGTAGGATTACAAAAATATACTATCATAATAACTTCAAGCCCATCTTCCATGCTGTGTGTTCAATCAGCTGACGCTTGAGGCCCTTCGTGAATAGATCTGCCAGGTTCTTCTGACTCCGAACATCGATGACTGCAATAACACCTCTCTTGATAAAATTGTTCACTGCCCTGTGCTTTAACCGTACAGTTCTCTTCTTTTCGTTGAAGAGATCATTTGATGCCACCGCCGCAGTCGCTTGGTTGTCGTAGTATATAGGAATTGTCGGTATCTGCGCTCCAACTACTGGAAGATCATACATTAGCTCCCGAAGCCATTCTACTTCATCTGCTGCGGTATCAAGTGCAAAGAACTCAGATTCCATAGAAGACCGTGAGAGCATAGTCTGCTTCTTCGACTTCCAAGATATAGCAGCTCCACCTATTGTGAAAATGAATCCACCAGTGGACCTCTCGCTCTCTAACTCTGAGCATCAGCTGGCATCACTGAAGCCTTCTACTACCGACGGCTCTCCGCTGAAGTACAATGCATATGTCTGAGTCTTCTTGAGATATCTCATAACACGCTTCACATCTTTCCAGTGCTCAACGCCTGGATTGCTTGTGAATCGACTCAGCATTCCCACAGCGAAATCTATGTTAGGCCTAGTAGCAGTAGTAGCGTACATCAAACTTCCGATGACGCTAGCGTACTCCACTTGTCTAACGCTTTCCTTCGAGTTTGGCTCCAGCTTCTGATCACTTCGGTATGGCATATCAATTATAGGAAGATCATAATACCCGTATCGAGTGAGCATCTTCTCTATGTAATGAGGTTGTGACAGAGCCAATCCAGTGTCTGTCCGGATGATCTTGAGTCCCAAGATAACATCAGCATCCCCCAAGTCCTTCATACTGAACTTTGTCAAGAGGAACTTCTTTCTCTCAGTGACACAACTTATATCCGTACCTAGGATTAGCATGTCGTCCACGTACAGACAAACGATGACTCCTCTTCCGTCAGCAAATTTAGTATAGACACACTTGTCTGTTTCGCTAACCCTGTAGCCGTTTGACCTTAGAACTTTGTCAAACTTCTCATGCCACATTTTGGGAGCTTGCTTTAAGCCGTATAGAGATTTTACTAACTTACAGACTTTGTCTTCTAGGCCTCTGACGCCAAATCCTTCTGGCTGTTGCATATAAATCTCCTCGGTCAGCTCGCCATTCAGGAATGCTATTTTTACATCCATCTGGTGTATCACCAGTTTGTGTTTTACTGCAAGGGCAAGTAACAATCTGATGGTTGTCATCCGTGCTACTGGAGCATATGTGTCAAAGTAGTCGATTCCCTGCTTTTGAGAAATTCCTTGGCCACTAGCCTGGACTTGAAACTTGTCAATGGTTCCATCAGCTTTCATCTTCTTCTTGAAGATCCACTTGCATCTGATGGATTTTGCTCCTTTGGATAAATCAACTAACACCCATGTGTTATTGGAGGTAATTGAGTCAATTTTATTGTCTATTACCTCCTTTCAGAAGACAGCATCTCTAGTCTTCATCGCCTCATTATAGGTAAGCGGATCTGCTTCCACATGATAGGTGACGAAGTTATCTCCGTAGCTCTTCGACCTCCTTGCTCGCTTCGTCGACGGATCATCGAGTTCTGGTTCAATTATTGTTTCTCCACCAACAACTTCATCTTGGACTGCTAGCTCATATGAGATCTCAGTCTCATTTGCACCTACATCATTCTTCAGAATATCTGGAAGAACAATATTTTTATGTCTTGTAAATTTGTCTTCAAAAAATTCAGCATCACGAGATTCGATGATATGATTCGACTCAATATCAAGAAATCTCCTAGCATCACTCTTCTCGGCATAACCCCAAGAAGATAGCCTTCGTAGTCCTTGTCCCCAGCTTCTAAATCTTCAGATATGGAGCTTCACATAAGCCAAACACCCCCACACTCGAATGACATTCAAGTTAGGTCTGACTTTGAACCAGAGTTCATGAGGAGTTACTGTCCGAAGTTGCATACGGCACTCTATTTCAGAATGAAAAGTGGCCGTTAATGCAGCTTCTCCCCAAGTAGCATTTAGGAAGACCTGCAGTAAGCAGCATTGAAGTTCATCATTTCTGTTAATGTTCGGTTCATCCTCTCTGCTACTCCGTTAGATTGGGGAGAATACTGGAAGCAGTAGTCTCGCATATGATTCCATGTTATTTGCAGAACTGATAGCAAATTCATAGAGACCTGATACTCTCCACCTCGATTCACTCTTCAACCTCTTGAGTTGTTGTCCAGTTTGCCGTTCAGCTTCGGCCCTGAACTCTCTTGAACTTCTCGAAAGCTTCGTCTCTGGATTTGAGCAAGTAGACGAATACGTATTTAGAGAAGTCATCGATGAAGGTTATGAAGTACTTCATCCCGGCTTTCGTAGAGAATTGTTTGAAGTCACAGATATCGGAGTGAACCAACTCCAGAAGATCTGTGCTTCGATTGACCTGATGAAAGGATTTTTTAGTGATCTTTGTCTGAGCACATACTTCACATTTCTCGACCTTACCCCCATATTTGGAGATAAGTCCTAGACTAGACATTTTGTTTGTTCTTTTACAATAAATATGTCCTAGCCTATTATGCCATAACTTAAGAGAATAATCAGAAAGAGCGATTACATTAACTTCATTAGACTGGTTTACAAGCTGAATTTTAAACATCCTTTCGGTTTGATAAGCCTTTCCGAAGTATGTTCCCTTTTTGGACATCACCATCTAACCTGTATTATTGTCCATCTTCAAGCCTGCGTTGCTAAGCAGACTTCCAGACATCAGGTTCTTGGCAATCACCGGAACATACTTTACTCTTTGGAGCGTCAGAGTGTTCCCGGAAGTGAGTTTTAGCTCCACAGTCCCGATCCCCAAAACTTCAGCTTGGGCCTGGTTCGCCATGACAACTTCTCAGAAGTTGGCTGGTACGTGACGAACCATTCCCTCCCAGAACAGACATGACAAGTCGTTTCGGTATCTATCCACCAGTCAGAGCCAGCCCCCACAGTTGTGACCTGAGCGATCATAGCAATGAGGTTAGAAACCAAAGAAACCTTACTAGGCTCACCTTTCTCGGATTGTTTGGGCTTGGATTTGCATTCACTCTTGTAGTGGCCTTTCTTGCCACAATTGAAGCAAGTCACGTGGGACTTGGACTTCTATTGCTTGAATGAAGGACCCTTCACTTTCAGATTAGTGGAATCCTTCTTTTTGTGATGAAAAGCCACCTGCTTCCCCTTGGGTTCTCTCGTCTGCACAAGATTGGCCTTGGCCAACTGTTTGGACAGAGTGTCCATCTTCTGTTGAGAACGCATCTCGTCCTCAACATGGATCTCTTGAAGGAGATCTTCCAAGCTGATATCCAGCTTCTTCCGGTGCATTCTTGCATAGAATGTACTCCATCCAGCGGGAAGTTTAGAGACAATCCCTCCAACGACAAACTTGTCGACGAGGGACATTTTCTCGTCTTCTAGCTTCTGGTGCAGCTTCAAGAACTCTTTTACCTGAGGTAGCATTGCCTTCTCGTCTTCGAAGAGCCACTTATGGTACTTCTCAACGATGAAGATTTTTCATCTATTGTCGTCGTCTTCATACAGCTTTCCCAAGGACTCCCAGATATCCCTGGCAGAAGGATTCTTGGAGTATGACTCTGCCAGGGAGTCCTCCATTGCATTCAGAATCAATATCCTACAAAGACTATTGTCCCCTCTCCATTTGGTCAATTTGACTTGTGCAGTAGCAATGGCATCTGCTGTACCACCTTCTGGAGTCGTCGGTCCTTCTGGAATCGTTGGTTCAGTCTCAATCAGCACATGATCGACGTCCACCAGTTGTATATTGAGGGTGATTTTTCTCTTCCATATTTGGAAGTGTTCTCCGTCGAACTTTTCTAGTTTGTTAAAGCTGGTATCGAGGAGAGAGGCACGAGAGTTTTCCATTGTGCTGGTCTAGCTTTGAGATTGTTAGAACCGGGGCACAATATTTTCAATGGAAAACCGAATGAAACAGTTGTAAGAACAACGTTCCAATGCAACACTTCTAGGAAGGTGCACAACCAGAGATCCTAGAAGGATTCTGGAATACGAAAATCTAAGAAGATTTCGTATACGTAGCAAACGATAGCAGTGCTTCTAAAAAGAAGATACTAATCGAAATGCTAAAGGCAACAGTAAAGGTGACAGGCGATTGATGGAAAGGTGGTGTCCTGTTGTGGTGTCAAAAACACCAGTGCTCAAAGCTAGATCCGCCCACACGGCCAGCTTCCAGGAACCGGCAAGTTCAAGTGAACTCTGGAACGCTCTGGAAAAATGCCCTAAGACGGACTGCTCGGAGCGACAAGGACAGAAAAAGAATACTCGAGTTGTTGTCGAAGATGCTGGAACTCCAGTGGCTCGAGGAACTCTCTCTTCTCTCTTTCTGGAATTTTCAGAATAATAATTCTCTGTACCTCGAGAGAGAAGTGAGGCCCTGAATATATAGCTACTGCTATAACCGCTCAGATCCGTAATGTACGCCACGAAATAATGTCAGATCTACTATTTCAGGATCAGTTATCACATATTACGGATCAGTTTGAATGAGGAAAGCCACTACCTGTGCGCATTGCGCCAATGAACGAGTTGCGCGCGCGCCTACAGCCGCATTGCACGCACTGCGCATGCTGCGGCGCAACTGGCGCAACTTGCGCATCTAGCGCAACTTGCGCACTGGCGCAACTTGCGCACCTAGCGCACTTTGCGCAACTTGCGCACCTGGCGCAATTTGCGCAACTTGTGAACTGGCGCAACTTGCGCACCTGGCGCACTGGCGCAACTTGTACACCTTACGCACTCGAGCACCTCGCGCAGCCCGCGCACGCACGCACCCCGCGCAACCCAACGCACCCACGCACCCTGCGCCAACAAAACGCCACATTACGCCTCATGAGCCTGAGCCCGAGTCCGCAAAACGCCACATTACGCCTCATGAGCCTGAGTCCGAGTCGCTACGGGGCTTAGCCCCAATGGAAATTAATTTCCCAAGAGCAAAAAGCATGAATGCTTTTCTTGGAGCCTTATCCTTACCTCTTAGTAAAATCACCCACATGGTTCCCTCCTTAGGGTCACCACCCCATGTGCATATCCCAACAACACATACTCATATATATGTTGAGATAACTCATGGTGCTTTTCCAATGTGGGACTAAACTTTACAAAGCATGTTGAGAGCAAGCTCTCTTCATGTCAAGGAGGAAGAGCACCAACATATAATACTAGACTAATTAGGTTTTTTCTTTTTTTTTCTGATTTGTAACTTGCTACCTATAGAACGTCAATAATATTTTACTTTCCAAATTGCATATTTCATAATGATACCTTACTGCACTTACCATTGGATAGCACCTCCAAATTTGTAATCTCAACTTTGGAAAATTCCAGACTTTTTTGATAGAACAGTTAATTATAATAATTTGTGATATTACTTGTTAATTAAAATGATTTTGACAAGCTAGCAACTCACAAATAATGAGAAATTCATGGTATTTAGTCACAAATTATCCATATTAGGATATGTTATTTAGTAACATGACATTTACACTAGAATGGCCGTACCAGGCTTTTCAACTCAAAATTTTGCAGAGTTGATAAGCTTACCAACTCTACATAAAACATATTGCTCACGAAAGATATATTATTAGCAGAAATATCACCTATAAAATGTCTATTAGAAAATGTGAATCACCCTAATTTAAAATTTTAAGATTTTTGTTAGTGAAAACTCGGTCCTTTATTTTTTATCATCTGCAAATGAATTTCACCCTAATTAAAAAATTTATTTAGAGATGTTAACTGTGTTTATCATATGATGCAACATTGTAAGTAAATAATATGGTATTCATGTAGTGATGCACAAGCCTATATAAGTCATTAGAAAGATTAATTGTAAACTATGTTTTACAAGTTTAAGATGTGATAATCTTCATTATGTTTCTATGAGTTTCATATGCGATAATCTTCATGTATTTCCATTACATATATTTATTTTGTTTTATTTTACTTGTGTAACAAACATTAAAACACTTGTTACAAATATTTTTGCTATAAATTTACCAATATATTATTTAAAATATTATATAAAACAGAATAAACACATTTCTAGCAAAAATCTTATTATTTAGGAGTCATCATAGATTCTATATTTAAACACTCACATTTGGTCCCTACAAAGTGTCAAATGTGAGTCTACCATAAAGTTTGTACACTTTGTTTCTGTATTTGTGATCTTTGTTCTTCTATGTTTCTTGTGCTTGTAAGAAGAGAGGTAAGGAAATGTCAAATGTTAGTCCATCATAAAATTTGCATACTTGTTTGTGTATTTGTGCTCTTTCTTTGTTCTGGTATGTTTTTCTTGTGATTGTAACAAGAGAAGTTTAGTGATGAGAATACATAAGCAGATCATGTAAGATACATAACAAATGACCTTACTGTAGCACAATGAAAAGTAGATGAAGGAAAACATATATACAACCATATTATCCCTCTTACGAAAAAGAAACACAAGTAGTACATGCACGTTTTCTCTCCCTCCCCTGCTCCCGCAACTGCCTCGCCTATCGACTGACGATCACCATGGATGGGCTTAATCAGAAGGTGCATCATCTCCGAAAAAGAAACACAAAAGTTTAAATTATTTCGTAGAGGATCAGCAATGTACGATGAGATGAAATTAACGCCCCTCCTCATATTTGATGCCGATCTTGTTCTCTTTTCTAGTGGTCTAGTTGTTTTGCCAAATTTGGCTAGGTTGCATGGGATATGGACACAACAAGAAGATACACATTTGTTAACCAATATGTTTTACTAAGTTGGTGGAACACCCATAAATTAACCATTCTCGTTGTTCATTATGGTCACCATCTATGAACTTGTGGATTAAAAAATCACGTGATATATTTCTAGTAATTTCAATATGAAACTAGCAAAACAGCTGAAATAAGCAAATTCATAATAAATTTGGACGAACATGAGGAAAACATGTAGATTTCATCCTGATTCCTCCGAAACTGGTTTGAAAAGATGGAAATGTTAAAACATGATATCAATCTTGTATGCATGATATCAAAGTCTATGCATGCTATAGTCATCCAAAACTAATGGTAAAATTTTGGACTATAACGATAAGTGTGAAATAAAAAAAAATTCATGCAATATATGTTGAGTGAATTCCATAAATAAGTCTACATACTTAGTAGGTTTGAAGTAAAATACAACCCAGCACTAATAGTGCCAAATGAGAATTGGTCATCAAAAACTTATTTACAGTAAACATTTTATCTATTTCTTTAGCATTTTCATTTTTTTCCCCCACATACATGCATTTATATTATTCCAATTACTATATTTGTAGATTATTGTGACAAATTGTAGCTAACCGGAATCTCAATTAGTATATTTTTTAGATTCTTGTGAGAAATTGGAGTCAACCAAGAGCAGAAATCATGGACCAAGGAGTTTCTACGTTGTCGCAGATCTCGGGGTTCGTAATTTTATAATGACGAGCTCGAGATAATCGGTTGCGGTGTCGCAGATTGACCCGAGAGCACGATGTCAACTGGAGTCTGGTGTGGGAAGCACATGCAGATGCTGGACACTCGAAGACGCGGAGGACCTATTGTTCCGATTGTTGGTCGCAGGGGCGTTTTACGCACAGACCTAAGAATCCGTCGGAGAAACTTCCATTGGGGCTGGAGATACCTGATGAACTTCTCAACAATGATATTTATAGGCCAAAAAATAATTTACAAAAATAATTACTAATTTGACAAAAGCAATTACTAATTTGCATATTAATTCACATGTTATTTCATAATCCAAATAGAGTATTAGAAAATAATTAGCGTTAACATGCAACTGTGTACTCATATCACAACCTAAACTAATATAATGATGTAGTAATATAAGTATATAATAAACAAATTGATACCCTAAACTATTATAATATAATGCTAGACTAAATAGTTTTTTTTTTTTTCCGTTTTGTAACATTTACTTTGTCAATAATATTTTAGCAGGTAGCAAGTCCAAACTTGTAATTTATTAAAATTTCAGGCTTATAATAGAACATTGGTATATTTAACTGTTAATTATAATAATTTATAATATTACTTGTTAACTAGAATGATTCTAACAAGCTAGCTAGCAACTCACAAAAAATGAGAAATTCATGGTATGTAGTGTTAGTATGTTATTTAGTAACATGACATTTACACTAGAATGGCCATATTAGCGCTTTTTCATTTCAAAATTTTGCAGAGTTAGATCATTATCAACTCTACACAAAACATGTTGCTCACGAAGATATATTATTAACAGAAATATCACGTGTAAAAATGTCTATCAGAAAGTGAATCGCCTTAATTTATTTTTATCATAAAATGAAAGATATATTATTAGCAGAAATATCACCTGTAAAATGTATATCAGAAAGTGAGAATCACCATAATTTATTTTTATCAGAAAATAAGGATCACCATAATTTAAAATTTTATTTAGAGACATTGATTGTGTTTTATTGTATGATGAAGCATTGTAAGGAAATAATATGATATTCTTATAGTGATGCTGACGCGGGACGAGGACTTAGTTCAACTAATCCAATTCCAAAATTATGATTCGCAGTAGATTTATCTATAAGCAATTTTTTTGTATTTGATTAAACAAAAGATGGTGGAAGGAGACATAGTATTTATTATTGGTTTTGAAAATAAATTGCACGACTTATCCGGAAGAGTGCGATTATGTCGCAAGCCTTCGAGATAGGCGCAAACTTCGTGCTACGAGGGATAGGTCTTCAGCACGTACTTGGACCTCTTTGAATATGATGCACAACTCCGTGTCGAAGAAGAAGACCGTACACGCCACTTGCGAATAGCATACTCGATCCGGATTTGACTTGGGTTTGTAGAAGTTGATCCATGGACGTCGTCGTCGTCTTCGGAGAGTTTTTAAGTGTTCCTCCAAACACGAAGCGGATCCTTCGGTGAAGATGTCAGCAGGAATGTATTTAGAATTGAAGAAAACTCAACTCTTATAGCCTTCTCACCAAAGTTTAAAAGTGTATTTTATTCTCATTCATTCTGTGTCTCTTCTACAAGTTTTTGGCTCTATTTATAGTCATGCACTTAATCAAAAGATAACACAAAATAATTATAAAGAAGATAAACTTCTTATCTAAACTAACATTCCAACAGATAAAAGAATATAAATTCCTCAAATAAGGATCATCCAAACTAACCTCCCAAAACAAACAAATAAGAATAAAGATAAATGACATCCAAACTCCTCAACAAAAATATCTTTTGTAGATATTTTCAACCTAGCTAATCCAAGACTCGGGCTCGTCTCTATCTCGTTCCGCATCTTAGTCGAATCTGGTCACCATCAACTCTTCCTGACTTAGAAGATTCACCACCTGGTGAATGACTTTGAAGATACTCTGTCAATACATCTGGGTCTATCTTCTGGAGTTCATCTATAGTCAACCACGAGCAATCAGACTCTGGTCGTCCGTGCCAACGTACTAAGAAGCGCTGGTAGCCTCCGTCTGTAGTGGAAACTATCTCGTCATCAATAATATCCTCAATCTCAAGTCTTGTGTCTCCAATGTGGTGGCAACGGTGGAGACGGTGTTACTGGTTCAGACACGGTATCAGGCTGCCCACATGTCAATAGTAAACCAAGATAACCTGCAAAATCAGAATCATATAAAGAATATATTATAGCCTCATGAAACAACGTTAGGTCCTCCACATTGAACACGAGACTGATTTCCATATCTTGCGAAATGTCCAACTCATATGCGTTCGAACCGATCCTCCGCAGAACTTGATAAGGACCTGTCCATTTGGCATACAACTTTTTTACAGTTCTACCAGGGAATCTCTTCGGTCTCACTTGCACAAGTACTTCATCACCAATAGCAAATTCCTACAAACTCCTATGATCATCAGCTGCCAATTTATACAAATTATTGCTCACAGCTAATCTTCTACGAATCTCAATATGTAGATCATGGATATATTGTGAAAAAGTCTCGACAGACGCGCTAGACTAGGATCCTAGAGGTCCGGGTAGAAGATCTATAGGTTTTATATGTTTGACTCCATTGACGGCCTTAAATGGACTCAATCCCCGTAGACCTATTGACTGAACTATTATATGCAAACTCTGCCATAGGTAATATAAGGTCCCAAGTAGCTTGGTGGTCACCAATTAAATACCTTAATGAATTGCCTGAACTCCTATTGACCACTTCAGTCTGGCCATCCGTCTGCGGGTGATAAGCAATTGAGAACTGAAGCGTCGTGTTGAGTTTTTTCCAAAGTGTCTTTGAGAAATAGCTCATGAATCTAACATCCTATCAGACACGATAGTCTTAGGCAACCCATGTAAACTCAAAACATCCCTAAAGAATAGGCTCGATATATATATGTGACATATCACTCGTTTTGCTATAGGGAATAAAATGTGCCATATTAGAAAAATGGTCCACTACAACAAAAATACAGTCATGCTTCCGTAAGGTACGTGGCAAACCTAATACAAAGTCCATGCTAATGTCCTGCCATGGGGTGAAAAGAATAGGTAAAGGAGTATACAAGTCCGTATTGTTCTTCCTACCCTTCGCCATCTGATAAGTACGACAGTGTGCAACTACTCTAGCGACATCGCGCGCTTAAGACTCGGCCAATAAAACCTATCCTCGTCCATATTATCCATCTTATGAAAAAGAAACACAGAGTACATGCATGTTTTCTCTCCCTCTCCTGCTTTTGAAGCTACTCACCAAGGTTAGGCTATTTTGTAGAGGATCAGCAATATATGACGAGACAAAATTAACACCCTTCCTCATATTTGATGCTTAGGAACATAACAACGTGGGTAAATAAATAATCACAATAGGTTGCATGTTAACCTTGACACCCAAGACCATCTAAAACTGAAACTGGAGGGGGCTGATAAATACTTAGATAATAGCCTTACCGAAAAGATCAAGCTTTGGTATTTAACCAACAATATATGCCAACCAAGGTTTTAGAACCAGGTTCTGTTCTCGTTCTCCTTTCTAGTAGTCTAAATTGTTTTGCCAAATTTGGCTATGTTGCATGGGATATGGACACAACAAGAAGAAGATACACATCTTTCACAACATGACAACTATACCCCAGGTTACACTCCCTGGAACACCCATAAACCATTCTCGTTGTTCATTATGATCACCATCTATGAACTTTTGGATTAAAAACCATGCGATATATTTCTAGCAATTTCAATTCGAAACTAGCAAAACAGTTGAAACAAGCAAATGCATAATAAATTTGGATGAAACTGAGCAATGTGGATAATGTTGCGTGGATTCCAATTCTGAATCCTTCTAGGATTTCTTTCTTCTTATTTTTCATAAAGAATTGTTATGAATTCTACTTCTTTTACGACTCTTATTTTGACTCTATCTTTTATTAAAATATGTTTTATCTTTATTTGATTAATTAGAATTTGTTTTTTTAATCAAGATTAAGTTATCATAAAAGTCTTATAATTAGGCCCCTTCTGTATGCAATTGGAGAATAATTTTAATCAATAAAAATTTTCAGATTTGTTCTTTCATTTTCTTAGTTGTGGACTCGACTGTTTCGTGTATTCAGAAGCCTCTCGTTTGATGCTTTCAAGCAGCCTTCATGCGGATCCCTCACAAGGCTATCCGTCGGAGTTTTTGCGGCACTGTTTCGCTTTCACCAAGCAACGGTGGTCCAATTATTGTCATCACCGATCGACTTGGCCATTTCCAAGTATGAAGGTAAGCCCATTCCTCTATCGCATTCCGTCAAGTGGTAGAGCAACATATATCAAGGATTCTAAAGCTTTTTTGAGTCTTTCTTTTTCAAAACAACAATGACAAAATCCGTCACACATAAGAAGTTTGATGTCCTGTGAGGCAACGTTGAAATCTTGTCAAGCAAAGTTGATATCCTGTCAGACAATTTTGACATCTTATAAAACAAAGTTGATGTCCTGTCTGACAAACTAGACATAGTACTAGATTTTCTTGGTACCAAATAAAATGATGTGGTTGATTTCACGAGAATACCTCCCACAGAGGGAATAGGCCACAAACTCTTGTCTTACTACTATCCGTCCACAAAAGAGACTCGAGAATGTCCATAACAGTCGTACCCTCACAGCACCAGTTATCGTTGTTGACTATGAAGGCTACGAGATGGAGAAGAACATATCAAAGTCGGATGCACACATTGCAGATGCAGAGATGAAATCTGCAACCCCTCAAGAAGAGACTTTCTCATTTGACGGAGAATTGGAGAATTCACCAATTTCAAAATTTCCTAATGCTGATGGAAGACATCTTCGTCACAAGTGTCACGCCCCGCTCCCGCAGGAGCGATCATCCTCGCTAAGGCGTGATGCCGCACGGGCCTAGGTTGCGCTCGTGCAAGGCTATGTCCAGAAACGGCCAATTTGAGCTAGGCCACAGAGTCGCACAGAGTGTCCCCATTTGCAGCGAAAAGTAAATGAACACAAGTGGAAGCGAATTCGAACTCTTTATTGATATTCAAGAAGTTTACAAGCGACGCTAGGCCGATATTACAAATCGCTCAAGCTCTCTCTCTCTCTGAAACATAAAAGGCGTGCCAAGTGGCTTACAACATGGAATGATTCATGGTGATGTTCCGATACATTATGTCCTGTATATGGTGCTCCATCTCCTTGCAACGCTCCAAGGCTCCAGAGATAGCTTCGCGCCTTAGCACGTTCGAGGAAAGCTCCGCACCCGCCAACGATACCTGCATCCTGCAAGTAGACTGTGGGGTTATCAGTACATTGTTATGTACTGGTGGGGAGGTTAGCTCGCCCACAATGCTATCTTTACCAAACACGTTCCATTTACTTTTGTGCATCTCTATCATTCATTGTATTTCTAATCTTGCCTTAGGATCGTTTTCATGGCATATTTTATAACCTATCCCGTGTTGCCAAATTCAAGTGTCGCATGGAAATACATGCACGACTTACCCATACTTACCGTCCGGCCTTCCCTGTTCAATGTAAACCAAGTTAGCCAATAATTCATATGAAATAACTTAACGTAATTCAAGTGAACTTTCAATGTCAAGGGCGTGTCCCTGCCTCGGGTTCTAGCACGTCGTAAGCACGTTATCTAACTCACTTGTATGAATTTCTCCTTATCATTTGGTGTGTTACCTTTCGAGCATATTCATAAGGTACTTCATTTAGTTAACTTAGACTACTTTGATTTTAATGCAAGGACTTGCACGTGGATTGCCACCAGCAAAGCCCATTTAACTCTATATGCACCGGTTGCTGGCATCACAAGCCATTTTGGACATCCAAGCTGTTGTATTTCTCAACCAACGTAGGGTGCGGGCTGGCACACACCCCGTTAGTCTCTTGAAAATACTGCTGCACTTACGTCCCCTGGATGGCCAAGTCCACACCCAGGCAGCCCGTAAGCCATTTTGATTTCGCCTAGGCCGGCATATCCCCCCTTTGATCATGCCGCAAAATCTCTTTTTCTCTACGGTCACAGCATTCGCCATCCCTCGCTCGTGCCGTTTGTCCACGACCATTTCGTATTAACTTGTCATAGGCTAACCCATAGCCACAATGCGTTATCGACCAGGTTGGCATCCGTGCAGCACGGGTAACGAGCCCTGTTGCACGTGCCCGTCACACCTGTCGCTAACCATTCCTTTCCTTCTTATCTTTTATTCATTTCTTCATTTCTTTCTTTCACTTGTCCATTCGTTCATTGATTCTATTTTGTATTCATCCTTTCGTTGATTCATTCATTCACTTGTTTATTCGTTCATTCTTCATTTATACATTATGCAACTTTCCGTGCGGGAGTCGCCTTGGCGACCCATCGGTCCCATAGCCTTTCAATGTTGCTAAACTCTACTTGGGACGACTATGTTGATAGTCTTCCCGTTTCATTGTCGTAAACCATTCATTGTTTCATTGTTGAACGCATAAGGGACTTGAACGTAAGCTTGTGCCTTAGCACGAGCGTGGAGCGCGGTGCGAGAGTTCTCGTATTTTTCATGTTTCTTTTCATATTCTATACAAGCATACAAGATGGGATTAATCCCTTAGCTAGGTGCATTGGGTCATTTATTAGCATGCGCAGTGTTATCGCCTAGCGATTTCAGTGATAGTGTCCGTATTATTATGTGTCTAGGCTAAGCACAGACTGGTTCATCGGAGCCACCCACCTTAGCGATGTTCGCATCGGCCGAGCGATACTCCGAGTGCACCTTTGAAAGTCCAAGTCTGGATTCATCTTGACGGGCCAATGTAAGCCTTGCATCGATTCTTCATCAGGTCGATGCCAACTCTTCGGGTCGACGGCTCGTTTGAGTCGTTGTACTTGCCGTTTGAATCGGCGTTCCGCTAAGGCGAAGCGGAGTATTACAACAAGCCTCACAATGATCCGCCAGACACACCGTCTAAGTTCAACCGTCGGTCCCTAGATTTTCGAAATGTTGTAAAAAGTCCTACATATATGTGTTTTCTTCAGACAGTTTCAAGACATCTTTTTTTGCATGTTATCTACATAAATATCTCTTTAGAGACGAAAGCTCATGGACATGAGCTTGTGCCAAAGACGGTCGGTGGCGTATGTACATCAATAATAGGGCTATTCTACTGCATCACCATCAGCTACCATCAGATCTGAATCCGACCTAGTAAAGACTGGAAGACTGTTTTCAGGACTAGAATAGGACTCAAAGAATGTCTCGTTATGCCTTTTGGACTTTCGAATGCTGTAATGTCCCAAATTCGTGATACGTATTTAGTGTACGTATACGTGTTTTGGACCCATATTTTATTTTATTTTAGTCATGATTAGTTATCTTGGTTTATCTTGCATTGGCTTGGTTTTAATTAGCATTGATAGTTCAATTGGTTTTAATGGTTCATTGGTTTATTTTGGATTAGTGAGGCTGGGTTTATTTCATGGTTCATTTGGTTTAAATTGCTAGAGAGAGTTATTGGCCTTGACTTGGTTCACCTTGGTTTATTTTGGTTTGGTCTATTTTGGTTTAACATGGAGAACCCCACCCCATTATAAATATCAACTTCTCTCTCTCTCCTTATTATTTTCTTCATCTTCTTCCTCAAGCTTCTTCCTCTCCACCACCAACCTAGGCAAGTGCATCTTGCTATCACTTGAGGGCTACATTTTATTTGTCTATTAGTTTTATTAGCTCATTTTGAGCAACATTAGAACTTGGATTTTCTCCATTTGGAGCTTGGAATTTTGTAGATCTAGGTTTGAAGTATTTTCAGATTTTGGTGGATTTGATCTATGAAACTTGTTTATTTTTATGTTTTGATTGTTTTATGTGGAAGAGAATTGAATTTTACACAATTTAGACCCTTGCAAAGTTGGATTTGGACTTGTTTTGACCTAGTTATGGTCTTTTGAAATTTTGAAATTCAATGGCCATTGCTCTCAGCTTTGGGGAAGATAATCTTCTGTCCCGGGCGCAATCCAGCCTGTCCAGTGCTCTTTAGCGCTGGCGCAGTCCATCTAGCCAGTCCAGTGCTCTTTAGTGCTGGCGCAATCTATTGCTGCGCAATCCAGTGCTGGCGCAGTCCAGTGCTGGCGCAACCCATTGCTGCGCAACCCATCCTCTGCGCAACCTATTGCTGCACAGTTCATCCTCTGCGCAACCTATTGCTGCGCAGTTCATCCTCTGCGTAACCCATTGCTGCGCAGTTCATCCTCTGCGCAATCCATTGCTGCACAACCCATTGCTGCGCAACCCGATCCTGCGCAACCCGATCCTGCACAATCCATCCTTTGCGCAATCTGACCCCTGCGCAGCTCACTCCTGCGCAGTTGGCCCCTGGTGCACTTGACTCCTGCGCAATCCAACCCCCTGATCCCTTGCGCAATCTATTGGCTCTTGGAGATTTGGTTTTATTTCTCTAAGCTTGGCTCTTCTATAGCCCTGTATATTGATATTTTATTAGATATTTTACGCCCATTTTATATCCTTACGCCTTTTGTTATGAACTTGATAATCACGAATTTATTTAATATGTTTGGAATGATAACTTGACATGATTTGCTTGACATGATAGACTTGATATGACAACCTGACTTGATGATGACCCGTAGTGGTGCGCTCTCGATCAGTAACCTGACATGACATGATAGTGGCCCGTCGTGGCGCACTCCTGACTAGTATACTTGACCGGATAACCTGACATGTTATATCTCGATAAGCCGTTGCGGCGGCTACTTGACATGACATGACCTGTATAATGACTTGACACCGTGGGCGATTGTGCTTGTATAAATGAACCAGTCTTGTCTCGCATCATTTCTAGGACATGTACCCCTGAGTACCACGGTCAGGGGTACATATTGAAATAAACTAAGGTTAATAACTAGAATAATCTACTAGTCATGAAGAGATGTTCCCCAGTTACAGGCGACCCCGTTATTCCGGCCGCAAATGTTTGGACTTGTAGCCTGCCAACGAGTAGGGCACATTTCCAGCCCACTGTCATGTGGGGCACTCTCGATTGTCACTTTAATGATTGAACTCTCTGGATTGTCACTATAATGATTGCCTGGATAACCTGGGTAGCTGCAGGGCCTGTGACTACTTGGAGCATCTCATTGCATCTTGCTAGTAACTAGGATTGTGATAACCCTAGTTAGTTAATGTAGAAAGCCGTAGGCAATGATTGGCCGTGATTGATTGGATGGAGTCTAGTCCAGTTTAGTATTGTCTAGAAGTGATCGATTACAAGATTGTACCAGCATGATTGAATGATTGTCACTCCAGATTGTCACTATAATGCTTGAACACTATTGTCACTCCAGATTGTACTATCCTGATTGTACCTTTCATTGTCTCTCTCATCATTGTCTTCTTTTCATATATATTGTCCAGCTATATTTTATTTAACATGATGTTTCTCTTAATTATTTTCTCTAATTGGGACAAGTGCATTGGTAGTGCGCGAACCCCAATCTGTGTTACTTATTGTTTTCTTACATGTTGAATGCTAATGATTTGCTGGTTTTAGTCCTTAAGTGAAGCCTCCTTTGTGGCACTTGCTCTTTCTGGGGTCTGACCCAGCTGGTTTTGTATGGCCAGATACCGGAGCAGCACCAAAGGATCTCCCTGCTTTCCAGTCCGATGGTGGTCACCAGGCGTAACCAGGGCATCGAGTGGGTTTCTTTTGTTCTCCCACTGTAATATTGTAAATTATTCTCTTGAGGCGTTTAGCCGACGAGCAAGTGTTAGCTTGATTGTACTTACTTACTGTCTGCCTACGGGCTGTAACATGATTGACAAGCCCCGGGGGTTGATCATGTATGACTGAACTCTTGCTAGTCCTCACATTTTGTAACGACTAGCTTCATGATCATCTGGATATGTAATGTTTGGGACGCCTTACAATTGTATATTTAGTGATCTGATATCTTGTTACTATTATTAGTTGGTTGAGATTGAGACAATAGGCTATTTTATGACCTTAAGAGACTGATGGCTTGTAGATGAACCCTCACATATCTAGACAGCCGTGACCGTATGGTGAGATGGATTCTATTTCATTATACGTAGCTGGCTATGTCCGCCCCCGCTCTCCAGTATTCTGGTTCTGGGGCGTGACATGGTTTAAGTGGTGGCCCATGCAGGTCTTGTCAATCAAGATATGTGGGAGTTTACCAGATAGATGTCTCAATCTGTACTCGCCTTTGATCTCCACTCGTAATTCTTATCTCCTTGGATTCCTGACTTGATAACATGCTTGCATCATTGTTCCATCCTGGTCCTTCCTTAATATCCCTGATATCATTTGCTTCAGTGGCATCATTCCTGTTGATCAGCCAGAAGGAGCTCAGCCAGCAGCCCAGCAACAGCAAGAAGATCAAGATCAGTCCTCAGCAGCAGCCTTCCGAGCCGTGCCTCCTGGAGAACCAGTACCACCAGTTCAGCCCATTCAGCCTGCAGAGCCGGATGATGGCACCTTGGTAGGTCTCATCAGGACCTTGATAGCTTCCCAGGATCGTCGAGGAGACGCCTTACACCAGGCAGTGGCAGATGCTTTGACCAGAGGCGGTCATCCAGGGAATAGTGCGGTCAACAGTTTCAAGCGCCTGAACCCTCCATTCTTCGATGGCAGCGAGGATGCCATTGCTGTCGATGCTTGGCTACAAGATATAGAGGTGATTCTCGAAGCCGCGAAGACTCCAGAAGACGAGAAGGTGGCTGTGGTGCGCCTACAGTTATTGGATCTAGCCCGCAGTTGGTGGGCCGTACAAGCAGTGGGATTGGCAACACCTGTCTCCTGGGCAGTGTTCAGCGAGAAGTTCCAGACCAAGTATTATGATGCAGTGGCTCGATATGACTTGCAGACCAGGTTCAGTAATCTTAAGCAGATGGGGAGGACGGTCGACGGTTATGCGGCCGAGTTTTCCAGACTCAGTCGGTTTGCTCCCACCTTGGTGGCAACCGAGTTTGACAGAGCGCAGAGGTTCCAGCAGGAACTTCACCTAGAGATTATATTGGCAGTAGAACAGTTCGAGCATCAGACCTATGATGCGGTGTTGCGAGCAGCAAGGAGGCACGAGTATACCTCCCAGAGAATAGTGGACAGGACTGGAGGTCGGAAGCGGTCCCATAGTCAGATAAACCAGTCTTCGGCACCACCTCCAGCAGCTAGGACTTTAACTATTGGAGCTCCGAGGCGAGCAGCTTCAGTTACGTCGGACCAGCACTCAACCCCGACGTACTCTCCGCAGAAACAGAAGCAAGCGCAGTCTTCCATCGTGGGCTGTTCTTATTGTGGGAAGCCTGGACACGTGGTAGCAGAGTGTCGCAAGGCGTTGGGATTGTGTTTATTGTGTGGAGCACCGGACCATAGGGTGGGGTCCTGCCCATTCAGAGTTGATTCAGCATCGACAGTATCTAGTCCCTCGGTTAGGGTACCAGTACCAGCACCAGCTCCAGTTCACCAGCAACAACAGTTTCCGTTCCCGAGGCCATTGCCGACTCAGGCCCAGACCTTCCAGCAACAGATCCCGAGGCAGTTTGCTCTAGCCCAGGCTCAGGTTCAGAATCGGCCGAGAGGTATATGTGTCCTCTCATCTTGCTTTTCTACCGTCATTATGCGGGGTGCATGACATATTTCATGTATCCTGATTGTGACGGAACATCCCGGACCCGAGCCATATCCTAGATCATTCGAAAGGGTTGGTACCAATAACCGTAACTTTTCGTATGAGGATAGGCCCGTGTCCATGTTTGACCAAAGAGAGAGACCTCGAGCGCAAGACTATCAGTTTAGTCCGTGTTGCTTAGAGTCATCCCTCTTTGGGAGAGTCAAACTTGGGAGCATGAGGATGATATCTGATCAGGTCATCCCGGCTGGTTTGACTCGTAAGGTGTAATATCTTCCTTATGCCTTACGCTTCGAATCCTTGCTTGCATGAATGATTGTATGCTTGATTGATAGTGGTAGATTGCCTATGATAGAATAGCTTTCCCTTACATCTCTAGCCTCTTGATTAAATTCCGAGGACGGAATTCTTTTAAGGTGGGTAGGATGTAATGTCCCAAATTCGTGATACGTATTTAGTGTACGTATACGTGTTTTGGACCCATATTTTATTTTATTTTAGTCATGATTAGTTATCTTGGTTTATCTTGCATTGGCTTGGTTTTAATTAGCATTGATAGTTCAATTGGTTTTAATGGTTCATTGGTTTATTTTGGATTAGTGAGGCTGGGTTTATTTCATGGTTCATTTGGTTTAAATTGCTAGAGAGAGTTATTGGCCTTGACTTGGTTCACCTTGGTTTATTTTGGTTTGGTCTATTTTGGTTTAACATGGAGAACCCCACCCCATTATAAATATCAACTTCTCTCTCTCTCCTTATTATTTTCTTCATCTTCTTCCTCAAGCTTCTTCCTCTCCACCACCAACCTAGGCAAGTGCATCTTGCTATCACTTGAGGGCTACATTTTATTTGTCTATTAGTTTTATTAGCTCATTTTGAGCAACATTAGAACTTGGATTTTCTCCATTTGGAGCTTGGAATTTTGTAGATCTAGGTTTGAAGTATTTTCGGATTTTGGTGGATTTGATCTATGAAACTTGTTTATTTTTATGTTTTGATTGTTCTATGTGGAAGAGAATTGAATTTTACACAATTTAGACCCTTGCAAAGTTGGATTTGGACTTGTTTTGACCTAGTTATGGTCTTTTGAAATTTCGAAATTCTATGGCCATTGCTCTCAGCTTTGGAGAAGATGATCTTCTGTCCCGGGCGCAATCCAGCCTGTCCAGTGCTCTTTAGCGCTGGCGCAGTCCATCTAGCCAGTCCAGTGCTCTTTAGTGCTGGCGCAATCTATTGCTGCGCAATCCAGTGCTGGCGCAGTCCAGTGCTGGCGCAACCCATTGCTGCGCAACCCATCCTCTGCGCAACCTATTGCTGCGCAGTTCATCTTCTGCGCAACCTATTGCTGCGTAGTTCATCCTCTGCGCAACCCATTGCTGCGCAGTTCATCCTCTGCGCAATCCATTGCTGCACAACCCATTGCTGCGCAACCCGATCCTGCGCAATCCATCCTTTGCGCAATCTGACCCCTGCGCAGCTCACTCCTGCGCAGTTGGCCCCTGGTGCACTTGACTCCTGCGCAATCCAACCCCCTGATCCCTTGCGCAATCTATTGGCTCTTGGAGATTTGGTTTTATTTCTCTAAGCTTGGCTCTTTTATAGCCCTGTATATTGATATTTTATTAGATATTTTACGCCCATTTTATATCCTTACGCCTTTTGTCATGAACTTGATAATCACGAATTTATTTAATATGTTTGGAATGATAACTTGACATGATTTGCTTGACATGATAGACTTGATATGACAACCTGACTTGATGATGACCCGTAGTGGTGCGCTCTCGATCAGTAACCTGACATGACATGATAGTGGCCCGTCGTGGCGCACTCCTGACTAGTATACTTGACCGGATAACCTGACATGTTATATCTCGATAAGCCGTTGCGGCGGCTACTTGACATGACATGACCTGTATAATGACTTGATACCGTGGGCGATTGTGCTTGTATAAATGAACCAGTCTTGTCTCGCATCATTTCTAGGGCATGTACCCCTGAGTACCACGGTCAGGGGTACATATTGAAATAAACTAAGGTTAATAACTAGAATAATCTACTAGTCATGAAGAGATGTTCCCCAGTTACAGGCGATCCCGTTATTCCGGCCGTAAATGTTTGGACTTGTAGCCTGCCGACGAGTAGGGCACATTTCCAGCCCAATGTCATGT
>JANAVB010017998.1:15345044-15495044 GCA_029216955.1 Iris pallida
GGGGCACTCTCGATTGTCACTTAATGATTGAACTCTCTGGATTGTCACTATAATGATTGCCTGGATAACCTGGGTAGCTGCAGGGCCTGTGACTACTTGGAGCATCTCATTGCATCTTGCTAGTAACTAGGATTGTGATAACCCTAGTTAGTTAATGTAGAAAGTCGTAGGCAATGATTGACCGTGATTGATTGGATGGAGTCTAGTCCAGTTTAGTATTGTCTAGAAGTGATCGATTACAAGATTGTACCAGCATGATTGAATGATTGTCACTCCAGATTGTCACTATAATGCTTGAACACTATTGTCACTCCAGATTGTACTATCCTGATTGTACCTTTCATTGTCTCTCTCATCATTGTCTTCTTTTCATATATATTGTCCAGCTATATTTTATTTAACATGATGTTTCTCTTAATTATTTTCTCTAATTGGGACAAGTGCATTGGTAGTGCGCGAACCCCAATCTGTGTTACTTATTGTTTTCTTACATGTTGAATGCTAATGATTTGCTGGTTTTAGTCCTTAAGTGAAGCCTCCTTTGTGGTACTTGCTCTTTCTGGGGTCTGACCCAGCTGGTTTTGTATGGCCAGATACCGGAGCAGCACCAAAGGATCTCCCTGCTTTCCAGCCCGATGGTGGTCACCAGGCGTAACCAGGGCATCGAGTGGGTTTCTTTTGTTCTCCCACTGTAATATTGTAAATTATTCTCTTGAGGCGTTTAGCCGACGAGCAAGTGTTAGCTCGATTGTACTTACTTACTGTCTGCCTACGGGCTGTAACATGATTGACAAGCCCCGGGGGTTGATCATGTATGACTGAACTCTTGCTAGTCCTCACATTTTGTAACGACTAGCTTCATGATCATCTGGATATGTAATGTTTGGGACGCCTTACAATTGTATATTTAGTGATCTGATATCTTGTTACTATTATTAGTTGGTTGAGATTGAGACAATAGGCTATTTTATGACCTTAAGAGACTGATGGCTTGTAGATGAACCCTCACATATCTAGACAGCCGTGACCGTATGGTGAGATGGATTCTATTTCATCATACGTAGCTGGCTATGTCCGCCCCCGCTCTCCAGTATTCTGGTTCTGGGGCGTGACAAATGCTCTAAGAACCTTCATGTGTCTCAAGAATCAAGGTTTGAAGCCATTGATAAGAAAGTTCATAGACGTCTATTTTGACGATATCCTGATTTATAGCAAGAGCCAAGCTGATTATATGAAGCACCTCAGGAGGTTCTCAATCTTTTTTGAATTAAGAAGTATAGCTTCCTTACTGACCAACTCATCTTCTTGGGATTTGTGATTGGCGCCAATGACCTCAGTGTTCATGAAAAGAAGATTCGAGCAATTCGCGACTGGCCTACTCCAAAGACAATGACCGAAGTTCAAAACTTCCATTGTCTCGCCAACTTCTACTGACGATTCATCCACAACTTCAGTCTATCATGACGCCAGTGACAGAATGCAGAAGACATGCATATCTTCGCAACCTTCAATAACGTCGATCTTTACGAGAGTATTTTCCTCCTGGCGAACCACTTTATTCTGAAAAGAACTCAAGATCAAGTTCTCTTGAAGCAGGGGAGACTGATATAGCATGGATTCCAATTATGAATTCTTCTAGGATTTTTTTCCTTTTTTTTAGCTTTTTTTTATTTATATAGCGTTGTTAAGAATTCTATTTCTTTTGGAGTCTTATTTTTACTCTCTTTTATTAGAATAGGTTTTATCTTTAGTTGATTAGAAATTTATTTTTATTAAGATTAGGTTATCATAAAAATCCTATAAATAGGTCCCTTCTGTGTGCAAACTTTTAACCAATAAAATTTTTCTTTAAGTTCTGAGATTTGTTCTTTCCTCTTTTTGGTCGTGGACTCGACTATTCCGTGGATTCAGAAGTCTGTCGCTTGAGGATTTCAAGCAACCTTCGTGTGGACCAAGGCCATCCGTCGAAGTTTTTGTGGCACCGCCTTCACTCTCACCAAGTAACGGTTGTCCAGTTATCGTCATCACCGACCGACTAGACCATTGCCAAGCACGAAGGTAGGCCTATTCTGCTATCACACGTTGCTTCAGTAGATTTCATTCTAATTCCTCCGAAACTAGTTTGACAAGTTGTAAATGTGAGAACATGATATCAATCTTGTTTGCATAATATGAAAGTCTATACGCATGTGATAGTCATCCAAAACTGATGGCAAAATTTTTGGACTACAACGATAAGTGTATGTGTATAAAATAAATTTATTCATGCATTATATGTAGAGTGAATTCCCTAAATAAGTCTACACACTCAGTAGGTTTGAAGTAAATTACAACCCGCACTAATAGTGCCAAATGATAATTGCTCATCAAAAACTTATTTATAGTAATCATTTTATCTATTTCTTTAACATTTGCAATTTGTTTTTCCCACATTCATGCATTTATATTACTCCACTTATTATATTTGTAGATTATTGTGAGAAATTATAGCTGACCGGAAAACATGGAGACACGAGTTGCTCCGTTTGTCATTTGCCTTGAGAGTTCGGTCGAGAATTTTAGGCAAAGTAACTCAAGATGATCGGGTATGATGTTGCTGATCGACCGGAGAGAATGGTGTCGCGGGTTGCAGGCACTGGTGTCCGGTGCGGTAATCATGCATGTTGCGGAGATTCTACTCGTCAGCGTTCGTCGGAGACACTCCAAGATCAAGAGGAGCTATTGGTTCCGATTGAGTACCTTGCCCGGAGACATCTCTGCGCACACTGACCCAAGAATCCAAGAAACTTGTACTGAGCGCTGGATGTTCAACGGACTTCTCAAAAATAATATTTATAAGCAAAAAATTAATTTACAAAAACAATTACTAATTTGACAAAAACAATTACTAATTTTAATTCACATTTTATTCCATAATGCTAATACAGGTATTAGAAAATAATAGTGTACGTCTAGCATAACCTAAACTAATATAATGTTATACTAATATAATAAACAAATTTATACCCTAAACTATTATAATATAATGCTAAACTAATTATAAATAATGTTAAATAAATAGGTTTTTTTTCCCTATAATTACTCCGTCAATAATATTTTACTTTCCTATTTGCATTTCATAATGTTACTTTACTGAACTTAACATTGGGTAGCAACAAATTTGTAACCTAAAACTTTGAAAAAAATCCATACTGTTGTGATACAGCATTCGGTATATTTAGCTGTTAATTATAATAATTTATAATAGTACTTGTTAACTAGAATGATCTGAGAAGCTTAGAAACTCAAAAATAATGAGAAATTCATGGTATTTAGTCACAGATTAGCCATATTAGGATGTTATTTAGTAACATGACATTTGTACTAGAATGGCCATACTAGCGCTTTTCAATTCAAAATTTTGCAGAGTTGATCATTATCAACTCAATATAAAACATGTTGCTCATGAAAGATATATTATTAGCAGAAATAACCCCTGTAAAATATCAGAAAATGAAAATCACCCTAATTTATTTTATCAGAAAATGAAAGATATTATTAGCAGAAATATCACTTGTAAAATGTCTATCAGAAAGTGAGAGTCACCCTACTTTATTTTTATCAGAAAGTAAGGATCACCATAATTTAAAATTTTATTTAGAGGTTGATTGTGTTTTATTATATGTTGCAACATTGAAAGGAAACAATATGATATTCCTACAGTGATTCACAAGGCTACAGGAGTCATTGGAAAGCCTAATTCTAATAAATGTTTCTACGAGTTTCAGATGTGATAATCTTCATGTATTTCCATTGCATATATATATATATATATATATATATAATATATATATATATATTTGTTTTATTTTACTTGTGACAAACATTAAAACACTTGTTGCAAAAGTCTTTGCGAGTTGATTTACCAATAAATTATTTAAAATATTATATAAAATAGAATACACACATTTCTAGTTTGTTGCAAAAATCTTATTATTTAGAAGTCATGCAACAACAAGGTAGAGCTCATAGATTCTGTGAAGGAAAATGTCCAAAGAATAGGTCCATGACTTTTTTGACTTTGACCATATACATGGTAATCCTATATTGAATTGAATTTCTAATATATGTAAGTCTATATAGGATTGAATTTCCAATATATTGTTAGTCCCGAAGCTTGATCAAAGATGGTAAAACAGGTGCAACTGAGATCTACGATGATACAAAAAACCAAATAACCCGATTACAATATGGATGAGGGAAATAGAGAAGAAAAGATCTCTCGTTCTTCCTTGCAAACGTGTTACAATTGGGACAGTACGAGTTACAATAATCTAGAGAAAGATGAGAAGAAGAAAAATGATGGGGTGTCAAAACACCGTTGCTCAAAGCAAGATTCGTCCCACACGAATTGCTTCCAGGAACCAGCAAGTTTGAAGAACTTGTGGAACGCTCGAAGTCACCTATGTTCTGACTCCTCGGATGGACTTGCAATGGCGGCAGCAGCTCCTCTCTTTCTCCTTTTCTGACTTATATTTTTCGTCGTCTACAAAGGAGGCCAGAAGAGAGTATATATAGAGAGAGGGTGGAAACCCTAGCAGCCTCTTCAGTTATGGAAAGATTGAATCAAATCCCAAAAATATAGCAACGAGATTAATTCAAATCCACAAAGATAGCAACGAAATTAATTCAAATTCCACAAAAAGTGGATCTGAATTAATCGCATTGAATCAGTCTTTCCATAACTGACTTGTAGTCGCACAGTCAGCGGATCCCTCCATGCGGCAGCAGCAGCAGCAGCCTGGCCGCATGAGCCTCATGGCCGCATGGACCGTATGGACCGCATGGGCCGCATGGACCACATGAACCGCATGAGCCGCATGGACCGCATGGACCGTATGGACCGTATGAAGTGCAAAGTGCGCCAACAAAATGTCACATTACGCCTCATGAGCCCATGAGCCCGAGTTCGAGTCGCTAAGCCCCTTTGGGGCTTAGCTCCAAATAGAATTAATCCAAGAGAATGACAAAAGCATTAATGCTTAATCCTTGGAGCCTTATTCTTACCTCCTAGTAAAATCACCCACATGGTTCCCTCCTTAGGGTCACCACCCCATGTGCATCTCTCAACAACACAACCAAGTATATATGTTGAGATAACTCATGGTACATTTTCGATGTGGGACTAAAATTTTACAAGGCATGTTGAGAGCAAGCTCTCTCCATGTAAAAAAAGCACCAACAATCCCCCACATATCACAACATATATATGTGTCCTGGGTTGAGCGTTCCCCACAGTAACTGTCCATTTTGTATTAGGATAGATGTCGCTGACGACTTGAATCTTCCCGCATGGGTTAAATAACAATGTGATACAAGAATGGACTACGCCTTGAATTCTGAACCACAATTATATTCCCACTCACAAAGTGTAGTTACGTGTGTTTCTGGCTGCACATTAAAGGCCCTGTGCCAGCCTGGTTTCAGTGTATAATTTTGTGCGTCTACAAGTTTATCTCAAGAGACGGCCTGATATCTCTTTTCATACACTATAGGTGAGTTCTTTATTAAAGATACATGGCATGAAGCCTTGTGCTTCCTTGCGGTGCTACGCCGCTATGACATGGCCTGAAGCCGAGACATTATCCCTACATGGGAACCTCATCGTAGTATCATACTACTGTAGTATGAGGTCTCAGCCTCTTTGTAGTGCCAATCTACTCAGCATGAAGCCTAAGACTTCCTTGCGGTGTTACGCCGCAACGACATGGCTTACAAGGCCGAGGCTTTACCCCTATCTGGGTACCTCATCGTGGTGTCGTACCACTGTAACATGGGGCCATCCCCTTTATAGTTGTCTATAACTCTTTAATTACGTCATACAGTATTAGGCTACCTGCCTATTTGCGGTGCTACGCCGCTATGACTTGGCTTGCAAAGCCGAGGCATTACCCCAGACCTGGAACCTCATGGTGGAGTCACCCCACTGTAGCATGGAGTTTCACTCCTTGTAGTGTTGCTCTACTGTGCTTCCTGCAAAGCACACCAGGCATTCACTCTGCCTGAGAACTCATTAAGGCGTTTAAGCCAACCTTCCACAGGATCTATTTTTTCGCAGAAAATACATAGTAGACAACAATGGTTATGGGTCCGTATCCCTTCCATGTTCTAGAGAACAAGTACCCACTGTTACCTGATAGTTTTCCAGTCAGTGATCCTCCTTTGAACCAAAAGTTAGATGCCTAGTAGATTTCTCTTTGAAATAATAGCATAAAACTTTATGGTAGGATTACAAAGACACACTATCAGAATGCCTTCAAGCCCATTTTACAAGCTGTGTCATCGACCAACTGGCGCTTGAGGCCCTTTGGGAACGGATCTGCCAGGTTCTCCTGACTCCGAACATCAATCACTGCAATTATACCTCTTTTGATAAGATCGTGTACTGTCCTGTGCTTCAACCGCACAGTCCTCTTCTTCCCGTTGAAGAGGTCATTTGATGCCACCGCCGCAGTCGCCTGGTTGTCACAGTATATCGATATCGTCGGTATCTGAGCCCCAACCACTGAAAGATTATACATGAGCTCCCGAAGCCATTATGCTTCATCTGCTGCAGTTTTAAGTGCATAGAATTAGATTCCATGGAGGAACGAGAGAGTATAGTCTGCTTCTTCGACTTCCACGATATAGCAGCCCCACCCAAGGAAAATACATATCCTCCTGTGGATCTCTCGCTTTCCACCTCTGAACACCAGCTAGCATCATTGAAGCCTTCCACTACTGTCGGATACCCGTTGTAGTGCAGTGCATATGTCTGAGTCTTCTGAGATATCTCATCACCCGCTTTACAGCTTTCAATGTTCAATCCCTGGGTTGCTTGTGAACCGACTCAGCATTCCCACGGTAAAAGCTATGTCAGGCCTTGTGGCAGTGGTTGCGTACATCAAACTTCCGATAATGCTGGAATACTCCAGCTGCCTGACGCTTTCCTCGAGTTTGGCTTCAGCTTCTGATCACCCCTGTATGGTGTATCGATCCCTGGAAGATCCTTATACCCATAGCGTGTGAGAATCTTCTCAATTTAGTGAGATTGTGACAGCGCTACTCCAGTGTCTGTCCGGATGATCTTTATGCCCAAGATGACATCTGCATCCCCCAAGTCCTTCATACTAAACTTGGTTGAGAGGAACTTCTTTGTCTCTGTGACACGGCCTATATCCGTACCTAGGTTCATAATAGCTATTGTACAATAGCTCAGCGTCATCAATATCACCTATTGGTGGGATCCAGTCAGGAAAGGAGTACGAGTATGTACCTCACATTTCAAATAATAACGAAAAAGTGCAAGCTAAACAGTTGAAATAATATTTTCCAGCAATTTAACAATTCAATACTTGAAATAATGTGATTTGAGTATGTAACGTCTATGACCGGCTTGGGTTGTACAATAGCATCCTAGCGACGCGATACGGCTTATCCCCGTGTGTAAGAGGGGTAAGCTCGTACAATAACAATATGCAATATGAAGGGTATTGGTCATAAACCCTACACTATTTCCCCAATATCCCTACAATTAATATCAATCAATATTTGAACCCTGTGAGAGGGTTCCGTGTAGCATTGTGGTTTAAACATGCAACTTGACAATTACTAATTAAAATATAAGATAGCATAACCGTAACTTGCCTCTGTTTGTATGACTGGATCAGGATGTCGGCACTGGAGAGGAAGTCAACTACGTCATCGAAATCCTACAGTTGAGAATCCTAACTTAGAAACATAGGAAGCCATATCTCGGTTGCTAGTTACAATTTCTAGAAACAAACCATAGTCAAGTTTTGAGTTATTAATTAATCTACCGAAAATTGTCTAACGTCGCGAGCTACATTTGTTGTCATTTAATTGGATAAGCCTGTTACTGGTTTAATTGGAGAAGATAGCAACTACCGATTAATTGGCAAAACTTTATATTTTAATAATATATATAAAACTAAATTTCTTTAAATGGGAAAACATGAATTTATTAATTTATTAGTAGTCGTTATTTATTTTATTTAATGTGTGAAATCCTTATTACTTTTATACAAAATAATTAATATCCAATTTAATTATGCGCCTAGCTACGCAAACAACAACCAGAAAATAAAATAGAAAACCTAAGCTACACAATTACAGGGCCACAAAAAATAAAAAAAGCTAGGCTTATGCCCTTACAACAATTTAATTAAATTAAATTAATAAGGCTGAGGCGAGCTCTGAGTGCCGTGAAACGGTCCAATCAGAAGGCCGAGGCCCTGCACCCAAGTTACTAAAAGCCAGTAACCAGTTCTAAAGTAGAATATAATTAAATTTATGAAAGATGTATCCCAGACTTGGTCATGCAATCTCACGTTGCTAGGCTTACGCCTCAACGTACAGGAAATCCTGTAGCATTTGCGTTTCATCGAGGCTCATCCGACCGATACGATCGTCGCCAACAGGGGATACAAAAACTAACCAACCAACACGTTAAACCAAATCAAAACCAATGAAACCATTTGCAAGGACTAGGGTTTTAGAAAATAGGTTTTGATATACAAAAATTACTGAGCTTATAAAATATCATTTTTAAATACTTTTCCAAAAATTTGGGCAGCACCTACTCTGTAACTAGGACCACCTAGCCACGGGAGATACTGATCCACCACACAAAATGAAACATCCCAAACCAGGGAACACCAATCTCCAACAAAAATGAATATCCAACCCAAAAGCCAACCACAGCATCCAATTTAAAAATAAGTCACAGAAGCTATAAATAAACTCATGCGTAAGTAGTCTACAGTGAATGACCAACAGAAGAGCAAAACATAGATACTAGGAACGTCCAAACTAGGAAATAAACCCACAGCACACAGTATACCAAAGAGAAACTACGTCGCGACGTAACCAACAAAATCGCGTATCCCCTAACGCAACAATATAAAAATGCCGATCCCCGTAACGGGGTCGGGACCGCATCATCACCGACTAACTACGGGAGGGACACAGGAACACGGGATTATACCTCGGGTGCTCGGCTAAAGCTCTCAGATGTAAAATAGAAATAAAACATCTACGCGGATCGGTTCGGGAACACTGGAAGTGCGGATAGCGGCTCGATTCGGGACGGGCCGGAAACAACGGATCGGACAGCGGAACAGCGCTGTTATGGCCGCGGGACACGGGGACAGCAGATCGACCGCTGGATGGGTGGTGCTCGGACGGGCGGCACCGAAAGAGCACACAGGGGCACGGAAAGGCGGTCGGTCGGCCTGGGCGGCCGTAGGGCACGCGCAGAGGGGGTCGACGGCGTTGGATCCGGCGCGGTGGGGCACGTGAGACAGGGCGGGGTTGCTCAGGACCGAGCGGTCGGCACGACCACGGGGAGGCGTGGGTGCCCGCGCTGTACGGGGGTTGCGCGCTGGTCAGGCGGCCGGGGCGGTCGCGGGTAGGGCGGCGCAGATGGAGTCCGGGGGCTGCAGTCGGGCGAGGGTCGGGTCAGCTGAGCTAGGGCTCCAGTCGGCCGGCTTGGGCTAGGGCTAGGGCTCTGGGAAAGGGGAGTGGAGTGATGGGGATGGAGAGGAAGAGATGGGAGTGAGTGAGAGAAAGGTGAAAAGGAGAAGAAATAGAGGTGGAGGAGAGTGGAGTTGTGGAGAGAGTATGTAGGAGGAGGAATATGGAGAAAGCTGGGTCGTGGGGGAGCTGGGTCGGAGGTTAGATTAGGAATAGGTTTTTTTAATAAGTAAAACCATATATATATATATATATATATATATATATAATATATATATATATAAAATTAAAAAAAGGGATTTAAGAATGGGTTCTGAAAATGGGATCCGGAAAAAACGGGTTTGGGTCGGGGTCAGATCCCGGGCACGGGATCGGGACAGACAGCAATCAAAGATCCCATAATTAATTTTAAAAAATAATGTTTTCCTGATCCGACTATTATAATAATATTATTATTATAATAATAATAACCTAATCTAAACTAATAATCCTAATTAATCTAAATATCCAATAATTAATCTAAATTCCAGAAAGCGGGTTTCACAACCTTCCCTCATTAGATAATTTCGTCCTCGAAATTTTAAAGATAAGGGGGGGTACAATCAAAATCACTTAACCTTGATCAAACATGGAATTTAATTCATCAGGCACGATCGGATTCTAGGCATGATCACTAGGTACAATGATAAAATATCGGCACGATCAAAATTATCATGTATGATCTGAGATAGGGTTGGATTGTTGTTGTGATCAAAAATTATTTTAGGCACGAGAAAATCTAAGTACAATTATGATCATAAAATAGGAGAAAATTAAATGAGGTCTCGTGAAACAGAAAAGGCAAGAAAGAAGCGAATGTCAACAGCTTATTGAGAAGGCAGAAAGTAATGGAATCTTTTGAGATAAGGGACTAAAATGTTAAATCAAATTGGAATGGGGTACAAGGGTTTGTGACTCAGGAAAGATAAAATTTGTTTGATGGTAGGATAGCAAAGATGATTAGAATAATATAACTATGATAGGAATGTAATCGAGTAAGATATTTCCACTAAGGGCCGAGTGATGATCAAAGGGAATAGAAAGAATATCGTTTCACTATTTCAACGGTCAGAAGATATGATATGCAAAAAAAAGACTTACAATATAACTATCTTATTAATACTATGCAAAACCAATCTCTAACTAGCTGAACTTTCGGTATCTACATAAAACTAAGATATCTGTCAAGGTATTAAAACTAAATATATATATGGAATCATAAATCACCTAAATCAATTTTCATCCATCGTTGTAAGCCAATGGTCTTATCTTAATTCCTCTCTGCTTATTCCTTCTCTAGAACCTATCATTTCATTGCTCGTGTTATTCCTTCCATGGCTATATCCGTCCCTTCTAGGTATAGTAGTCATCTAACCATAAAAGTTGATCCTCGTCAAGTGTTCTTTACTAGATCATTATATTCACATGTTTATATATATATCCAAATTCACTTCCTCCATGGGAGAACATTACCAAATCCTATACTTTTCTCGCTAACTCTACCTACAACTTCCTTTATCTTCAATAACTCTTCCTTTAAGCATAAAATTCAAAATCGAAATACCATCATTTTTTAATGAGGTTTAGACGCTAGCAAGCACTACTAATGATTCTATTTCAAATAATCACAAGCTAGGTATACCACTCCCTCAAGGCTAGCTTACTCAAGGTATTCTTCTACCTTTTCTACCCTTTAGCTATCTAATATTAATCCCAAGGATCCCTTACAAGGAATGAGATAAGTAGCAATCTATGTTTCCCCCGCATATAACTATCAACTATATACATATGGTCATCCACAAGATGTATATCAATTATTTAATAATAAAGCTAACCACAACTATCTACAGCTTCCAAAATATGTAACTAAAAAGATAATAAATAATAATAATAATAGTAAATAAATAAATAAATATAAAAAAATATATATGCAACATACTAAGGTTGAAACAGGAAAGAGATTGAGCCAATAGAGATTGATATGGTCCTAATAAGTTCTAGGAAAAATCAAGTACAATTTTATAGAAAATCTATCCTTTTGGCTGTGATAAGAGATTTCTGAAAATGGAAAGCCGCTAGAAATACAAATCCTCTAATCGAACAACAGTCAGAATAATTTGATGGTGTAGAAAAGACAACCATATTATGGATATAGTCTTAATAATATTCAAAAACCCAAATATATTTGAAGTCACTTTGCCTCAAATTCATGCCTCGCCAGAGTGCACCTGACTACAGTAAAATTTTGGCTCCATAACTTGAATAGTAATAGATTTTCGAGTAGTCTATCAACTGTATCCATTTCCTGGCTGAACAACATAGGAGATAAATTTGATGCATTTAGGACGTAGTCTCAATAATATCCAAAAACCTATCAACACCTGAATCACTTCAACTTAGAGTCTATCCCGCCAGTACGCAACTGGCTGCAGTATACTCATAGTTTCTATAATTCAAATAGATGGTTGCGATGCATATGTGCGAAGCCATACTAGGTCACTGAATATTTTCTTAACTTTGTCTATGGGGATTTCAAAGGGATAATTCAACAATTCAAAAAGTTTTTCAATGACTAAAGGAAATTCAATATTAGGATGGAATCAATTCTCTGACCGTTCGTGCTTCATGATACTCAAGCATTGAGTTTAAAAGCTTTCTAGGCCTTGAATTGATCAAGGAGTTGCCTAGGGAGAGTAAGGTTTCGAGTTGAGTGGAAGAAATCAACAAATAAAAATATTTTCGGTATTTGGAATAACTTAGGAAATATCAATCCATATTGGAATTATTTTTCGGAAAATAGTTCCCTTGGGAGAATGTGAACCAGCTAAGTTGAACAAATTCTTTGGTAACATTAACCTTGGGGCTTTATGGTTCCAAAAGAATTCGGTTCGAAATTGGTTCTGAGAAAGTCAATTGGAAATAAGGTCAAGAGAAATGGTTGGATACACTAGTTATAGAAATACTTTGGATAGATAAGAGTTTATTAGGTTTGCTATAGAAGAATTTGAAACTCTAAATAGCGAATGGATCTAGATTCCAAATAAAGATAGAGGAGTAAGATTTGATCAACAAATGAAGAAGTTGGAAATAGGTTTGCTAAAGAAGGAGATTGAAAAAAGAGTCTAATCTTAATCCAAAAACGGCGAAAGAGTATGGATCCTAAAGTATACTAGAATCTGATAAAGATATGGAAGAAAATAATCCCGAAAGCCATGAGACACTAAATATACCAAAAATCTAGAAAATAAAATAGGTAGTAAAACATACCATCATACAATCGGCCTAATCTAGATAAGGTTTAGGTACAAACGTAAGCAAGGTAACCTATAAAACTATAAGCAAGCCAAAATAAATATTTTAAAATAAATAATTTCGTCCCTATATTGTAACATGGTGAATATAGTAGACTCTTTGTTCACCATTATATTATATATTATATTAATATATATATATATATAATATATATATAATATATATATATATATATTAAAGAACACCTCAATATTTATATTTCAACAACCTCTACTTAAGTCACAAAGTTGACTGATCCTTATCTGCATCCTTGACTATTCCATAAATGTTTTTCGATTCCCAAGTATCCATAACTTTTCATCCTTACATCTCGTAATTCATTTCCTCAAGTCTTTTGTCTTATCGTCGTAATTTGTTCAGGTCAAAATTCACTCCTTATGCCATTATCACTTCCAATTGTTATCAGTACCAACTAATATCTAGGTATTCTAAAATTCTATTCTTCCAATTCTTAATCACCAATATATCCTTGATAAATACCGCCTAACATACATTCTTATTAAGATTACAATTTTCAGAAATTGTATCGTAGGGGAGACATGACTTTGGAAAAGATATTGGCCAGAAAAAGTGTAATCAAGTGTAATATGTTATGCTTCGGAATGGTATCATCTAGTGCTAATCAATAATTCTAGGTATCATTAGCTCTTCTGGTCCTGGTCTGGTTCGAGCAGCCCGCTGCTCAATCTACTACTACGATTCTCTTGTCATGTTTTCTTGCGTCATGCATAGAAAACAAGATCTTGCTAGTACCGACTGATAGGCATAGGTCAGGTTGTCTTCATAGTCTGGCAAGTTTAGGGGCAAGCATAAACAAGGTAACCTACCGTTCTATAAGCAAGCAAAAATAGTTACTTATATATAGATAATTCGGTTCTATGTTGTGACAAATCAATATTCTAGTGTTCTAGTTGTTTCTCGGTATGTTCACTTAAGTTGTTGATCGATCTGCATGGGCCACCACTAAAAATATATCACGACCCGATCCCAAATTGTTAGGTCGAATCGGATCATGCCCAGCCTGCACCGTTGTGAGACGGCGGCAGTAAGCTGTTTCTATTTGTAGGTAATCTCAACAACATCTATACATTTGTCACAACACGAATTTACGAATATTTAAAAATTTTATTCAACAAAGAGAAATACAACTGGAAAGAAAAATACTGAAACAAATACTGAAACCAAAAGTCTACAATCTCTAACATAATGAAACTAGAAAATAAGGAAATAGCAACTAGCTAAACGGCCGGCTCTTCGCCTCAGGATCCGCGTCCTCCAAGGGAGACTCTGGTAACACCGCAGGGTATAGCACAGGATCATAATAGCTATTGTACAATAGCTCAGCGTCATCAATATCACCTATTGGGGGGATCTAGTTAGGAAAGGAGCAAGTACGAGTTGTACCTCACATTTCAAATAATAACGAAAAAATGCAAGCTAAACAGTTGAAACAATATTTTCCAGCAATTTAACAATTCAATACTTGAAATAATGTGATCTGAATATGTAACATCTATGACCGGCTTGGGTTGTACAATAGCATGCTAGCGACGCGATATGGCTTATCCCCATGTGTAAGAGGGGTAAGCTCGCACAATAACAATATGCAATATGAGGGGTATTGGTCATAAACGCTACACTATTCCCCCAAATATCCCCACAATCAATATCAATCAATATTTGAACCCTAAAAGGGTTCCGTGTAGCATTGTGGTTTAAACATGCAACTTGACAATTACTAATTAAAATATAAGATAGCATAACCGTAACTTGCCTCTGTTTGTATGACTGGATCAGGATGTTGGCACTGGAGAGGAAGTCAACTACGTCCTCGAAATCCTACAGTTGAGAATCCTGACTTAGAAACATAGGAAGCCATATCTAGGTGTGCTAGTTGCAATTTCTAGAAACAAACCCTAGTCAAGTTTTGAGTTATTAATTAATCTACCGAAAATTGTCTAACGTCGCGAGCTACGTTTGTTGTCATTTAATTGGATAAGCCTGTTACTGGTTTAATTGGGAAAGATAGCAACTACCGATTAATTAGCAAAACTTTATATTTTAATAATATATATAAAACTAAATTTCTTTAAATGGGAAAACATGAATTTATTAATTTATTAGTAGTCATTATTTATTTTATTTAATGTCTAAAATCCTTATTACTTTTATACAAAATAATTAATATCCAATTTAATTATGCGCCTAGCTACGCAAACAACAACCAAAAAATAAAATAGAAAACCTAAGCTACACAATTACAGGGCCACAGAAAATAAAAGAAAAGCTGGGCCTATGCCCTTACAAGAATTTAATTAAATTAAATTAATAAGGCTGAGGCGAGCTCTGAGTGCCGTGAAATGGTCCAATCAGAAGGTCGAGGCCCTGCACCCAAGTTACTAAAAGCCAGTAACCAGTTCTAAAGTAGAATATAATTAAATTTATGAAAGATGGTGTCTCAGACTTGGTCATACAATCTCACGTTGCTAGGCTTACGCCTCAACATACAGAAAATCCTGTAGCATGCTTTGTGTTTCATCGAGGCTCATCCGACCGATACGGTCGTCGCCTACAGGGGATACAGAAACTAACCAACCAACACTTTAAACCAAATCAAATGTAACGCCCCAGTCCCAAAATACGTAGGACTAGGAATGTAGACATGCCAGCCGTATAATAAATATATGTAAGCTGTAAAATATAGTAAAACCATGACTAATCTCATCCACACAAAATAAATAAATAAAAGATATCATATAACGATAATGAATTGTCTTGATACAATATGTTGGGCGGAGACAAATCCACTACCAACAAATAAAGGAAAAATACATGGAAAATGAAATGTATTTGGCGAACGAAGGGAAGACGATCCAAGCGCAATCATCCTCGAAGAAATGGAGATGGTCACGGCTAGAGCTAGAACACCTGTGAAAGACAAGAGCACACACCTAGAGAGATAACCAGGTCCTCAGAGGGACGTAACAAGACACTAATATCATGCCATATAAACTGAATATTGCTCAAATAAATAAGTCAATTGAATTATAACATGGTCCAATACACACCTATTGAACTAGCGTACCATCCCCCCAACCAAACAAGGACAGAAGATGGTAAACTAATTCATGGTGACGTATCTTTCCATGCTATAAATCCAATATGGTATCCGGATCCCAACAAGGTTCAATACCTTCTCATCAAAGTAGTAAGTCACACCTACAACCAAACAAGGACAAGATGTGACGAACTAATCTGCGACAAGTTATTGTTCCAAGCCATGGTCAGATACAAGTACCCAAACCAAAAGTACTCGTACCTAACGGATAAAGGTGCCTAACCGTTCTAAGTAAAATGTAGTTAAGAACAATCCTTCCTACGCATGGGCCTTGTCTAAATAGGATCGGCATAGTCCCCTCTTGGGGCACTAGAGGCCCAATCAGTAAGAGCATAACGTTCCGCAGAACGCCAGTGGCCGTCAGTAATCATGGATATCGACCCCGTATCTCCAGCGTAGCTTTCGGGTCATAAGGTAAAGTGCATCGAAGCCCATACGCTAAGGAATTGTCCTTCCCGCCCAATGCCTACTATGTTGTATCCACAACAGAAAACCTCTATAATCGTTAAGTCAAACTAAGCATGCAACCTCTATTAGCGGTTATTCCTATCGCACGGCTTGTACGTACTGGTGGCCAGCCAATCACGCACGTTATTCTACTATGCGACACACAACTTCGTGGTACAACGTGTCAAGGCCATGAATGCAACACACAAAGGTGGTCCCTTAAATCTAGGTTTAATGTGTAAGAAAAATAATACATAGCAGGAAATATAACTGAATAGTAAGTTCTAACAGGTTATGCCATGTATCAATATTTATTTTGCATAAAAAAATAATAAATAATGCATGAAATATGAGCTAAAATAAACAAACAGCAAATGGCAAGGTGTCTTGCCTGGTAGGACGCCTGGTGTGCTGCAATGATCAATGTGGCACGAACTGCGACTTCGGTGCAATAACTATGCAAGGTAACCTCGGGTGGTGGCACGGACAGTTTCATTGGGTCCAGAAGGGTCAAATTAGGTTCGATATAAGGTAGTACGAAATTGGGAGGAAATAGGATAAAAAGAAATTTAGTCATGGACAAGGATTTATAACCGAAGGAATTTGAGGAATAATAATAATACATATACTATTTTTAGAAAATACTTATGATACTTAAAACTATATATATTTTTACCCAAAAATATGTTAGGAAATACATACTTGAAAATTTCTAGTAATTATTTTATAACTCGAAAGCTACTTATTAGTAAAATATGATTTTAGATAAATACTTGGAAAATAAAAAATAATTTATAAATCTTATATATATAAATACTGTTAATATATCATACAAGCCTTAATGATGTTCAAAGTCCAATACTTGTAGTTACAAATATGGTTTTGGAAAAATATTACATAAATGTTCTTATGTAATAATAAATATAATAAAAATGGAAAAACTATTGTTTGTAATATTAATAAACAAAAATAGTAATAATAATCAATAATAATATTAATAATCCTAATAATAATAATATATAAATTATTTCAGTTAACATAAAAAAACAAGCGAATAAAAATAAAAATAAAAAATAAAAAGTAAAATTAAATTAATAAATTATAATTAAAAAAATAATAAAACATGATACATCTTCTCCTCAGGAGAAGAACAAACATCTGTAGCAAAAAAAATAAAAAATAAAAAAAGAATCACTACATAATGTAGAGCCTAAAAATCAAGTTGCGCCCTGAATATATTAATCAGTAATCAAGTTGCGCACCAGAGATCAGGTTGCGCCACTAATATGAAGCCCAGAGAAACAAGCTGCACCATTGATCAGGTTGCGCCTAATATCAGACTGCGCCCAGTCTTGTTGCGCTAAAATCTACGTGGCGTCTGACACTTAATGGTCATCATTACCTGACAACACTGACGACTGACACAACAGTGAACGAAGAAAATCTCTTTGAATCCCGTGAATTATGCCGCTCAAGGAGAGTTGGTAGACAGCTGTCCTGTACATTTCGTAAGTTGCGCCTAGGCGCAATCCAGACAAAATCTTTAGTTGCGCCTAGGCACAATCTGATGACATATGCTCAAAAGCTGCCACGTGTCTATGCGCGGCTTAGTTAGGCGCAGTTGATCGAAGCTCGCGCAATCTGATGAAGTTGAGACAACTGACATTCTAAAGCAGGATACGTGGCACACATGCTACTAATCTCTCAAGACGTGTCTACTATCCTACACGACACGTGCATCTCAATCACATGATGCCACGCGTCTAAATGCAGTTAGTTCACGACTGACAACTGAATAAAAGTTGGCGCAACAGAAGGTTGGCGCAACCCAATGTGGCACAACCCAACCTCGCGCACATCAGAATAACTGCTAAAACAGTTATTTCCTGAACTCTATAAATAGAATTTTTAATCATTGTGAAATGATCAGATACATAGGCACAAAGATCAGATACACAGACAGAGATCAAGAACTCTTGTAAAATTGCTGCATTCTCCAGAGGCTACAGTCTTCAAGTTCACATAGTCCAAGAGATAAAGTGATCGTCTTCTGATCAGATTCCTAAAGTTGTACTTCCCTAGAAGCTGAACGCCTTCAAGTTCACATAGTCCAAGGATAAAGTGATCGCCTTCCACTACTGTCGGATACCCGTTGTAGTGCAGTGCATATGTCTGAGTCTTCTTGAGATATCTCATCACCCGCTTCACAGCTTTCCAGTGTTCAATCCCTGGGTTCCTTGTGAACCGACTCAGCATTCTCACGGCGAAAGCTATGTCAGGCCTTGTGGCAGTGGTTGCGTATATCAAACTTCTGATAACGCTGGAATACTCCAGCTGCCTGACGCTTTCCTCGAGTTTGGCTTCAGCTTCTGATAACCCCTGTATGGTGTATCGATCCCTGGAAGATCCTTATACCCATAGCGTGTGAGCATCTTCTCAATGTAGTGAGATTGTGAGCGCTACTCCAGTGTCTGTCCGGATGATCTTTATGCCCAAGATGACATCTGCATCCCCCAAGTCCTTCATACTGAACTTGGTTGAGAGAAACTTCTTTGTCTCTGTGACACATCCTATATCCGTACCTAGGATTAGCATGTCGTACACGTACAAACAAACGATGACTCCTCTTCCATCAGCGAACTTTGGGTAAACATTTGTCCGTCTCGCTGACTCTGTAGCCGTTTGACCTAATAACTTTGTCAAACTTCTCATGCCACATCTTGGGATCTTGCTTCAAACCATACAATGATTTCACCAACTTGCAGACTTTGTCTTCAAGACCTTTGACGACAAATCCATCTGGCTGTTGCATGTAAATCTCTTCGGTCAGCTCCCCATTCAGGAATTCTGTCTTTATATCCATCTGATGTATCACCAACTTATGTATAGCTGCTAGAGCGATTAACATCCTGATGGTGGTCATCCGAGCTACTGGAGCGTACGTGTCAAAGTAGTCTATCCCCTGTTTCTGAGAAAATCCCTTGGCGACCAGCCTGGCCTTGAACTGTCAATAGTTCCATTCCATCTTCTTCTTGAAGATCCATTTACATCGATGGGCTTTTCTCCTTTAGGTAGATCTACCAACACCCAGTGTTATTGGAGGTGATAGAGTCAAAACTCGTCATTAACTGCCTCCTTCCAGAAGATAGCATCTCTGGTCTTCATCGCCTCATCATAGGTTAGCGGATCTGTTCCACATGATAGGTGACAAAGTCATCTCGAAGTCTTTCGATCTCCTCGCTCGCTTAGCTGACGGCTCTGCGAGTTATGGTACAAGAGTGTTGTCATTCAACAACAGCTCTTCTTGGACTACTGGCCCATATGAGATTTCAGTCTCATTTTGCACCTACATCATTTTCCGGAATGTCCGAAAGAACAATGTTTTTGTCTTTTGCAAACTTGTCTTCAAAGTATTCAGCATCACGAGATTCGATGATATGATTTGACTCAATAACAAGAAATCTCCTAGCATCACTCTTCTCGGCATACCCCAAGAGATCGCCTTAGTAGTCTTTGTCCCCAAGCTTCTGAATCTTCAGATATGGAGAGCTTCACATACGCCAGACACCCCCACACTCGAATGACATCAAGTTGGTCTGACTTGAACCAGAGTTCATGAGGAGTTACGTCCGAAAGTTGCATACGGCACTCTATTTAGAATAAAAGTGGCCGTCAATACAGCTTCTCCCAGTAGCATTTAGGAAGACCTGCAGTAAGCAGCATTGAATTCATCATTTCTGTAATGTTCGGTTCATCTCTCTGCTACTACGTTGGATTGAGGAGAATATGGAGCAGTAGTCTCGCATGATTCCATGTTTATTGCAGAATGATACGAAAGTCATGAGACTGTACTCTCCACCTCGATCACTCTTCAACCTCTTGAGTTGTTGTCAGTCTGCCGTTCAGCTTCGGCCCTGAACTCTCTGAACTTCTCGAAAGCTTCGTCTTTAGTCTTGAGCAAGTAGACGAACGCGTATTTTGAGAAGTCGTCGATGAAGGTTATGAAATACTTCATCCCGGGCCTTCGTGGAGAAATATTTAAAGTCACAGATCGGAGTGTGTACTAACTCAAGATCTGTGCTTCGATTGACCCGATGAAAGGGTTTCCTTGTGATCTTCGTCTGAGCACATACTTCACACTTCTCACCTTACCCCACATTTGGGATAAGTCCTAGACTAGACATTTTGTTAATTCTTTGTACAATGAACATGTCTAGTCTATTATTTTCGTCTTGGTTTCGCAATAGTAAGTAACTGAGAATAATATGTTATGCGTCTACCATTAAAATATAGGCATCTAAAACATTTAAATTATAAATATTTGTTTGCAGGTTTTTGCCTGAAACAACACTCACAAATGAGAGTGTTCGTTATCTGGCATTGGGACCGAAGAAGCAAGCAAAGACTTGGCCAGGCTATGTCGTTAATGGCTTCAAGTTTAAGACAACTCAGAATGCTATAAATGTTGAATTTATCAATGACGACTTCAGTACCAAGGATTCCAGTGTTTGCATAAGAGGCACCATCTTTGACGACAAGCCGGACTTGACTATTATGGAGTGCTTCGGGATATTGTAGATTTACAATATACTGCCCCATATGATAGATATTGTGATGTTCAAATGTGAGTGGTTCGATACGATACCAAATATCGGTTGGAGAATCGATAAACAATTTGGATTTGTCGATATAAATCATCGTAGGAGGTATAGAGGGTCCACGACCATTTGCGATAGCAAGTCAGGTGTTCAAGTATACTATACAAGCTATCCAAGGCGTCGTAGAGATCGATTGACTGGTGGGCAGTATGCAAGATTAAATCTAGAAATACATTCAATGTTGGAGCCCAAGCATACCAAGAGGACCATATCAAAAAGTCCCAATACTTGGGACATCAGTCAGATATAATGGACGTTGAAGATATTATTGAAGAAAATAGAGGAGGAAGAGGTTGATACACAATACTTAGCTGTCAACCAGGGGAGGAGAGAAAAAGAGAGAAAGAGAGTTTGTCCCAAATATTGAGGCAGAAGAAGAAGAATTTAATGGGGATGAGGATACAGATGAATTCGACGATGAGGATAAAGATGAGGATGACGATGAGGATGAGGATGAAGACGAGGCCGAGGACGAGAACGAAGACGATGACGATGATTAGATTAAATATCGTTGTATATTAAAAACACTTCCAATTACGTGAATTCAGTTTGACCTCATAAAAGCAATTACGTAAATTCATGCTTTTTTCGTTCGATCATCTACTTATTATATGATTTTTTTTGCAGATGGCACTCTTAGTCCTTTTCGTCGCGGCGGCACTTGTAACGTCCCAGTCCCAAAATATGTAGGATTAGGAACGTAGACATGCGAGCCGTATAATAATATACGTAAGTGTAAAATACAGTAGAACCATAACTAATCTCATCCACACCAAATAAAAGAATAAAATATATCATATAATGAATATGAATTGTCTTGATACAATATGTTGGGCGGAGACAAATCCACTACCAACAATAAAAAAAAAAATACATGAGAAAAGAAATGAATTTGGCGAGCGAAGCAAAGACGATCCAAGTGCAATCATCCTCGAAGAAATAGCGATAATCACGGCTAGAACTAGAATACCTGCGAAAGACAATAGCACACACCTGACGAGATAACCAGGTCCTTAGAGGGACGTAACAAGACACATAATATCATGCCATATAAACTGAATAAATATTGCTCAAATAAATAAGTCAATTGAATTATAACATGGTCCAATACACACCTATTGAACGAGCTTACCATCCCCCCAACCAAACAAGGACAAGAGATGGTAAACTAATTCACGGTGACGTATCTTTCATGCTATGAATCCAATATGGTATCCGGACCCCAATAAGTTCAATACCTTCTCATCGAAGTAGTAAGTCACACCTACAACCAAACAAGGACAAGATGTGACGAACTAATCCGCGATAAGTTATTGTTCCAAGCTACGGTCTGATATAGTACCCAAACCAAAAGTACTCGTACCTAACGGATAAAGGTGCCTATCCATTCTACGTGAAATATAGTTAAGAACAATCCTTCCTACGCATGGGCCCTGGCTGAATAGGATCAGTATAGTCCCCCCTTGGGGCACTAGAGGCCCAATCAATAAGAGCATAACATTCCGCAGAACGTCAGTGGCCGTCAGTAATCATGGATCATCAGTCCGTATCTCCAGCGGAGAATCCGGGTCACAAGGTAAAGTACATAAAAGCCCATACGCTAAGAAATTATCCTTTTCGCCCAATGCCTACTGTGTTGTATCACAACACAAAACCATTATAACCGCTAAGTCAAACTAGCATGCAACCTCTATTAGCGGTTATTCCTATCGCATGGCTTGTACGTACTGGTGGCCAGCCAATCACGCACGTTCGTGTTCTACATGCGACACACAACTTCGTGGTACGACGTGTCAAGGCCAATGAATGCAACACACAAGGTGGTCCCTTAAATCTAGGTTTAATATGTAAAAAAAAATACATAACAGAAATATAAATAAACAGTAAGTTCTAACAGATTATGCCATGTATCACAGTTTATTTTGCATAAAGAAAATAATGAACAATGCATGAAATATAAGCTAAAATAAATAAACAGCAAATGGCACGGTGTCTTGCCTGGTAGGACGCCTGGTGTGCTGCAATAATGAATGTGGCACGAACTACGATGTCGGTACAACAACTATGCAAGGTGACCTCTGATGGTGGCATGGACAGTTCCATTGGGCCCGGAAGGGTCAAATTAGTTGGGGCTGACAGGGGTTGTGCAGAACTTGTGAGGGAATAGGATAAGGAGAATTTGTCATAGATAGGAGGATAATCAAAAAAACTTGATAATAATATATATACGAGTTTCGAAAACTATTTATAATATTCAAAGTTTTTATAGTCTTTTTATTAGGACAATAATGTAGACAATATTTAAAAATTGCGAAATAAATCCATCTAGATTGAATCCCAAAAAATATGCTTATAGATAATAGCTACACTTATATACAAAATATCTTAAATAAATATCGTAAATATTTATAACTCGTTTAGGTCAAGGCATATAAAATAACCTTGTAAAGGATTCCGCATATATAACAATACTTTGAAACTAGTGTTAATTTTACTAATAATAATATCACCAAAAATGATAATAATCATCATTATTATTATATACCATGTGAATCCTATATATAACTAGTTTTCGAAAAACAACACTATAATAAAAAGTAAACAATAAAAATTTCATAAAAAAATAACATTATTAATAATAATAATATTAAAATAATCAACTAAGGTAACACAAAATAAAACACCAGAATAATAATAATAATAATAATAATAATAATAACGATAATAATAATAATAATAAGGATAGTAATAATAATAATAATGATAATAATAATAATAATAATAAAAACAATAAAGTTAATCAAACAAATAAAAGGGTCTGGTGCTGCTCCCTTTTTGGAAAGAAGGAGAGAGATGAGAATTGGAGAGTGGGCGAGAGCGCGGGAGGAAGGCGGAGGGTCGGAGAGGTCAGCGGCTGCGGGAGGTGGCGGAGGCCAATCGGTGTCACGCGCACGGGTTGGAGACGGCGGAGGAGACAGGGCGGCGGAGGGTGAGGCCGGCGCTCGCGGTGGAGCGGAGGGGAAGGGGTTTCGGTGGCTCCGGCGGATCGGTTGAGAGGAAGGGTCGAGGAGAGGGGGCGGACCCGCTGCTCCGGCGCAGTGGGGCCGGATGCGGCGGCGGAAGTGAGGGATGAGCGGTGATGAGGTTCGGGCGCGGCGAGGACTCGTCGGCGGTCAGGCACAGCTGCTGCAGGGAGATTGTCATGTCGAGTGGTAGGTCGGTGCTGCCTCCGAGGAGACCCGACGGTGAGGCTCGACGGAGCGCGGTGGAGCACAACGCAAAGGTAAGGGGATTCCTATTCCTTTTGTTTTATTGGGATGATGATGGTGATGGGGCTGTGGCCGGATCCTGGTGGGGTGGCTGGGTCTCCGGCGATGGCCGTACGGGCGGTGGTGGTTGTGATGCTGGCGATGGTGGCAGTGGTGGTTCTGATGGTGGTTATGTGGTCGTGGTTGGTGTCAGGGTAGGTGGTGGCGGCAGCGGGTTTCCGGCCAGTGGCCGTGGTAGCAGGGATGAGAGTGGTGGTGAGGATTGGTTGGTGACCGAGTTCGGTGGGCGAGGGATCGCGGAGGAGGGCAGCAGTTGGAGTCGGGGACACTCCGGTCGTCACCGATCGGGAGGATGGGGGATAGAGGCTGAGGGTGGCGCTACTGGCCAGAGACGGTGTCCAGGCTAGATTAGAATTAGAATTAGAATTAGGATTAGGATTAAGATTAGGATTAGGGTTAGAGGATTGGGTTGCTGTGTCAAAATCGTGTCTGACATGTGGACACGAAGAAGGTGAAATGTACATGTAATGAATAGGAAAAATAGGGGCACGGACACGATGCACGGGATTAGGGTTGTGGAAAAATTTGTGGAAGAATTTGTGGATGAAATAATGGAGGAGTACTTGCCTATTTATAGGATATGGAAATTCCCATTAAGACAAGGATTAGGATTTATTTAAAACCCAATTAGATAATTCTCTACTTAATTCAAATCCAAATCCAAATACAAATCCCATTTAAATCTAATTAAATTATATCCCTTTCGTTTAAAATCAAATCAAATAAATCAAATTCCAAATATGGATATTAATTTAATCTATTTAAATAAATCCAAAAATCAAATCAAGATTTAAATGGCCATAATAACTTCCAAATATATTTTTCAAAATACCAATAATAATAATTTCGAAAATAATAAATATTTTTAAATATCTTTTTGAATAATAAAATATTAATATTAATAAATCTCGAAAATTACATTTTTATTTAAAATAAACTAGTAAAATATTTAGGAAATATATACGTATGCACAAGAATATTACCAATAATTGTTATAAACGAAAGGCTTTGTATAAATAAAATAAATAAAATAATGAGCTTGGAATTTTGGTACGATAGCTAAAATAATTATTATATAAATTATTTTGAAACTAAAATTAGAAAAATATTTTTCTAAAATATGTACGCTCGCACATATTCGCACTCGTCTAGCAATTTTGAAAAATAAAATTTCGTGCGCGACGTACAATACGACTACCCTAGCCACCAGCATATCCCTTTCACCACCACTACTACAGCCTCAACATCACCACTTCTTTCCTACACCAGCCTTGACCCGACACCATCAACCCGACAACAAAACCTAATCTAAACCTAGTCTACAGGTGCCTCCAGCAACTCCGCCACCATCATCGGACCGCCACGCCTACACTGTCACCGCCACCTTCACCACGACCCCGACTTCGACCCCGGCTCAGGTGGTCGCCGCACCGCTAAAGCCACTTCACTCTTCTTCCTCCTTGTCACCCCGACCACGCCTCCACCACGACCGCCAACATGCCCGCGCCCATCCGGCCACTCCTCGGCCAATCCACCGCCATCACCATCGTCGGCCCCGTAGCACTACCGACAATAACACCCAACCCCGGTCCCCTCTTCGACCCACTCCAGCAATCACACACCCAAATAAATTATCAAAATAGAAACCCTTACCTACCACCTCGTCGTCGCCCCGTCGTCGACCATCGATTCCACCCTCCACGCGCCTAGCCCGGAACCCCAAACTCTGACCCGATCGCAACCCCGCGCCTGCTCTCGGTCTGGCCGCCGCCGACCAGAGTAGCGCCGCCCTTCTCCGCCTCCGACCACCTTCGATCCGTCTCTCTCTCGATTTCTCCCGTCCTCCGCAGTCCCAGCGCCGGAGCGCCGCCGCACGCGCCCTGTCCCGACCTCCCAGACCTCCGCTTCCTCTTCCCGACTCCTCTCTCCACCCCATCTCCTCCCCAGCATCCGCCACACGACCGACCTGGACTTCGCCTGGCCGCGAGCTCCGCTTGGAACGAAACCCCCTCCGCCGTCGCGTTGATCGCGCCGACGCGAGCGCGTCTGCCTTCTCCCTCCGCGCAGCCCCTCGCTCACTCTCTTCCGCTCCGCACTTCTCTTCCTCTCTCGACTTCTCAGTTCCCAACTCTTTCTCTCTCTCCTTCTTTCTAAATCACTGGAGTAACAGTGACTTTTGCTGTTGTTTGTCCTTTTGTTTTGATTTTTATTATTTTTTGTTGTTGTTGTTTTTTATTATTATTATTATTTTATGGATATTATTATTATTATTATTATTATTATTATTATTATTATCTTTTTAATTACATAATATAAGTAAGTATATATTATTGGTATTATATTTGATTTAAGAATTATATTATAAAGTATTATTACTAATTATATTGTTATTATTGTAAGTATAAATAAATATTTTCGACATTGGGTTAGAAGCCCTAATTGCACTTGCTATATAAATTTGTGGCATTAAAAGTATAGCTTATTAATAAAATTTTATTTTTACAAAATATGGTTCTTAACCTTAAATAATTTTTCTAATATTATTTTGGTTCGCCTAAAATATTTTGATTTATAAGATGTAGGTTTTAGCCTAAAGTATTACTTGACAAAACTTACAATTTTGCCTTAAAAAGACTTTTGATTTTTGGATATTTATTTGGAAGCACATTTTGACTAATAAATTATATTTGAAGTATTATAAATTAGTTTTCAAAAATCATATATTTATTATTCGTCAAATTTTCTTTATTCTTCCGACCGTGACTCAACCCCCCTTCTTTCCTATTCGATCGTCAATTCTAGACTACCTTATGTCCACCCTAACTAATTTGACCCTTCTGGACCCAATGAAACTGTCCGTGCCACCATCAGAAGTTACCTTGCATAGTTGTTGCATCGAAGTCACAGTTCATGCCAGCTTGATTATTGTAGCACACCAGGCGTCCTACCAGGCAAGACACCTTGCCATTTGCTGTTTATTTATTTTAGCTCATATTTCATGCATTATTTATTTTCTTTATGCAAAATAAACTGTAAAATATGGCATAACCTGTTAGAACTTACTGTTCATTTATATTTCCTGCTATGTATTATTTTTCTTACACATTAAACCTAGATTTAAGGGACCACATTTGTGTGTTGCATTCATGGCCTTGACATGTTGTACCACGAAGTTGTGTGTCGCATGTAGAACACGGACGTGCGTGATTGGCTGGCCACCAGTACGTACAAGCCGTGCGATAGAATTAACCGCTAATAGAATTGCATGCTAGTTTTGACTTAGCGGTTATAGAGGTTTACTGTTGTGGATACAACATAGTAGGCATTGGGCGGGGAGGACAATTCCTTAGCGTATGGGCTTCGATGCACTTTCTCTTTTGTAACCCGTGAGCTCCGCCGGAGACGCGGGTCAGATTACCCATGATTACTGACGGCCACTGACGATTCTGCGGAACGTCATGCTCTTACTGATGGGGCCTCTGGTGCCCAAGGGGGGACTATGCCGATCCTATTTAGCCAGGGCCCATGCGTAGGAAGGATTGTTCTTAACTACATTTCACTTAGAACGGTTAGGCACTGTAGTGCCCCGTCCCGCAAAGTTAATCGGAGGAATCGAAACGCCGACGGCGTTGGAACTTAGCCTTGCAACGGCTGCTCGAAGGCTCGTTCGGTCGAGGCGACCGCTCGCTCAGGTGGGGTAGTTTCGGTGAACTTGCCTCATCTTTGCCTTCACATAATAAATCGTGTTTTCAACTTGCACAAGTAGGCTTAATAATAAAAGAGATGAATCCACATAGCTAAGGGAATAATCCCGACAGGTCAAAATGAGTTAGAACATGGAAAACGTCCCACGGTAGGCTTAGAGTTGGTGCACGGCGTGCTTTAAAAATGACACTCGGTCCTTCATCCCGTGGCTTGGGAGAAGGAAAGTTGGTCTTTGACACAAAACTATGAAATTAGCCTAAGTCATAGGCGTCGCCCGCATGAATGCTTGCTAAAGCATGCACGGTCCTGTCCCGCAAGGCTTGGCATGGCCTTTGCTCGTACCTTGGGTTAAGTTGTAGGCTTGAGTGAGTTAGGCAAAGTTATGCCGGTCGACCTAAGTCATTCCAAGTGTTGTCCCACTCATTCTGTGGTTGTCAAGATAAATAGTCCCACGATCCCAAGGCCCGTCACATAAAGTATGACTTGGGCGATAGCGTTGCATAGAATGCGAGTCGGGTTAAGGCACGAGCCACGGTTGGTTCAGTGGGAACTTAGCCACGGTCGGTCGATACTTAAGGAAATACGTTATGTTCAACTTAAGTTGGAAGGCTATGCAGTAGCCGTTCCATGAGTTCAAAGAATGTTAAGTCTAAGCGATGGTTAGTCGCCGAGAGGAAATATGTCGGGATTATAGTTCAGTCGCCGAGGCAACCCTGGTTTGGGCTCTGCAAAGAAGTGTGAAAAGTGGAAGAAGTAAAGCAAAGGAACTAAGTGATGATGATGAGACCATGCAATTACGTTAAGTCTAGAAGTTAGCGAATGTGCGTGGTCATGGACAACTTGTCGACAAGGGCGATGGTTCTTCGAGCGACAACCCGGGGCCACGGGACCGACTCGGCCTAGGAAGAACAAATTATAGTCGAGCTGGATAATAGGCAATTGGTAGTACGGGGACTTGCATCGGAGATCGCTACTTGCGGTGCAAGGACCCCGTTTGCTAGGCTATGTCCACGATGGCTAGTTAATGCCAGTGACCTTTCATATAGATGTGTCGGCACGGGCAGCAATCCGCGTGTGTGCCTTTGGATTGAGTTGAGTTAGATATGTATGAAGTTAGAGAACACAAGGTCTGGGCCTAAGATTTGGCTATAACGAAGGCGGCGTGCTTCGGCACGAGATGTGGCGTCGAGTGTTAAGTTGTTGGCATAGAGTTGCATGAGTCAGGCTTGAGCTGTTGCGAGTTAAGTCGAGAAGGGCCGTAGGGCAAGTTGTGTGAAGTTACGTTGAGTTGTTGGGCACGATCGCGAAATATGAGGAACGATTCGAGTTATGGCACGACCGAGCACGAGAAAGGTCTAGAGGCAAGAAAATGGAGTCCTTCGTGTAGTTGCGTCTCTGATTATGGCCGTAAGGTAAACACGACTTGATAGGTTAATGTTATTGGCACGAGAAGGATCTAAGGCAAAAGTATGAGTTAATGTCATCGTGCAAGCACGGGATGGTCCTTTGACACAAGTAATGCAAAGGCGTCGGTCCTAAAATTGACCCTAAGGCAAGAATAGAAGGACAATCGAAAAAGGGTTTCAGCTGCACAAAGTAAATGAACGTGTAGGTTTTGTATGGGTGGGCGAGGAGCTCACTCCACCAGTACAGTTGAGTACTGACACCCACACAATGTTCATGTGCAGGCACAGGTAGAAGCTCGTGGCACGGAGCTCATTTGGATGCGTCGAGGCACAGAGTTCCTTGGCGATTCGAAGCATGCGTCCGCATGGATTGAAGACTTATACAGGACATAATGTATGGACATCGCCTTCCGAAGCTTCCGCTGGCTCGAGCATTGTAATCGAGAGATGAGAGAGAGCAGAGTGACTTGTAATCGAGAGAAAAGTGAGCACGAGAGACTTATAATTTGGCCTTACGCCCACAAATGTAATCTTGTATTCAATATCAATAAAGAGCTTCTTTTGAATGACTTGTATTCATGTGTACTTATTCTTAAATTCTGCTGCATGTTTCAATATTTCTGCTTGGGACTTCTGTGCGACGACCCCGTCGCCGCCGATGTAATCGGCCGTTATGAAACTGCCTTACACGAGCGCAATCTAGGCTCGTGCGGCATCACGCCTTAGCGAGGACGATCGCTCCTACGGGAGCGGGGCGTGACTTAATGGTATCAGAGCACGGCTTTACGTCCTTGGACTTCACATCAAATTTCTCAGTTTTGAAAGCTCGCCGTCGATAAAAGAAGTGTGCGCTCTCTCTCGAATGTCCCTCGGCATGTCCATACAATAAGTCTAAATATTTTCAAAAGCTCGTACAAGCGTTCAATCGAATGCATCGATAGGCGACGGCCTTTGTGCCGAACGGTGTCGACTTGTCTTGAATGAAAACACATGCTAATGTTAGCAAAGTTGCGTGCGTGCCTAACTAGTCCCGCGTTGACCCTAGCAATTGAGCGTGCAAACTCGAATATAGTCCGCACGGAATAGCCATACGTACGGCCTTTTGGCTATGTTGCGTCGCGTGTCGCGCACCTCGACCTTTTGGTGTAAACGAATTGTGAGCGATATCAAGTACCGCTCGGTCGGAAACGAGCTACACTTTGAGTGTCTATCGATAGAAACACTATCGAGTTAACGCTTAGGTGTACACGGAGGATTGACTTGGATTTCAAGGAAATAGTGCGAACAACTTAGTACGTCGATACGACGTAAGCGATTACGCTAGAGATTCGTCGAACGAATCCGAAGGATGTTTTAGCGAATGACGCGAACGTGATTGTAGGCTAGAGCGAGTGGCTCTAATCCGAGTGGTGTATGGATTTTCTTGGAAATCATTCGAGCAAATATTGAGGATTTTGAGTATGTCAACGAGGCGATGCGATCGCACAAAGCCGTAGAACGCGTCACGCTTAGTTGGTCGTGACTTCGAATGTCCCAAACGAGCATCTCGTTCGGACAACTTAAGAATAGGCAACGCGTGTTAGAAAATGATTCGGAACGATAAATGAAAATGAATGGTCGTGATCGAGGAGGAAACTTAGAGGATCGCACGTACGATATCGGATTGATGCAAATAAAATGTGACTTGAGTTTGAACAACGATCTTGAAACGAGCTTGAGGAATAGCGATGGAACTTGATCTTGGATTGAACCGAATGGAAATTATGGAATATCCAGTTCGAACGATAGCATCAACGCACGACTCAAAATTGGTTGCCAAGGAAGATCGTCAGGTTACGCATATCGTCGATGGTATTGAGGCATATCAAAGATCGATATGCGATAACTCGGGGGTACTCTGACTCGACGAATGACGATCGTGCAAATGTTATTGTTTCGATGGATGCTATACTCGGGATGTTGAAATGTGTCGAGGAAAAGATAAACTTGGCTCGAGGATTTTCTAGTTTAATGAATGACGGTCGGACTATCGAACTTGGATTAGATGAAAATGATATGTTTGGATTTGCTTCGTCGATAACCACAACGTTGACGTTCTTGTCTTATGCGAGCGTAACTCCAGCCTCGCACATGCGTCACGCCGATTAGGGCAATCACTCCGCTGTGAGCGCTGGTATGGTGATTCATACAGCGGGGGTGATTGAACTAGCATGGCGTGGCAATTTGTGTGCTTCGACTTGTGGTTTGATGCGAAGGTGACTCGAGAATGAATTTATGTGCTTAAAAAATTGAACTTGAGGATTGAGTAGGTCTAATCCGCGTATCGAGAATGAGTTAGTCTAAACTCAAATAAGAGTTACGCCCCGATGAGAATGATTATTCCGCGGGAGCGTTGCATGGTGATTCATGAACCGCCGTGGATAATCGGACTTGCGTGAGATTGGGGCACAACGTATTGTCGAGCTAGATAACCTCGTGATCGAATGCACGAATTGGTTAGAGTTGGTGATTTGGATAGAATCGAATATGTGCAACGCATACATTGTTGCGAATAGGTGATCGTGCTCGATGTTTAGAAACCTGAGTGACGCGAGCTTAGGTAGAAAACCCCGTATTACCGAACCTGGTTTGACCCTAGGATTGGGGTCAGTGTTGGCATTATTATTGGGGAACTATGATTCCAATCCTGACATTGACTTAGCCTTGCAAAGATTGGCCTAGCGGTTAGGCGAGACGCCCTGTTTCATGAGTTATCAATTGAGGATTGATCTTGAGGATTGGCATGGATGGATAGTGTGAATCACGAATATAAGAAAACACCTCACGAGATTCGGCTGACATGCATATATTTCAGGGACGCCTGAGTATGTACACGATGCGACTCGAGTGAGAATGACGAATTCTCTATCATGCGGCTTGGCTGAATGTATGTATTTTGGGGACGCCTGGGATGCGTGCACGATCCAGCCAAGTGATACGTTGAATGGAAATGAGACTTGGGGAATGGAAGAGTGTCGAGAATTCGAAATCGTGTTGAAGGAAAGAATGATAATAGTGCGAGCGTGGCTCGGACTCAAGGAAACGCTTAGGCGTATCTCGCTCGACTGTCATAGTCCCGTGTCTAGGCTCGATTAAGTCTTGGCCATAGAAATGGTAGGATGGCTTGCCTTCAAGAAAGTCTCGAGGACGAGACTTGTTTTGAGTGGTGTATGATGTAGTGTCCCGTCCCGCAAAGTTAATCAGAGAAATCGAAACGCCGACGGCGTTGGAACTTAGCCTTGCAACGGCTGCTCGAAGGCTCGTTCGGTCGAGGCGACCGCTCGCTCAGGTGGGGTAGTTTCGGTGAACTTGCCTCATCTTTGCCTTCACATAATAAATCGTGTTTTCAACTTGCACAAGTAGGCTTAATAATAAACGAGATGAATCCACATAGCTAAGGGAATAATCTCGACGGGTCAAAATGAGTTAGAACATGAAAAACGTCCCACGGTCGGCTTAGAGTTGGTGCACGGCGTGCTTTGAAAATGAAACTCGGTCCTTCGTCCCGTGGCTTGGAAGAAGAAAAGTTGGTCTTTGACACAAAACTATGAAATTAGCCTAAGTCATAGGCGTCGCCCGCATGAATGCTTGCTAAAGCATGCACGGTCCTGTCCCGCAAGGCTTGGCATAGCCTTTGCTCGTCCCTTAGGTTAAGTTGTAGGCTTGAGTGAGTTAGGCAAAGTTATGCCGGTCGACCTAAGTCATTCCAAGTGTTGTCCCGCTCATTCTGCGGTTGTCAAGATAAATAGTCCCACGATCCCAAGGCCCGTCACATGAAGTATGACTTGGGCGATAGCGTTGCATAGAATGCGAGTCGGGTTAAGGCACGAGCCACGGTTGGTTCAGTGGGAAGTTAGCCACGGTCGGTCGATACTTAAGGAAACACGTTATGTTTAAGTTAAGTTGGAAGGCTATGCAGTAGCCATTCCATGAGTTCAAAGAATGTTAAGTCTAAGCGATGGTTAGTCGCCGAGAGGAAATATGTCGGGATTGTAGTTCAGTCGTCGAGGCAACCCTGGTTTGGGCTCTGCAAAGAAGTGGAAGAAGTAAAGCAAAGGAACTAAGTGATGATGATGAGACCATGCAATTACGTTAAGTCTAGAAGTTAGCGTAGGTGCGTGGTCATGGACAACTTGTCGACAAGGGCGATGGTTCTTCGAGCGGCAACCCGGGGCCACGGGACCGACTCGGCCTAGGAAGAACGAATTATAGCCGAGCTGGGTAATAGGCAATTGGTAGTACGAGAACTTGCATCGGAGATCGCTACTTGCGGTACAAGGATCCCGTTTGCCAGGCTATGTCCACGATGGCTAGTTAATGCCAGTGACCTTTTATATAGATGTGTTGGCACGGGCGGCAATCCGCGTGTGTGCCTTTGGATTGAGAGTTGGATATGTATGAAGTTAGAGAACACAAGGTCTGGGCCTAAGATTTGGATATAACGAAGGCGACGTGCTTCGGCACGAGATGTGGCGTCGAGTGTTAAGTTGTTGGCATAGAGTTGTATGAGTCAGGCTTGAGCTGTTGCGAGTTAAGTCGAGAAGGGCCGTAGGGAAAGTTGTGTGAAGTTACGTTGAGTTGTTGGGCACGACCTCGAAATATAAGGAACGAATCGAGTTATGGCACGACCGAGTCGTTACGTCCCAGAGTTTGGCACAAAAGATAAGTATAAGTCGGTGCGTCGACAATACAAGCACGAGAAAGGTCTAGAGGCAAGGAAATGGAGTCCTTCGTGTAGTTGCGTCTCTGATTATGGCCGTAAGGTAAACACGACTTGATAGGTTAACGTTATTGGCACGAGAAGGATCTAAGGCAAAAATATGAGTTAACGTCGTTGTGCAAGCACGGGATGGTCCTTAGACACAAGTAATGCAAAGACGTCAGTCCTAAAACTGACCCTAAGGCAAGAATAGAAAGACAATCGAAAAAGGGTTTCAGCTGCACAAAGTAAATAAACGTGTAGGTTTTGTATGGGTGGGCGAGGAGCTCACTCCACCAGTACAGTTGAGTACTGACACCCACACAGTGTTCATGTGCAGGCACAGGTAGAAGCTCGTGGCGCGGAGCTCATTTGGATGCATCGAGGCACGGAGTTCCTTGGCGATTCGAAGCGTGCGACCGCGTGAATTGAAGACTTATACAGGACATAATATATGGACATCGCCTTCCGAAGCTTCCGCTGGCTCAAGCATTGTAATCGAGAGATGAGAGAGAGTAGAGTGACTTGTAATCGAGAGAAAAGTGAGCACGAGAGACTTGTAATTTAGCCTTACTCCCACAAATGTAATCTTGTATTCAATATCAATAAAGAGCTTCTTTTGAATGACTTGTGTTCATGTGTACTTGTTCTTAATTCCGCTGCATGTTTCAATATTTCTGCTTGGGACTTCTGTGCGATGACCCCGTCGCCGTCGATGTAATCGGCCGTTATGAAATTGCCTTGTACGAGCGCAATCTAGGCTCGTGCGGCATCACGCCTTAGCGAGGACGATCGCTCCTACAGAAGCGGGGCGTGACAGGCACCTTTATCCGTTAGGTATGAGTACTTTTGGTTTGGATACTTGTATCTGACCGTGGCTTGGAACAATAACTTGTTGCGGATTAGTTTATCACATCTTGTCCTTGTTTGTTTGTAGGTGTGGCTTACTACTTCGATGAGATGGTATTGAACCTTGTTGGGGTCCGGATACCATATTAGATTCATGGCATGGAAAGATACGTCACCGTGAATTAGTTTACCATCTCCTGTCCTTGTTTGGTTGGGGGGATGGTACGCTCATTCAATAGGTGTGTATTGGACCATGTTATAATTCAATTGACTTATTTATTTGAGCAGTATTTATTTAGTTTATATGGCATGATATTATGTGTCTTGTTACGTCCCTCTGAGGACCTGGTTATCTCTCCAGGTGTGTGCTATTATCTTTCGCAGGTGCTTTAGCTCTAGCCGTGACTATCTCCATTTCTTCGAGGATGATTGCACTTGGATCGTCTTCGCTTCGCTCGCCAAAAATCATTTATTTTCTTATGTATTTTTCCTTTATTTGTTGGTAGTGGATTTGTCTCCGCCCAACATATTGTATCAAGACAATTCATCATCATTATATGATATCTTTTATTCATTTATTTTGTGTGGATGAGATTAGTTATGGTTCTACTGCATTTTACAGCTTATGTATTCATACGAGGCTTTCATATATTGGAGTATACTTCGTATGAGTACAGCTGGCATGTCTACGTTCCTAGTCCTACGTATTTTGGGACTGGGGCATTACAAATAATATTAAAATAATCAACTAAGGAAACACAAAATATAACACCAGAATAAAAATGATAATAATAATAATAATAATAATAATAATAATAATAATAATAATGATAGTAATAATAATAATAATGATAATAATAATAATAATAATAATAATAACAATAAAGTTAATCAAACAAATAAAAGGGTCTGGTGCTGCTCCCTTTTTGGAAAGAAGGAGAGAGATGAGAATTGGAGAGTGGGCGAGAGCGCGGGAGGAAGACGGAGGGTCGGAGAGGTCAGCAGCTGCGGGAGGTGGCGGAGGCCGATCGGTATCGTGCGCACGGGGCGAAGACGGCAGAGGAGACAGGGCGGCGGAGGGTGAGGCCGGCGCTCGCGGTGGAGCGGAGGGGAAGGGGTTTCGGTGGCTCCGGCGGATCGGTTGAGAGGAAGGGTCAAGGAGAGGGGGCGGACGCGCTGCTCCGGCGCAGTGGGGCCGGATGCGGCGACGGAAGTGAGGGAGGAGCGGTGATGAGGTTCGGCCGCGGCGAGGACTCGTCGGCGGTCAGGCGCAGCTGCTGCGGGGAGATTGTCGTGTCGAGCGGTAGGTCGATGTTGCCTCGGAGGAGACCCGACGGTGAGGCTCGACGGAGCGCGGTGGAGCACGACGCGGAGGTAAGGGGATTCCTATTCCTTTTGTTTTATTGGGATGATGATGGTAATGGGGCTGTGGCCGGATCCTGGTGGGGTGGCTGTGTCTCCGACGATGGCCGTGAAGGCGGTGGTGGTTGTGATGCTGGCGATGGTGGCAGTGGTGGTTCCGATGGTGGTTATGTGGTCGTGGTTGGTGTCAGGGTAGGTGGTGGCGGCAGCAGGTTTCCGGCCAGTGGCCGTGGTAGCAGGGATGAGAGTGGTGGTGAGGATCGGTTGGTGGCGAAGTTCGGTGGACGAGGATCGCGGAGGAGGCAGCAATTGGAGTCGGGGACACTTCGGTCGTCGCCGGTCGGGAGGATGGGGGATAGAGGCTGAGGGTGGCTCTACTGGCCAGAGACGGTGTCCAGGCTAGATTAGAATTAGAATTAGAATTAGGATTAGGATTAAGATTAGGATTAGGGTTAGAGGATTGGGTTGCTGTGTCGAAATCGTGTCCGACATGTGGACACGAAGAAGATGAAATGTACATGTAAATAAAATAGTGAAAAGGAAAAATAGGGGCACGGACACGATGCACGGGATTAGGGTTGTGGAAAAATTTGTGGAAGAATTTGTGGATGAAATAATGGAGGAGTACCTGCCTATTTATAGGATGTGGAAATTCCCATTAAGAAAAGGATTAGGATTTATTTAAAACCCAATTAGATAATTCTCTACTTAATTCAAATCCAAATCCAAATACAAATACAAATCCCATTTAATTCTAATTAAATTATATCCCTTTAGTTTAAAATCAAATCAAATAAATCAAATTCCAAATATGGATATTAATTTAATATATTTAAATAAATCCAAAAATCAAATCAAGATTTAAATGGCAACAATAACTTCCAAATATATTTTTCAAAATACCAATAATAATAATTTCAAAAATAATAAATATTTTTAAATATCTTTTTGAATAATAAAATATTAATATTAATAAATCTCGAAAATTACATTTTTATTTAAAATAAACTAGTAAAATATTTAGGAAATATATACGTATGCACAAGAATATTATCAATAATTGTTATAAACGAAAGGCTTTGTATAAATAAAATAAATAAAATAAATAAAATAATGAGCTTGGAATTTTGGTACGATAGCTAAAATAATTATTATATAAATTATTTTGAAAATATAAAATTAGAAAAATATTTTTCTAAAATATGTACGCTCGCACATATTCGCACTCGTCGAGCAATTTCGAAAAATAAAATTTCGTGCACGACGTACAATACGACTACGCGACGTACAATACAAAAAAATTTAAATCAGTACCAAATTTAATTAAAAAATATAGTAGAAATTTAGGGGTTTTACAGCACTCGTCGTGGCGGCACTCGTCGCCATGCTGGTGGTATATATATTTTTGTTTAGAATATTATATTCATTTACACTTCTATATTGTTAATTATGTTTATGTGTTCTATTTACAGGTCATGATGGCTGGCTGTGGTCGTGCTGCTGGTGGTGGTCGTGCTGGTGGTGGTGGTCGAGGTCGTGGTCGTGGTAGTGCTGGTGGTCATGGTCGCATTCAATCTTCCTGGGATGTGACCCCATCCAGCAAAACTGACCCGGAGAGTACCCTGGGCACAGACTCATCCCACCGTCGATCGATAACTTCATCGAGGCATGAGTCTCCATCCGCTAGCAGATCCGTTTCGCCAGCGAACCCACCAGCGGATCCACCAGTTACTGCACAGTGGGCCCCGCAGTACCTCCATACTCGGTTCCATCCGATTACTGGAGAGTACATGCACGGACCCACCGATCCTCCGACGGCACCAGAGAGGCCGATAGGCGAGTTCCGACGAGAGCTATGGCCCGCGGGGTCCTCGTAAGTAAATTTAAGATAATTTATTAAATTTGTTTCATTTATTCAAGTTAATAATCCAATCGTTGCTTCTTTGTAGGTTTTTTTCCGTTTAATGTTGCCAGGTCTCTAGGGGAAATTATCCGGGCTAACTTCCATGGCCCCTACCTCAACTTTTCGTCGGTTCCCCCAAACGTGAAGTACGTCTGGCTCAACGAGTTGAGGGTATATATATATATATAAATATATATATATATATATATATATATCTTGTGGTTAATTATTAGTTACTCTTTAATCAACCATTTTTTAATTACGTGATAATTGAATTTGTATGTTAGATGGCATTCCGATGGCCCCCCCATCGCGAGGACGCGATCTGCAGGACCTACAGAAGCGCTGCCTCGAAGAAGATACGGGATATGATTCATGACCTTAAAAAGGGGCAGACGAGGCCGAATTGGATCCGGCAGGACTATTATGAGGAGGTCTTGGATAAGATGGATACTCATGCGTACAAGGAGAAATCGGAGAAAGCGAAGGCGAACTGACGGGCTGCGGGACTTTATACGGGGGGATCAAGGCCCCACGCAGCGGCGCTTACAGATCTGGTAAGATATCGCAAATTCATTTCACTATCGAATTCGATATTATTAGTATACGGAGTTAATTAGATTCTACAAATATTATGCAGACCCAACGGGCGATGAAGGAGGGAAAAGTGCCAGAATCGGTCACCATGCACGATGTATTCTAGCATACGCACAAGAGGCGGAAGGACGGGAGCTTCGTCGAAGAGAGGGCCAAAGAGACTGATGTAAGTACTTACGTTTATGAGATTTACGTTAGAATTAAAAGTATTTTGACTATAACTTAGATAAACTTAGGATTCACACTATAACTTAGGAAAACGTAGGATTTAGATTACAACTTAGGTAAACTTATAGTATAAACACATTCATTTGATAGGCTGCGTATCGTGAGGCCCTTAGTCGGGCTCAGTCATCTGTTGTCGAGGATGTCGGTGAAACGATGCCCGCCCGGACGCCCTCTTCTATGACCGCTCGCAACTACTTATTCGTAGATACCATCGGCGGCTTTAAGAAAGGGCGTCTGTACGGAGTCAGCTCCCTGGCGCCGTTGCACATGGCGACTCAGAGATTTTCACCGACACCGCCTCCTTCCGCGGCCCCGGCAGACGATGATGTGAGGTGACAGCTTAGGAAGCTGTATGAGACGGTGTCGTACTTGCGGGAGCAAATTACCACGTATTTTCTGCTTCCTTCTTCTGCTGTCGGTCCGTCTGCTGCTGGTGCCGGTCCTTCTTCCGTCGGTCGTCTTTCTTTCAACCCTGCTGCACCTCTGGTACCGCCTCCGACTGTGACGACACTCCTTGACATGATGTCGCTAGAGCAGCTTATACGCCGACTTCCGGGCAATGTCTTCGACGGATTACCGCCATACATAGTGGAGCAGTATTATCGTCGGTCGCAGCAGGGAGTACCACCACCGGACGATCGAACTCCTCCTCCTCCTTGATGTATTGTATTTGAATAGTTTTTAAATTTTGAATATTTGTGGGAATTTTGGATATTATAACGACGGATATTAGTTTTTAATTTTTGGATAATTTGTGTGTATTTTATATTGGTATGGGTAATACATATTTGTGATGCATTATATTCGTGTGTGATTTATATTGGATTATATATTGGTCTATGTGATTGTATAATGTGATTTTTCGATGTTTCGGATGTTGTGTGAACAGGAATAGCTCTGCAATTTTTTTAAAAAAAATCTCAGTTAGCGACGGACTAGTGACGGAATGGCGACGGATAACCTCAGTTACCGACTATATTTTGACGCAAAATTCGTCGCTAACTGGAGGATTTCCAATATTTTCCAGTTAGCGATAGATAGCCGACGAAATATCTTATCTAGCGATGACCTGTCGACGGATTATCCGTCGGCAAGGTTCTGATGGTATGAATGGTGCACAGAACCTTAGCGACGGACAAGCCGTCGGTCTCTCGTCGGCTTTCACTTGGCGACGGATAATCCGTCGCCAAATGTAGCGGCTAATTCGCGACGGTTTGGCAACTAAGTCCGACGGATTAGCGACGGAATATTCGTCGCCAAGGTTCTGAGAAGGTCAAACATATCCAGAACCGGGTCGACGGATTATCCGTTGCGATTCCTTCGCTAAGCCTTCACGAGGCAGCGACGTAACGATACTCTCTGATATGCGTTTACCGACAAGTTTTCGACGAAATTGCGACGGACCGATACTCTCTGATACACAGTAACGACGGGTTTTCGACAGACTAGTCCGTCAGTAAGAGTCTCTATATTTCACTATCTGATACTTGAATTCGACAAAAAAATGTTGGTAAGTCGTCGCTAATGTAATAAATACTGACGACGGAAAGCCGTCGCTATTCCGTCGAGTGGCGACTACCTAGCGACGGACGTTTTTAGCGACGAGCTGATTGCCGACGGATTGTTTTGATCAAAATCCGTCAGTGATCCGTCGCTAATCTGTATTAGCGACGGATGGATGACGGATGTGGCCGTCGCTAAAACAACAAATTTTGGTAGTGAATCTTATTCAAACATTACTATACGGGAGGAACTCAATATTCGTAGAAGAGGCTACGAGTGCCTTATGTCTAATGAGGTACGAAGGTTGGCTTATAATGGCAAAAACGGTAGAGACCAAGCCCAAGGTTTAACGTTAAGGGAGAGGACAAATGATAGAGCATCTTACAGCAGACGTTTAAGATCCAAGTTCAAGATACCTATTGAAAAAGTGAAGTGCTTCAACTGAAATGAGAAAGGACATTATGCAAATAAGTGTCCTCATCCAAAGAAGAAGAACAAGAAAAAGAAGAATAAGGCAGAGAGAGAAGGTGATGAAGCAAGCAGTGCTTCAGAAGCTGACAGTGACGGGGTATATTTTTCGGTGGCACATGACAACATGAGTGACCGTTGGATTCTCGATTCTGGATACTCGTACCATATGTGTCCAAAGAGGAAGTGATTTTCTTCCTACAAGGCGATATATGGTGCTTCTGTGTTGATGGAAAACAACAACGCATGTCGAGCTATTGGAACATCTATCAAGGTAAAAATGTATGATAGGATTGTGCAAACTTTGGTCGATGTCAGACATGTTATCGACCTCAAGAATTTTTTTATTTCTCTTTGTGCGCTTGACTCAAATGGTAACAAGTTCGTTGCCAAGGTTAGAGTCTTGCAGGTTGTTCGCGGTTCTTTGGTGGTGATGAAAGGTCACCGACAGGGTAACCTTTATATCTCGTTGGAAAGCACTGTGACTGGGTCTTTAGTAGTTAGTACATCTGATTTGTCTGATGGCACGCATCTTTGGCATATATGGCTTGGGCATATGAGTGAGAAAGATATGTCCTTATGGAGTAAGCAAGGGTTACTAAATAACTTGAAGAAGCCAAGTATGAATTTCTATGAGCATTGCATTTATAGCAAGCAGCATAGGATGACCTTCAGTACAAACAAGCAGAAGACAAGAGGTATTCTTGACTATGTGCATATAGATGTATGCGGACCTAGTAGGATTCCTTCCAAGAATGGAGCAAGGTACTATGTTACTTTTATTGATGATTATACATGTTATATTTGGTTGGATTTTATCAAAATCAAGGATCAAGTGTTCAAAAAGTTCAAGCAGTGGAAAGCGATGATGGACAATAGAACGGGAAGAAACGTTAAGACATTGAGGTCTGATAATGGTACTAAATATACCTATGGACCTTTTAAAGATTTTTGTGCTTAAGAAGGTATAATTTGACATTGGACTGTCAGGAACATGCCACAGCAGAATAGGTTAGCAGAGAGAATGAATCGAACCTTGCTTAAGAAAGCAAGATGTATGCACTCAAATTCTGATTTAGGCAAAGAATGGTGGGTGGATGCTATACACATGGCATGATACTTGTTTAATAGATCACCAACTCCGGCTATAGATTATAAGATTCCATATGAGGTGATGACCGACAAGCCAGCAGATTACAGCACTTTGCACGTGTTTGGATGCAAAGCTTACTATCATGTCATGAGGGTTAGTTGGATCCGAGAGCCAAGAAAGCCATATTCTTGGGATATGCATAAGAAGTGAAGCAATATCGTCTGTATTGCTAGGTTCTTAGTCAGCAGGGATGTCACATTTGATGAGTCTTCAGTGCTGGCTTCAAGCAAGAAGAGTGAGTCCAATCAGGATTGTGGTGTATCTAGCAAATCTCAAACTGTTAGGATTGAGTCATCTGAGGATGCATCAGATGAGGTGGAGGTTTCTGAAGATGTTCATCTAGTCCCACAAGAGCAACAATCAGAGGATGAGGAGCACCAGCAGCAAAATTCTTTGGCCATCACTAGGCTAAAGAGATCCGTCAAGCCAGTACACATGTATGGATTTGAGAAACCGGTAGAGCACTATGGATAGTTAAATGTGGTGGCATATGCACTACCAGTGGAGGATGACAAGCCTATCATATTCAGACATGCTGTCAAAGATACTAGCAGCAAGAACTGGATGGTGGCTATGTAGGAAGAGATTGAGTCTCTCCACAAAAACTGTACATGGGATCTAGTTCTATTGCCCAAAGGCAAGCGAGTTATAGGCTGCAAGAGAGTGTACAAGAAGAATGAAGCTTCTCGAGAGCCAGGTAGAGAAGTTTTGCTTGAGATCCCTTAGGGACGGAATTGACGAGTGGTTGATTTCGTGAAGCAATGCGGTGGAGAAGTGTATCGGCTCGATTTTGTGGAAAAGCTTGTCGAGATGGAGATATAAAGGAAAAAAGTCCAAAAATAGGCACATGACCTTTTTTGACTTTGACCATATATGGTAATCCTACATATAAGATTTGATTTCTAATATATGTAAGTCTACATAGGATTGGATTTCCAATATATAAGGCTACATAGGATTGGATTTTCATATATATACATTTGCCATGGTATATAAAGGGGTCTAAAGGTTGTCCACAAAACAACTCCAAGAGTGCTCAATGTAAGTTGTTGAATAAGTTTAACACAAGCATATCCCATTATGCTCAATAAAAGTTAAATAAGTTCAACACAAGGAGAGCTAAAGTTGTTAAATAAGTTCAACACAAAAGTTTGAATTTTTTTTTATCTTTGTGATAGAGAGTACTCTTGAGTGCATGGAGAGAAGTATTGAGATCGCTATTGTAATTCCTTTCTTATTCATAGTGGAAATAAATCACCCTCGTCTATAAAAGTAACCATCTTGGCCAACCACGTAAATCATTGTCTTTATGGTTGTGAATTTTCTCTAAGATATTATTTAATTTTTTGGATTTATTTCTGATGTGCCCCAACATTCTGTATTTAAACCCTCATATTTGGTCCCTACAAAGTGTCAAATGTGAGTCTATCATAAAGTTTGCACACTTTGTTTTTGTATTTCTTCTGCTTTGTAATAAGAGAAGTTTGGAATTGTCAAATGTGAGTCCATCATAAAATTTGCATTTTGTTTCTGTATTCGTGCTGTTTGTTCTTCTATGTGATTGTAATAAGAGAAGTTTAAAGTGTTAAGAATACACAAGCAGGTTCATGTACGATACATAACATATGACCTTACTGTAGCACAATGAAAGTAGATAAAGGGAAAAAACTTATATATATATACAACCATATTATCCTTCTTATGAAAAAGAAACACATTGAGTACATGCATGTTTTCTCCCCCTCTCCTGCTTTGAAAGTTGCCTCGCCTATTAGCTGGTGATCACCATTGATGGATCATGGTCAAAAGGTGCATCATCTCTGAAAAAGAAACACAAAAAAGGTTAAGTTGTTTCGTAGAGGATCAACAATGTATGACGAGACGAAATTAACACCCCTCCTCATATTTGATGCTTAGGAACATGACAACATGGGTAAATAATCACGAGTAGATTGCCTGTTAAAAATGGGGGCTGATAGATAACAGCCTTACCGAAAATATGTGCCAACCAAGGTCTTAGAACCAGGTTCTGGTCCAAGTTTCCTTTCTCCTTTAGGGGGCGTTCGGTACGCGGTATTTTGTTTTATTACCGAAAAAATTTAAGATGGGAATCTATTACCACGTTTGTTTGGCTTATAAAAAATTTATTCCCGGGAATTATAAATACCCGGGTAAATAGTTTACCCACAAAACATGGGAATTCTATCCCTGGATAATAGGTGGGTATTTTTTTTTTGCCCGGGAAAAAAAAAATTGTCTAAATTTTTTTCTTCTTTTTTGATCAATTTTGATTAGTTTTGAACATTTTTTTTCTTTTTTTGTCGTTTTTATCGCTTTTTTGTCATTTTTTGTCGTTTTTACAATTTTTTGTCGTTTTAAGCGATTTTTTGTCGCTTTTACCCATTTTTTTGTCTTCTTTGTCACTTTTTGATTATTTTTGTCGTTTTTATCGTTTTTGGTCATTTTTTGTCGTTTTTACCAATTTTTTGTCGTTTTTAAGCGATTTTTTGTCGTTTTTACCCATTTTTTGTCTTTTTGTCACTTTTTTATTATTTTTTGTCGTTTTTATCGTTTTTTTTTTTTGTCATTTTTTGTCGTTTTTTACCAATTTTTTGTCGTTTTAAGCGATTTTTATCGTTTTTACCCATTTCGTCTTTTTGTCACTTTTTGATTATTTGTTGTCGTTTTTATCGCTTTTTTGTCGTTTATACCAATTTTTTGTCATTTTAAGCGATTTTTTTTTGTCGTTTTTATCCAGTTTTGTCTTTTTTTGGTCACTTTTTGATTATTTGTTGTCGTTTTACCCAATTTTTGTCCTTTTTGTCGTTTTTTTTTTTGTCATTTTTTGCCGTTTAAGCGATTTTTTGTCATTTTTTAGCTTTTTTGTTGTTTTTACCGATTTTTAGTCGTTTTTTATCGTTTTTGTCGCTTTTTTTGGTCATTTTTACTGATTTTATGGCGTTTTGTCATTTTGTCGCTTTTACCGATTTTTTTGTCTTTTTTGTCGTTTTTTTGGTTATTTTTTATCGTTTTAACCAATTTTTCGTCCTTTTTTGTCCTTTTATCGATTATTTTTCGTTTTGTCGCTTTTGGTTATTTTTTGTCGTTTTAACCGATTTTTTTTTGTTTTTAACCTTTTTTTGTCGTTTTTAACCGTTTTTTGTCATTTTTGTCGTTTTAACCGATTTTTTTGTCCATTTTTTGTCGTTTTAACCGATTTTTTGTCGTTTTAACCAATTTTTTTATTGTTTTTAACCGATTTTTTTCGTTTTTTAACCGATTTTTTTGTCATTTTTTTCGTTTTAACTGAATTTTTGTTGTTTTTGTCGTTTTTGCCGCATTTTTGTTTTTTTGTCGTTTTTACCGATTTTATGTCGTTTTTGTCGTGTTTTGGTTATTTTTGTCGTTTTTACCTTTTTTTGTTATTTTTTGTCGTTTATACATTTTTGTCGTTTTTTGGTCATTTTTGTCATTTTAACCGATTTTTTGTTATTTTTCATCGTTTTTGTCGTTTTTTATCGTTTTCATCGTTTTTGTCGTTTTTTGTTATTTTGTCGTTTTTACCATTTTTTTTTCGTTTTTACCGAATTTTTGTCGTTTTTACCGGTTTTTTTTATATTTGTTCATTTATTTCGTTATTATTATTTTTTATTTTTTTCCCGGGAATATTTATATTGTCACCAAACATGGGAATGCGATTTTCCAGGGAATTTAATTCCTTGGAATTTGATTCCCGGGAATATAGAATTCCCGGCTATATAGTATTCCGCATACCAAACGTTATAGTGGTCTAGTTGTTTTGGCAAATCTGACTATGTTGTATGGGACATGTATTGGAGTCCAGTCTGGATTTGGTAACAACATATTTGCGGAATTTAAATCTAGTTAAATATTTGATTTGATTAGATTTGGATGTCCATAATTGATGTTGTGTTATTTTAGATATAATAGAATTCTTATTTTAGAAAATCCAATTATGATCTAAAATAGGATGTTGATGGAATATTTTAGGCATAATAGGATTCTTATTTTATTTCTATTTAGAAATTCTATTATGACTAGAATATGATTTTATCATCTAATATATATGGTGAGGGTGGAGGCACAAGATACAAGCACAAAAGTGGAGATTCGGCGTGCTCGTCCACAGGAAATCTAAAAAAAAGTTTGTGCTTTGCTCTTAGGACTTTGCCATCTAAGATAAAAGAAAGAAGAAGATCTAATCGAGGAGTCATCAACCTTGGCTAAGGAGATTGCTACGGGTTGGTGAGTGATCTCAATTGTAATCTTCTGTTTTTCTTTTTGAGAGACTACAAAAAAAATCCCCTTTTACAAAGTTCCATCTACAACACTTCCTAAAAATGTTGTAAAAAATGAGGGTCTTCTACAACCTTTATTGTAAAAACGTTGTAAAATACATGTGCAAACAACGTTTACATTCAAACGTTAAGGCTTCTACAATGGTCATTCAAAAAAGTTGTGTATTATTATTTTTAACAGCGTTTTATTAACATTTATTAATTTTGACTACGGTTATTTATTGTTGCCAAAGTTACTAATTTTAACAATGTACTTAAAATATTATAAAAATGTCATGTTCAACAACGTTTAACAATAGTTGTACATTTTTTATATTGCACAATGTTTGTTTGATGTTGTAAAATTAATTTTATTTTACCACGTTATGTAAACGTTATATATGTAATATCATTTTGCAATGTTTATGAAACATTATAAAAGTGTTATATTTAACAACTTTTATAAAATGTTGTAAAATATGTGTTTTTTACAATATATAGACAACGTTGTAAATATATCTTTAAAATATTTCTAGGATAATATTATTCGAAAAGTTGGTCTTATTAGGTCAATACCTCACTTGGTAGCAGTTCATGGTTAAATGGATCTGTCACATGTTGAACCATCCCTTCCACGGGCTTCGAAAGACAGACCTAATATATATACTTCTGGCATCAATCCCTTCCCCCGCTTCTTGCTTGTTATAATATTCTTTCTTGTAAAAATCAGCTCTACTCCACCTCTAGTTTACTATTTAAAATGCTGCTTTAGCTTAGGGTGTGTCATATATTCAACTAATGATTTATTAAAAATATCTAACAAATATTAGAACTTTTAAAGCGTAATCATCGAGATAAATAAGTTTTTTTTTTATTTATATGTTTTTACAACTTGCTTTGCTTTTACACCCTTGATTGTTAGTCTTTTTTGTTCAATTATCTTTGATAATTGTTTAATGTTTTTATATTATTCTTGTTGGTCCCAATCTTGATTTTCTCATGTTGGTTCAAGAATTATGTTTTGGTATTGGCATATGTTACTATGCAAATATCTTACTCCCCATAAAGTGTATACAAGAATTGGAGATTTCAGTTCTATCGGTTTGCTCAATTTACATTTTGGGTTCCCTTTAAGATCTTATAAGTACATCAACTAAATAATATTATGAATCTGTTTAGAAATTTGTTTGAAAACAACTCAAAATTTTGAAATGTGGTAGTTACCGTAGCCGGAGCGGGTGCCTCAGGCCCAAAATTTTAGAATATCTAAATGTCATATATTATATTATCGAAAGACAAATCAGTTAGTCAGAATGAAGAAAAAAAATTCGTGCAATCGCTGTCAAAATTAAATCCTCTCCCCTTCTGCTGCTGATCTAACATTATGATGCTCCAAATCTTCTTATACCCTTTAGTTGCTGCCAATCCCCTTTTTTTCTTCCGTCGTTGTCAACATCCTCTCTCTCTATCTCTCTCTCTCTCTCTCTCTCTGTGTCCTGTTGGATTTAATTGAACAATAGAACAACTTACAATTTTTTATTTTTTATTATTTTCATAAGAATTATTTGAAACATTATTAGTTATTTATTTGTTTAGAACATCAATTTTTTTTCTTGGAATATCTTCAATTTTATTAGTATTTCATTATAAAATATATTATTTTGGATATTATATTTGTTAATTATTTTTTTCTTAAATTTTGTGTTGATAATACTATTTTATTGTTGTCCATAAAAAAAATTGTATGAGCATTAAGCTTTGAGGACACAACTTTTAGGGGGCGTTTGGTATGCGTAATACTATATAGCCGGGAATTCTATATTCCCGAAAATTAAATTCCAAGGAATTAAATTTTCTGGAAAATTACATTCCCATGTTTGGGTTTGATGAGTACTATATAAACATTCCCGAGAAAAAAATAAAAATGATAAAACAACTAAAAAATGAAGAAAAAAATGAAGAAAAAAAACCAAAAACGTCAAAAAGGAAAGGAAAAAAAAAGTAAAAAAGAGAAAAAAACGATTCAAAACGAAAAAAAAAAACCCGACCAAAATATAAAAAAAGAAAAAGACTAAAAGGCCAAAAAAAAAGACTAAAACGACAAAAATAAAAAAAAAAACAAAAAATCCAAAAAACAACAAAAAAATGATAAAAAAGACCAAAAAATAACGAAAGCGACAAAAATGACAGAAAAACAACAAAAAAGATAAAAAGACCAAAAAATGACAAAAACAAAAAAATATAGAAAAATAAAAAAACCACAAAAAGAAAAAAAGACAACAAAAACGACAAAAGGACAATTTTTTTTTTACAAAAAAGGACAAAAAAAAACTACTACAAAAGCGACAAAAAAGACAACAACAAAAAACAAAAAACGACAAAAAAACAACAAAAAACGACAAAAATGTCAAACAACTACTAAATAGCAACAAAAACGACAAAAGACAACAAAAAACGACAAAAAACTAGTAAAAAACGACAAAAAAGACGAAAAACGACAAACAAAAAAGAGAGACAAAAATGACAAAAAGCAACAAAACGACAAAAAAAATGACAAAAAAACGACTTAAAAAGACAAAAAAGAGAAAATCGACAAAAAAAAATACAAAAAAAGACCAAAACAACAAAAAACGACAAAAAACAAAAAATGACAAAAAACAACAAAAATGACAAAAAGGGACAAAAATCGGTAAAAAGAGAAAAAGGATAAAAAACGACAAAAGATAACAAAAAAAGATAACAAATGGCAAAAAAGAGAAAAAATAACAAAAAAGAAACAGAAAACTACTAAAAGTGACAAAAAAGCCAAAAACGACAAAAACCGGTAAAAATGACAAAATAGTGACAAAAAGAGAAAAAACGACAAAAAATATCAAAAAAAGGACAAAAAGGAAAAAAATGACAAAAAGCGAAAAAAAAATCGATAAAAACTGACAAAAATGACCAAAAAACGACAAAAACAACAAAAAATGGCAAAAAAAAAGTGTTCAAAAATGATCAAAAAAGTAGAAAAAAGTTCAAAGAAATTTTTTTTTTTGCCCGGGCAAAAGAAAAATACCCACCTATTCTTAAGGGATAGGATTCCCATGTTTTATGGATAAACTATTTACCCGGGTATTTTTAACTCCCGGGAATAAATTTTTCATAGCCCAAACAAACATGGTAATAGATTCCCACCCTAAATTTTTCCGGGAATAAAAAAATACCGCGTACCAAACATGGTATTAGAGTTTGTCTCAGGACTCAAAATTTAAAGTCCGACATTGGTAGCTACCTCTTGTAATTTCAACAAATGATAGCTGCCAATCCAGCATCTTTTCCTCTGATACATTTAAAACCTATTGATGATAGTTGGCTTTGAAGCAACTAAAACATATGAGTCCACATACATTATGTTAGTAAAGGCATTGTTCTTCATGCGATATTCTGTATAAACTCCAGTAAGAGCTGAAAGGTAGGAAAAAGATCATACTGTAATTTTGTCAGATATGATCTCTTTTCGTCTAGCAAAACAATAACTTACCTAAAGTATAAAGAAAAGACTCACACTAATCTAGTTTAGGTACATTGCACGTATAAAATAATCTATGATATTGTTTTATAAAATAGATAAAGATTTAATTTGTATTATAATATTCTAAATATAATTTAAATATATTTTAATTATGATTTATTATAAATATACTATTTGAATCTTTGGTATGTGCTTAATTAGATAATACGATGCAGTTAGTTTAAATATAATTTTAGTGTTGAACATATTATTATATTTTCATGTTATTTTTAAATTTTTTTCGACAACTACATAAGAAGAAAACATATACAATAGTTATTTTTTAAATTTTTATGTATTAATAAGTGAAATATATATACTATTTGGAAAACACATTTTTAACCATTGTAAGCCGTATTTAATTTAGAGAGCGATCATGTATGTATTAATTCTAATCTGAATCTGAATCTAGAAACCGAATACAACTAGTCTGTATTCTCTCTCACGTTTTCTTCTTTTTCTATTCTCTGTCTCGATTAGAGGTTACTCATGCCTTCATTTCTTTATTTTATTTAGGGTTTATAGTGATTCCAAATTTATGAGAAATTATTTAGAATTTTTGATCATTAAATAAAAAACGCACTAAATATTTTAGTTGCTTTGAGATAAATATTTGGTACTCCTTTTCCCGTCACTAATAATAAAATATTTTTTATACTAATAAATTTAATAAAATAATAATAATTTAATAAGTATAAATATTTGTTGGACTTGGTCAGCAGAAATAGAAAGTAGGTATAATTTTTTTCTGTTGTGCGCCACTTTTTCCTTTCCAAATATTTTTCCCCCTTCTAAAATATTTTCCTCCATCTAAACTTTTCCTACTCCCAACTAATAAAAGGAATGAACTCCCCCCGCCCCCTCTAAAATATTTCCCCCCACCCCCTCTAAAATTTCTCCCTCTTCTTTTGTTCTTTTTCATCCAATCTAGGGTTTTGGAATCGTTGAGAACGATGGAATCGAAGAAGGACGTCGGAATTCTCGCCATGGACATCTACTTTCCTCCCTCGTGCGTTCAGCAGGTGCCCTTCCATAGATCTCATCTTTTATCCCAAATTTACACGAATTTTAGCCTATTTTGCATCAATTCTTTAGATTTTGTGTTTCAGGAAATAAAAAGAAAAAAAAAAAAAAAACGAAGAAGGAACTTTTGGTCACAAGTTTGTTTGTTAGTTAAGAGTAAAAGTCGATTTTCCTTTTTTCCTTGTAGTGTTATGTTATCTGTAGTTTGTGTTGATAATTGCTATTTCTATTTAACTATGACTAGAAAGAATGTGTTTTTATGGAGTTTGTGCTGTATATATGTTGGATCGCTAGGTTCTGTTAATATTTCCTAGTATTGAGCTATGAAAGGCTTCGTCTTTGGGATTAAATGGATAATGGCTTGTTTTGGGCTATTAGAGGCTTTCACTGAGCACGCAAGGATTGTTTATCCATGTCTAAATCAGGAAGCAATGGAGGCTCATGATGTAGTGAGCAAGGGGAAGTACACGATCGGGCTCGGGCAAGATTGCATGGCCTTCTGTACTGAGGTGGAGGATGTCATCTCCATGAGGTAATTAGCCCCTGGTCTTGTCATTTCGAGTACTTGGATATAGCTATGTTGAAAGGACACGAACACGGCATAAGGACACCGCCACACAGACAAGGCACCTATTTTTACTTGTGTAGTTGGAATGTCCTGGTTGTGTCCAACACGTGTCAAGGATTCGTGTCCGACGCGATTTGGAGTGTCCATGCCTCCTAGGATATATGCATATTGGTTTGCACTATGTTGGATGGACGCGAATACGACACAAGAGAATGGCGAAAATAGCAAACGGAACATATTTTGGCATGTCATAGTTTTTTTTTGTGGAATGTGTTGGTCGTGTCCAATATGTGTCCTGACTCCGAACAATACCACTTTTTGTAATGTCTGTACTTCCTAGGTCTGAAGAATAGCATATTGGTTTCCTTCTGAAATTATGTTTAGTTTTGCACTCAATGCAAGCAGCAAGGATCATTGAGGATCATGTGTGAATTTGCATTTACATAAAGCACAAGTTGATGGTGGATGGAATAATAACTCTTTTTCTTGAGAAAATGATACAAGTTTGTAAGTAGTATAAAGAGGGTGATTATTATTTTTGATGCTTATGTTTAGTTGAGATTTGAAAAAACAAAAGAACAGATTATAGTTCTTCTTAGATTGCCAGAATGATTTTGTTTTTCTTCCGGAACTTGTATTTGTTTAAATCATAAGAGAACAGTTGTGGACAAGGAAGAATATGGAGGGCCTTGCTAGACTTTGAAAAACTAGTTTATTGGCATCGATTCATGGTTTTAGATTACTGGAGAATTGAACTAAAATATCCATATACCACGAAGTGGAACTACTACTACTACTACATTTTTATACGCTCATTTCATTTCTGGACTTATTGACATAAATTGAGTTTTTAAAGAAACCAGAAAATTGCATGAAATGGTTTGGACATCTGAGCTGCACCAATAGAGCACCAACTAGGAGGATGGAAGAATGATAAAATTTTAGTTAAAGCAGCTGGCAGTCTAGAACTAGTAGTAGGTCAAAAAATAAAAATTGATGTATTGAACATGGACACACACAAGCATACACAAAACATACAATTTACTTTCACATCATCAAAATGCTGTACTAAAGTCTGGCTAATGATCAGTAGTTTTCTTCAGTTTGACTGTGGTTACTTCTTTGCTTGAGAAATATAAGATTGATCCGAAACAAATTGGTCGTCTAGAAGTTAGTAGCGAGACAGTGATAGACAAGAGCAAATCGATAAAGACCTGGTTGATGCAGATCTTCCAGGTTTGTTTTGCTTCTCTATGGTACCTTTTCCATATCCATGATAACACGTATGTAATATTCTATGCCCTGCTATTTTCTTACAATTTCTTACTTTTGAGTTCAAGTATGTCAATGATTCTACCATCAACATGTTTGATGTTTGCTTGGAGTATTCTAATTGATTATAGTTATCCTTATCCATTTGTGGTATTTTATTATCGAAACCTTTCAAGACAACAATCACAACAGCAAGCCTGGCTACAAAAATGAAAGTAACTGTGCAATTGTTATTTAGTGGACAAGCTCTCTATTCTCTACACCTAGTAAAGAATTGGTTTCTAGTTTTAATTTTTAGTTATTGTATCTAAGTTTTGTTGATAGAATTCTAATGTCTTATCTTATGTGCTATCTCTGTGGGAGGGTTCTCCTGCTGTTGTACTGCAATAATTCTCTTTCTCCTGAGATCTCTGTTGTTTTGACGTTTCCGTACGCCATCTTTTCTTTCCCTCAAACTTAAATGTTTATGTGATGTACTGTTTCGATCATTTTGTTGGAATGTTGTTTTCTTTCCTCTGTTGTTGCGGCATTTCTTTTTCACCATAGTTTTTTGAAATGTCATTCCTTTTTGCTCTTCGTCTTGTGTCATATATTAGTGCAATTCTAAATTGTTGTTGCAGACAGATAGGACAACGACACCTATTTTGGTATGTCCTAGTGTATTTTGGAGTGTGCATTGTGTGTCTGTTGTGTGCTTGATACACGTCCGACACGGCACGGCCAAGATATTTGTAGTGTCCGTGCTTCCTGGGTAAATTGTATCAGCCTGCTTCTTGTTTATACTTTCTAGGCAGGGGCAGTTTGGAGGGTTCTTCTTGCTTGCCTAAGCTTAAACTGTACAACTCGAAAAAGTAGGGCTACCTACCTGCCTACTGGCCTTTTAGGTTTTATTGCAATGCCTTATCTTGCTCGTAGAGTACTTCTGTCTAGCAATTGGCATCAATATAGAGGGTTGACAACTTCCTCTTGCTCCATAGCCAATCATATTATGGAAGAAAACTTCAATGATACGCTGATGTAAGCTACCGCTTCTGCTTAGAATTAACTCGACAATAGCCCTATCATGACATTAAAGTTGTCACATCGAAGGGTAATTTTATGCCATTACTATTGTAGAGATTTGCATAGGCCTTCAGTACCCAACTCAAAAGTGGGATATTTTTGAGTCCATAAATTCTCATTTGAGGGTGGATAATGTTGATATACTTAAGATTTGTGTATGAAGTAATTTTCAGTACTTAATACTTTGGTCAAAATTGGATTCAGGCTGGTCTAGCTGTCCTTTTGTTTCTTTGATTTCTTTTTTGCTTTCTTGTAGCATTTGCTGGTATATAATTGAGTTATTCTTATTGTAGGGCTGAGAACATGGCAAGGAAAGCTGTTGGGGAAGAACCATTGCCTAAGGAAGATCCAACAAATCCCATTTTCAAGCCTCTACCTGAGCCATCACGCTTGGATACCTATCTCATAACAAATCAAATATCTAATTACTGCAACCAAGTCAATGGGTTTGTTTTCCATATCTTCTTTCACCATATATTTTATTATTTCATGTTACTTTATTCTTTCTATTACACGTAAATGTTATACATTAATCCCATTTTGAATATTTTGATGTTTCTTTTGATGTTTTATTCTTCCTACTCGACTAGCATATTGGCACTATAGTTGTTTTACTACCTCTCGAAGTTAATATTCTCCTAGTTTCTTGCATATCAAGGATATCTATTCGCTAGTTTGTGGTCTTAAATACCAATACCCTGATTCATTGCTTTTCTTTGTTCTTTTTGTATATACAATGTCAAAAAAATACAATTTTTTCCCTTCTATAAACAAAAAACATAGTAGGTGAAGTGGATATGTTATAAGGGCGTATTTGGTTGCAAGCAAGTGGGATGAAGTGCAAAAAGTGACTTCATAAAGTCCAGTTTTTTTCCTTCTGAAATTGATTTGTTTGGTTTCAATAATTATCTCCTTGAAAGTGTTAATTCCGTCACTTTGCCAGTAGGTAGAGTGAAACTGGAATCTCTTAAAGTGTAAGATTGTGCACATGTCAATCATTGAAAAGTAATATTTAAAAATAATAATTATTCCCATTTTTATCCCACATCAAGCTTGCAAAAGAGGATGTGAGATCCTAGTTTTTGAGTTACTTTATGTCACATCCAAAAGCGAATTTCTTGCTTGTAACCAAACAACAAAAGTGCAACAAAAAAGTGGACCTTTTACCACTTTCACTTCACTTGCTTGCAACTGAACACACCCTAAAGCATCATTTTAAGGATCATTCTCATTTACTAATTTTATTTTAGAGAAACTTTTTTGTCTGCGAACAATACCTCTTGAGAATCAGATTTTCTTTTACTTTCTTTTCTGCATATTTTTGGTTTGTTGTGCATACAACTGCTGCATTTTGTTAATATAACAAAGTTGACACATAAATTTATGCAAATAGTATTTGAAGGGGTGCAAATCTAGAAGTGGAAAGCCTTGAACTAATGGACCACTTTTTTCTTTGGCGAATCGAATTCAGTTTTATAAATTGTGCATGGAATTTTTTTATTCTGACCTATTGTAAAAGTATGAAAGTTTGCCTCTTTCTGTTCTTGATATATCTGGATTAAATAATCACTTGTTTATGTTGTGCTTATTGCATTGAAGAATGTTGATTACTCTTTTAGGGGGATAGAATCGTAGTTGAAAGAACACTTGGATCAGGGTTGATAAAAAAAACAAAGTATACAAATATATTTTGGCAACGATTGGTCTTAGGAGACGACGTGTAGGTTGAGGAATTTTTTTTGTTCTCTTTTGAATACGGTTAAGAATCAAATTCATGAAACTGCAACATCTTAATTGGAACTTCATCTGTTACCCTTGGTTGAGAGAGAATTTGAGAGGGATTAGGGCCTGTGGATATGGGTAACAGTCAATTTTGATTCCTAATGTGTGGGCTTGTGTTAAACCAGGGTAAGAAAACTTGCATTTTAGCATCACAAATCCTGATTTGTAGTCCTTAATCCGGAGTTTATAACCCATTGCCAATGTTGCTGGACGATGGGAGCCTGTTGGTACTTATCTACTTATCTATGTCCTTGTTTCCCCTTCAACAATAAATATAGTTTGTTTTCATCTTAGGGCTTGCACGGGAATTGAAATACCATGTAGAATTGCAACCACAATTTCGCGGAACTGAGATCATGACATTTAATTCCATTTCGTAGTTTGTTTCCACTAGTGTTTATTGGTAGGTAAGCAGATAACCATGGCACTATGCCATATGCACATGATATACATTAACTGATTCTCCCTTGGTAATATGTCCAATTGTCTACTTCTCAATAGAAAGATGGGATCTATATGACCACTACTGATTCTCCCTTGGTAATATCTCCCTATGATAAACCAAAGGATTGTAACCTTTTGCTTATCAAACATTGTGCTATTAGTTATCACCCAATAGACTTCAGTTTTTCGCAATACCTGAATTATGATACCCAGAGGTCAAATATGTTTCTCTACCCTTTAAAATGGGATCTATATGACCACTTATGCCACTTGGTAAGAATTATGAGTGCCTATCAACAATGTTTCATTTATAGGTTGAAAAGTTTAGGACGTTATGTGGGAAAGAACCCCACAATCCAAAAGCTGGCCCAATTAAGGGTGACATCTCAGGGTACTGAAATAAAACTCCCTGTGAAAGGAGGAATGATAGGATGATTTATTACGAGAGTTTTTCTTCATCAACAATAATGTTCCTAGCCACCAGCGTTGGTGCGATTTTAACTAACTTACCGTGAAAAACATGTCAACTAGGATAAGTTTTTTGATAGTAGAATTTTGGATAGGATGCTGATACGACAACTTATTGTACTTGTTTTGATTGGCCCCTAATGCATGTGTGCCAGCCACACAAAACACACCTTACAAATGTGTCTCCATGGATCTTGAACCCTTATTCTTGCATTATTAACTCTGAATAATGCTCCCAAGATTAGGCATTGGAAACTTTGTACTTGTACCATATGTCATTGCTCTTTATATCTCCATTCATTTACTGTTTGAGTTAGTTTACTTTGTCGACATTTTTGTGTATTAGTGAAAAGTTCCTGCAACTTATGCCTATAGGTCCGGAGGGCGATCTTGGCAGTTGCACTACTACTAGCTGGAAGTTGGTGTCAATGAGGAACTCAACAAGAAAACAAAGAGGGATTGGTAGATGGGGATTAAAAGTGATTTCAAAATTTTCTGAGAAAGTGACAACACAATAAATTCAACAAGAGCAGCAGTAGCAACAACAACGGTAGCAATACTAACAACGGTAGTAAGAGCAGCAGCGATAGCAACAACAACAACGACAGGAGCAAAAATTAGAATAATATATTTGTATTTGTGTATTTGTATTAGTATTATAATTGGATTCAATATATTTTTATTTGTAAATTGTATTTTTTTTAAATGGAAACATAATCAACAACGTTTCAACACTGTTGTAAAATAATATTTTAACAATATTTCTAAACATTGTAAAATTTATTTACAATATTTTTAAATTATTGTTGATATTATAATTACAACATATAAATATTTATTACAATGTTTGGAAAACATGATTGAATAAAATATACAACATTTTGTAGAAGTTGTATAAACTCTTTTTATCAACAACGTGCCAAAATTGTTGTAAGATAATATTTTAACAACGTTTCTAAATATTGTAAAATTTATTTACAATACTTTTAAATTATTGTTGATATTATAATTACAACATACAAATATTTATTACAATGTTAGGCAAACATGATTGAATAAAATATACAATATTTTGTAAAAGTTGTATAAACTTTTTTACAATATTTGTACAATGTTGTATAAAATATATGTACAATATTTACTGAACGTGGTAGATATTATTTTTACCACAGTTGCATAATGTTGTTGAAATTATATTTACAACATGTGCAATTTGTTTTAAAAGTATTGTTTACAATATTTAAAAAATGTCGTAGAAAAGTTTTGGTCAGATTTTAGAAATTTTAACAATGTTTATAAACTGTTATGAGAAGAGCATCTACAACATTTTTACAATGTTTAAATGAACATTGTGGAAGATATCCCCCCTTTTACAACCCTGGATATAACGACCTTCTATTGAACGTCCACTACAACAGAAATACCTTTTAATGACGGCTAAAAACCGTCATTAATGACAAACCATGACGCTTTTTTTTCCAAAGCAAGCGTGATGAAAACGGGTGTTATAAATGTTTTTTAAAAGCGTCATAAATAAAAACGTCATGAATATGATGAGTTTCTGCTACACTTATTTTCAGCGTAGTTTGAAAGCGTTATGAATAGATAATCTATATAGACTCAATTCAGCACATTTATAACGCCCAATTCTGCACATTTATATATTACTTTCCAAAAAATTATAGATCAATGCTCAATGTTGCTCAATTCAATTTCAAAATATTCATTTTGAACCATATTCACAAGAAAACATCTAAATGTTATAAAGTATCATTTAATCCATTTACAAATATACATAATATATATCACCATCTTCATTACATTTTTTCAAAATAGGACATCCAAATACATATATCAGAACCATTCCACAGCATATTTTCACATTCAACATCATTGTTCTCCTCAAGACCAGTCGGGGCTTCAATCACACTAAAAGCATTCCTTTGTAGCTTCACCTCTATGCCATTTGTTAGGACCTGCAATTCACCAGTCACAGAATTAATTACTGCTCAACTATTAATACAAAAATCAAAATCGTGCAAGTAGAGTTGATTAGATTTCAGGATACAATGACAAGAGAAATAAAATAAGAAAAGGCACCCATGGTCTATTTAGCACGGACATCGTTCGACGCAACACAGATCCGACAACGCACCCATGGTCTATTTAACACTACATCCATCTCTTCTCCAAATTTAGTCTCTAAATCTCTAAATCAAAACAATTAAGAGTATTAGAGATAGTATAAAATCTATAAGTATTAAAATTATAAATCACTAAATCTGTTAATTGCAGCAGTGTTTCAAAAAAGTAAATCTCTAAATCATAAGAACAAAATTGTTTGTTAGGATTTAGTGAACTTGGAATTTTAATAGTTAAGAAATTAATTTACACTTGAAACTGTAAGCTCATGAGTCTTTTCTTGACTAATTAATCACGTCCCACTTCATGTGAAACTCTGCCTAAACTACAAAAAATAAACTTATTCCTACTAGATATTGTAGAAAATAAACCCATGAGCTAAAGTAATCCATTGAATCTAGCATTTTCTTATTCTAAATCACCATGGGAGCAAAAGATGTTTAATCCTGAGGTTCTTTCTTCCACTCCCCGACAGAGGATGTATTTCTTAGATGCTAATGTCTATGAAAGTATGACCATAATCACTAGGTTGGCCCATCTCGAGTTTGGCACTAAGGTTGGTTCTAGATATATGTGTTCATATTTCAATTTAGAAGAAAGACCTATCACAACATTCTCCTGTGGCATTGTGCTGGATTAAAGAAGATGAAGCTGAGAAATCACATGACAAAATAAGTGTTGATGTACTGAATACACCAAAGGCTTGAGCTACAAATATTACCTTCACGGCTTCATCAGCAGCCTTGCAAGCTACAACTGTAGCCTCAATATCACCAGTATGTCCCACCATGTCTCCATTAGGTAGGTTTACACGAACCTGTAGGTACATAGAGAATTAGCTAAAGACCAAAAAAACTGAAGCCTTTTTTCTGAAGACCATATGTTTGTCTACCTGGTCAAACTTGCCACTGAAACATCAGCACTGCAGCAGTTAGGAGAAATACTAAATGGAGAGTCTAAGAGATCAAACATGTGAGATGAGCCCATAACAAGCTCATCTTGTCAAATTGATATGTTTCTAACAGTCAAACCTACCAAAAGCTGAAAGCAAAACTCCGGAAGTGGCAGTAAAAGTAAAATGTGAGACAGTCTTCTAGTTCAAATCTAAGACAAATGGTACATTCTTATATATAAGTACTAATATGAGCAACAAGAGGCAAATGTCAATGATCGAGCCACCTCGCCCCAGGCATAAAACCGGAGGGATCCATTGACAATTAAATAGCAAATGGGACATCTCAGATTCCCGACTAAAGTGATCCACAAACATGAAATCCTTATGGCTCAGTATAACAACATTTAAAAAAAAAATTGAAAGAACATTGCCAGTGTAACAACACCAAAGAAATTGGTGAGAAACAGGTATCATTGTCATTAATGTCTCAACCTTTAGTAGGTCACCAATGACAGTATGGCACACAACTCTTAACCCCTCTCTATGAACACATCTATCAAATTTCAACAAACATAAGTTGACCTATTATCCATCACTCTTATCAATAGGTGAGAAATTCCCTAAAAAAACATATTACAGACACGACTAGCCTGCTCAAAAAGCAAAAAATTCCAGTCCCCGGGGAAGAAAATTTAAATTACAGGATAAGCATTTTGATCTCATGATTAACGACGGTCGATATCAAAAGTAATAATTATAAATTGTCTAATTTGAACAAATAGCATCTATATTTGAGGGAAAATACAACTAAAAGCAAGAGTGAAACAAATTCAAGATTTTAATTAACTGAAATTTACAGACTTTAAGACATTATTACCTCCTCAGCTCAATTTGAGAATAATCAATCTCTTCAACAATCATAGCCTCCTCATGTTCAGTGGTTGCAATTATCTCTCCAAACTGACAAGCAGAGGAGGAAAGGCCAGAATGTTTAGATGAATACACAGGTTTTGATTGCAAAAAGCACAATAATTTACGAGTTACAAACACTTCTAAATGTGGATGTCAAGTAATAAAATAGGCCAAAGAAAACAATATTCTGGTTTGGTTTCCACTTACAGGTCCAACAAGCATTGAGTGACCCCAAGCAATGTAGACAGAACCAGAATCTCGAGCAGGTGAGCAAGTTGCCACAAATAACTGAAAGACAAAGATGCTCATAAGAATTAAGACCTACTTTCAGGTAATTTTCACTGTGGTTAAATCAATGAAGGTCGTTCCAATTATCTAAAGCAAAATTAGGGTAGTTAAACCAAAAACCTGAAGAAACTTATATTTGTTTTAAGGACATAGATGGACTGATGGAGTTTAGACAAGAAGTATAAGTTCTTGTGTGTCTAAATAGGTAAAGGTCATCTGTTTAAACAAGCAAGATTATAAGCATCGGTATCAGAATCTCGGTGGCAAGTTTGATGTTTTTCCAGGACACAACGCCATCAAGACATTGCTTTAAAACAAAGAGGCCATATGGTTCTTAACCAAGTAAGCTTGTCTACTATGATCAACTAGAAAGTTTAGCCCTTCCACAATTCACAAATAACAGAGAAGCTAAAAAAAGAAGCCACATTGGAAGAAAAGTCGAAGTAAAACTCACCGAGGGGATTGACCTCGCCACCGTACCCGTGCACCCTGACCAGCTCCTCGAATGCGAGCGCGGCGTCCCTTGGCACCCCGTACCACGTCTTCCCAGCCCCCATGTGCAGATAATTTAGGCTGTACAGCTCGTGGTCCTCCACGTTCCATGCGAACCAGCTGAACAGCATGGCAACGTAGACCATAGGCGAGGTCACCCCGGGGATGTCCTCCTTCATGAACCTCAGCAGCGAGCCCTTGGACCTCGAGACGTCCCTCATGTTCTACGTGCTCTCCCCGACGTTCCCCGCGCCGGCGGCGGTGGAGGCTGGGACGGGCGAGAAGCCGGAGCCGGGCATGTCGTTGGCGTACTCGACGGAGAAGGGGCGGTCAGCGCAAGCCTTCCAGAAGAGGGACTCGGTCTCGAGCGGGGTCAGAGTCGGCGCGAGCCTTCCAGAGGAGAGGAGCTTCTTGAGGTGGGAGCGCTCGAAGTGCTTGGCCTTGGACTCGAACTGGAGGAGGGTGTAGGTCTCGCCGCTCTGCCAGACGGGCTTCTGGACGGGGCGGGGGCGGCGGGGGCAGAAGCCGATCTGCTGCTGGCGCGTGGTGAAAGTGGGGGCGTCCAGCATCGCCTGGTCCAGCGCCAGGCCGATCACCCTCTCCAGCCCCTGTCTGCACTCCCTGCTCGCCGCGGCGCCGGGGCCCGACACGAGCCTCAGCACCCAGAACAGGGCCCTGCAGGAGAACGCCGCCCTTCCCATCAGGACGACCCCGTGTAGTAGAGGGAGGCTTCTTCTCCGCAGAGCTCCCAGTGATTTCTGCTCGGACCCGATTTCTTTATCCTTCTCTTCTCAAAACCCTAACCCTATTTTTTTTGGATGAAGAAAGGAAGAAAGAGAGTTGAAGTCTGTTAAGGAGAGAGACGACGTATGGTATTTCAAACATATTAATACGTTTGCAAAATATTACAAGTTTGCCACCGCTCTAAACTATTAATGACGCTTTGTTTTATAACGTCATAAAAAGCCCAGAATTAGTCAAAACCGTTATAGAAATAAAGGTATTTCGAATTTTGATAACGCTTAGGTATCAGGCGTCATCAATACGTCTTATCGAGCGTTATTAAAAGGGTTTTTTGTTGTAGTGGTCGTAAAAGACCTTTTACAACGTTGTAAAAAGGGTTTTTTCTTGTAGTGGTGGTGAGGGGGTTGAACCTATTAGGGCAAAGGGTTTAACGTGAGTTCTGTCAATCTTATAATTTTATCTGTGTTATTAAAGGTTGAGATTTGTCCAGGTGACGTAGTCACCGCCATATACTTGTCATTATCTGTGCTTGGTGTTCGTTAGACGGGGGTTGGTTTGATCAGGTAGGTTGGCAAACGCTTTTGCACACGCCCAACAATTGGTATCAAATCCCAAGTTTATGGGACTAGTATGGACGGCTGTCACCACCACATTCTAGAACAAGGATATTTTGATAATTGGTAAAAAATTTAATTTAATTTAATTTAATATCTTTAATTAGTGTATTGAGTTAGTGTCATCAATTGGTGAAACCTTAGAACTACATTGATTAGATGATAGCCATGACCATAGAAAATTGGTTAGGAAGATTAGACAACTTTAGTTAGGATCTAACCTAGCTAGAATATCATTTAGAACCTATTAGTGACTTAAAACATAAGCCACATTGGGCCTTTTCCATAAAGGGACTTAAAATGACAAATATGAAGCCTTTTTTAGCATTCCACCCAAATCAAACCTTAACCAAGCCACCTTGGCTGGCCTCATGAACATTCCCCTCCCTATTTATAGCCTCCTTCTTTCCTCATTCATTACAAACCCTAACCCTAATTTGTGTTCTTCCCCAAATAGCCTCCAACATCCAAATTGAGTCCAAATTCTCTCAAACAAATTGTAAACTCTGCCCCTTGGAGAGAGGAAGCCTCTATTGCCTATCTTGGGAGCATTTGGGACAATTTAACTATTGGAGCTTGGTGGAGATCTAGATCTAGAAGCTTTTATTGAGAATCCATCTCTCAATTGGTAAGAGACCTCTAAACCCTCTAATTTTTATTCCCTTATTGTAGATGCATTCATTTAGGGTCCCCCTTGCATTAGAAAAGATTTGGGCCAAGTTTGGATTCGTTTGATATGCGTATCACGAGAGTATCGGATACGTACACCAAGTGTTCGATGAAATGACTATTAGGACTTTGAATACTCCATTTCAGTTTCAAATTGGGTTTTCCTATTGGTATTTGACTGTATTAGCACTGTGGGTGATTGTCTAAGGGTTTAGATATGTTTTTGTATGTTATTGGACAAGGGGGCTCGAGCACTTAGAGTTGCTCACTGTTTTTTGATTGTTGCATGCTGTGTAGTCTTTTGGGTTGGGTTGTGGACTGTCCAGTCCACTGTATAAATTGCCCTGCATTCCTTTGTATGATGATTCAATCCCCTGCACCCTTGACTATCAACCCATTGCTATGTTCAGTCATTAAATGGATGTATCATTCCAAGCATGTCCCCTAAGCTTGAGGTCTGTCCTTGTATACTTTGGGTTACAGTCCAGGTTAACCACTCAGTCCACCTGGGTTGTCTGATTAGTCACCCCCACCAATTTGGTTTTGTCTTGTAACCTGAGATTAGCCTATAGGAGCAAGGATATGGGATTTAATTACTTAGGCTCATTTGAGCAGTCTTAGTTTTAGGTTCAGTCCAAGTTTTACTCTATCCTACAGATTTGTAGTATCCATTTTCCTTACCTAGGTAGCACTACCTGACCAAGTCCAGTCGAGGATATTACCTAAATGTTTGAACCCAGTCCATAGTGGTATGTTTTGGGTCAGACCCACTTCCCAATTCATTGGGCATTTGAATCCAGTCCTAATCCATCTACTGTCCAATCTATTTTTGATTCTATCACATTCACTTTTGGTTCAGTCATTCTTTATTTCTGTATGGATATACCATCTATATTTGTTTTGTACAGGCATCTGTCCACCTTCATTTGTATGCAAGTATGACCTATACTGGGTTTAACCCTTAGGCTTGTTGTTCAGCCATTGGACAACCTAGTATTCGCCTTTGTGATTTGGCATCAGATTAATACTTGTTCTAATGCAGTGTATCACGGCTTTGTTGAGTAAGCCATCACTTGTCCTGATACTTACTTAGTATCAGTATCTGCCCTCGTCTGTAGAGGATCAACACTCATATTTCACATACCCTTAGCCTCCTCATATCTTGTTTTGCCTATTAGTTCAGATCATTGGACTTGTACAGATCTGTCCACATGCTATATGTCCACTAAATCCAGGTTCAGTCTTGTTTTAGTCCATAATAGACTTGCATTCAATTGTCTGGCTAATATGTATGTATCAATTTGTAGATATATATGTTTGTATCAGTTGGGTTGAGGGGGGAGTAAGGCTCAGTTATGAGTGGTGAAGGAGTGTGTGCAGAGCACACAGGTGAGCAAGGAAAGGGGGTTGTGCTTGGCTTCGCATAGCCTTGACATAATAGTGGCAGTAGCAAGTAAGGAGGGGCGGATTTTGGAGTATGAGTGTCAGTGATGTTATAGGATGCAGGAAAGGTTCAAGTTGGTAGTTCAGACTTTAGTCATGTTAAGTCCACCATTGCTAGGTCCAAATATTTGTTCAGTCCCCTACTATTTGCCTATACTAATTCATTATGGTTAAGTCCCCATTGCTAAGTAGCATGTTTTGTACCCTGGTACAGCTACTGCTAATATGGTTCAATCCATTATTAATGCTCAGTTGTAGATACCTTGTATCATTCACCTGTTATTAAGTCCAGTTAAACCTTATCCATGCTCTGTCCTGTGTAATGATCAGTCCTCATCCTTTTGTTCAATCCCTTTATTTGTTCAGTCCATCTTCTGTTAGGATGAGACATGAATGTCCAGTTTTGACCACCGATTGGTTCAGTCCACCTCTATATCTTGGTATATAGGTAGGGAGTTAAATCTAGTTCCTTTATCCCATAGGTTCTGTCCCACTGTGTTGCCCTATTCTGATACTAAAATTGGTTAGAGTATCCTGCATATCCTTTGGGTTCAATCCTTTTGGACTTGCTTTAGTTTGTTAACTCCATACTATATAGATACATGTCTCCTTTTGTTTAGTCCTAAATGGTGCTTCTGACCAGGTGGAGGGAATAGTGTACCAGTTCATATAGGTAGTCACATTCATAAATGCATTTATGTATGTACTTGATGTGTGAGGGGGTGTTTGGATATATAGAGGATGACATTATACAAACTGGGAAGGGAGTATGATACATGAGGGTGTGGCCAAGGTATGTTTGTATAGCACAGGATAGGTTAGCAAGTGTAACCGTGGTAGGTTGATATGTAGAGTGAGTGTGTTGTGTATTATAGGAGGAAAAGGGGTATGGGGCATGTGAGATGAGATACATGTGTATGCAATATATACATATGATGATTATTGATAGATATTGACCTTAGGTATAATATATTATACCTATATTATAAGGTACATGTAATGATATATGTATGAGGATTAAGGGTGGTTTGATATAGAGTTTGGGACACAAATGAGCTAATCTATACAATGGAATATAGTGTTGATGCTACATTAGCCTAGCACTAGAATAGTCTACTTGGCCTACATTAACAAAACTCTAGAATTTGACCAGTTGACCAAGTTTGACTTTTAGCTAAAGTTGAGTAGAGTTGATCAAATTGGACTTCATTAACCTAGAAATAGCCTAGCGGCATGCAGTTAGTGCATTTAGATTCATTATTTCACTCTAGAACATCAAATAACCATGTACCCCTCCTATATAGGTTTGTGCGACACCACTTTGGAAATCAATTTTCATTCATTGCTCTGGACGACAGGCAATACATTTTCTGATAGTTCTTTCACTTATTTGATTATCACTGTAATTCAGTTCTAGTATAGTTCTATTTGATTCTCTGTCACAATATATATTGGTATTCTAGATTCATTCACTCATAAGACATGTATTTGACTCGTCTAGTCTCTATTACTTGAACCACTTACAAGAACCATCTACTCGAAACACCTATAAGTACTAAATGTTCAAATCATACAAGAACCATCACTACGAGCAAGATAGCCATCGTCGCTCGGCCCGGTGTGCGATGTACCGTATTCAACAAGAACCATCATTACAAGAAAGATAGCCATCGTCGCTTGGCCGAGCGTGCGGTGTGCCGTATTTACAAGAAAGATAGCCGTCACCGTTTGGTCGAGCGTGCGATGTGCCATATTTACTCGTCTAAACAATAAAGATAGCCGTCACCGCTTGGCCGAGCATGTGTTGTGCCGTATTTACTCGTCTAAACAAGAAGGTTAGTCGTCGCACGCTTGCCAAGCGTGCGGTGTGCCGTATTTACTTGTTAACTGTTTATATAAAAAGAACAGTATTTCAAAACACACTGGATTAGTGTCTTGTACTAGATTCACATTGTCTCATATTTTACAGATTGGATTCGTCTCACATTGTTCTAGTTTAGTTGTCTCTATTTACAGTCTTTATTGTCATGCTCTTCTGATTCATTGTATTTACTTACTTTGTTCCAAACTGTCTATTTTATTACCTGCCTCAACTTCTGTGATTCATTAAATAAAACTATCGATAATTGCTTAATAGTCTTTGTCGTTTATTTAGGATTGCTAGAGGAGGTATGCTCGTTCTATCCTGATAGTATATATTTTTCAGATGATTGTCCGGAGGATACGTGTCCTACCTATTATGGATCTGAGGAGGGGATAGCTACCTTGGGTCCTGATTTTCAGGAGTGACTAAGAGACTAGTTTAGTGGACTTGTTTATGATTATTTGTCTAGAACTTGAATTGTAATAATTGGAGATTTTGACTTTGTATTTGAGATTTATTTCAGATATTATTTAGTTGTTGTTGTTGAGTCTTAATAATTATTTAGACTTCTGTGATATCTTTTCGTGCTTTAGACTGTGATTGAGTATTATCATATCTTATACTTGTCCTCCATTCGGAGTTAAGATCTGTGACAGGTATATTATATACATTATGTGAGTTGTTAGTTAGCGACCTAGAACAGCGTTCTACTGTCGATTCTGCGGCATAGGCTGGGCGCTATTATGCACTCGTGTCCCTATACCGGGTGCGAGTCATGACACATTTTTAGTGGTGGCATATGCAGGTCGAGATTCGCATTAGTGCGATATCGTGGTAGTGCGACGACTTAGTTGTACTGCTACGAGCCTACGATAGAACATAAGGAATAGGTTTAGATGACAGGGTACTCAATCACAACTAGAAAATTTCCATGGATTTAAATCTACTGACACTTGTTCAAATCTAAATAATCTATTTCATACATGTCCTTCTTGATGTTATCATCCTTGCACCGTTATTGACCTCTTGCTTGATCTATCTTCAGGATGGTGGAGACTAGGTCACATCGCTACGTCCCGGCGGATACTGAGAGGTCTGCCACCTCTTGTTCGGTTTAGCCTGCAGCTGGGACTGTACCGCTCGTTATGTCTTCTCATGTGGGAGTATCTGCTACTTCGGGGGTCCTTCTCACCTATTTCAAGGATTTTCCCAGTCATTCCCGATATTCTCCAGCATCTACCACCAACACCTGCTCCGGTGGATGTCACACAACTGTTTGCGCTCTTTAGGGAGATGATAGACGCTCAGCGCCTCCGTTCAACTGATATGAGGCAGGGGATTGAAAATGCCCACCAGGTGGCGATGGCAGCAGTTGAGAGAGTGGCTGTTCAACCACAGGGAGGACAGGGATAACATGCTCAATAGTAGAGGCCGAGTAACAACATTAATTTTCAGAAGATGCGGTCCAAGGACTTCAAGGGTACAAAGGGTATCCTGTATACAGACGATTGGATTGAGCACATCGAGGGGAACTGCCATTTGGCACAAATTTTAGAGAGTCTGTAGGTTGAGACGGCGGGAAGCCAGATGCTCGACCTAGCTTTGACATGGTACCGTACCGATCCGAGGGTTGGAATAGCACGACAGACTTGGGAGGCATTCAAGAAGCTTTTCAAGGAAAAGTTCTTCCCGGATGTGGCTCTTAGTGCCTTGGAGAGTCAGTTTGAGAGCCTCGTCCATGGGAATAGGACGGTAGAGGAGTTTGCTAGAGAGTTTTGCCGTCTCGGCAGATTCGTGGAAGGGTTGAGTGATGTGGCGAAGGCCAGGAAGTTTCGGAAGGGCTTGATTAAGGAGGTCAAGTCACTGACCAAGAGTGACTGTGATGCCACCTTCGATCAGATCTTGGCAGGAGCCATGGCAGCAGAGGATGACTTAGAGCTCAAGTCCAAGAGAGGTCGGGATGATTCAGGAGGGGCGAGTGGTAGTGCGAAGTGCCCCTTTGTGCAGAAGGTAGTGCACCACCACCAGCAGTTGTTGGCACCGGCTAGAGTTCAACAGGTGTAGCATCAGCCTCGAGGGAAGGACCAGAGGGTGACCTCCTATGCCTACTGCAGGAAACTGGGACACACTTGGGATGATTGCAGGAGGAGGTTGAACCTGTTCTGTGGATCCGCTGCTAACCAGATAAGGGATTGCCCTATCGCACCTTCATTTGGCGGAGCACAGGGTCAAAAAGAGGGAGCTAGGCTACCTGTGGTGCAGCACCATGCCCAACAGCAGAAGGGCAGGGCTTTTGCGCTGACGGTCGAGGAGACCGATGCTATAGGTGACGGGATAGCAGGTCTGTCTTTTCCTGTCCTGCTTTTTCATCTTGTTGTGTGATTCTGTTAGCACCTGTCAGGATATTTTGTGCTGTGCTTGATAGTATGGTGATCCTGCTTGAGACTGTGAAATCATGACTAGTAGGGCCATGATTTGCATGTTATTAGATAGAATTTTCTAGACATTGATTGCTGGGGGTTTGACCTAAAAGTAGTACGACCGCCTTAAATTTTGAGGACAAAATTTTTCTAAGAAGGGTAGATTTGTCACTACCACATTCTAGAATAAGGGTATTTTGGTAATTAGTAACATTTTTAATTTATTTCAATATCTTTAATTAGTGTATTGAGTTAGTGTCATCAATTGGTGAAATCTTAGAACTACATTGATTAGATGATAGCCGTGACCATAGAAACTTGGTTAGAGAGATTAGAAAACTTTAGTTAGGATCTAACCTAGCTAGAATATCATTTAGAACCTATTAGTGACTTAAAGCATAAGCTACATTGGGCAATTTTTTAAAGGGCCTTAAAATGACAAATAGGAAGCCTTTTTAGCATTCCACCCAAAACAAACCCTAACCAAGCCCCATTGGCCGACCACATGAATATTCTCCTCCCTATTTATAGCCTCTATAGCCTCTTTCTTCCCGCATTCATTACAAACCCTAACCCTAATTTGTGTTCTTTTCCAAATTGCCTCCAACATCCAAATTGAGTCCAAATTCTCTCAAACGAATTGCAAACTCTTTACCTTGGAGAGAGGAAGCTGTATTGCCTAGCTTGGGAGCATTTGGAGCAATTTGATCATTAGAGCTTGGTGGAGATCTAGATCTAGAAACTTTTATTGAGAATCCATCTCTCAATTGGTAAGAGCCCTCTAAATCCTCTAATTTCCATTTCCTTGTTGTAGATGCATTCATTTAGGGTTTTCCTTGCATTAGGAAGGATTTTGGTCAAGTTTGGATTCGCTTGATGTGCGTATCACGAGAGTATAGGATACGTACACCAAGTGTTTGATGAAACGACCGTTTGAAATTTGAATACTCCATTTCAGTTTCAAATTGGGTTTTCCTATTGGTATTAGACTGTGTTAGCACTATGGGTGATTGTCTAAGGGTTTAGATATGTTTTTGGTATATTATTGGATAAGAGGGGCTCGAGCACAGAGTTTTGCTTGTTAGCCCAATGATTATATCATATTTTTGAATATGGCTAATCAATTAAGTTTAACATAATGACATCACTAATATTCATGTAATCACTATCATGTTGCTACTTAAACTTAGCATTGTCCTAAATGTTCTATATCATATTGCTATGCTTGTATCATATTGTTTTATTCGTCTAACATGTTCTTATAGACATGCAGTAAGCATGATCAAGCTTTGTCAAACCAGGACATATGCAATGGGCCAAAGACGACATTATATAAGAAGATTTCTCTGAACCGCCTAACGACCTATCCGAGGCCTCGCATCGGGAGTTCCGCTGCCCGGTCAGCGGATAGGGGTCGAGGGGGCAGCGCCCCCCGTGGGGGTTCGGAGGCGAAGCCTCCGAAAGGTATTCAGATTTCTAGATCTGTTTATCTTTGGACGACCGCTGTCAAGAAAAAAATGCGTCTTCAAGTCTGCTCAAATATCTGAAGAAAGGCGTCATCAAAGGGCTCTTGGTTTTCCTATTTTATCAATATAATTTTTCATATTTATTGAGTCTAGGAATACGATATACACTGCATCGTACTGGCAAATAGGCTATCCAAGAAACGTTTTCAAAATATCCTTTCATTTTGAAAACATGCCCACTTACAAAAGCCCAAAAACCAATTTGCAAAACCCTAACAGAACCCTAGCAGAACTCGGCCCGAATTCGGCCAGAGTTCGGTTAGTGAACGTTGCTTTTTTAACTTGGTCTTCCTGCAGTTATGGATCCCAACGAGATTTTCTCATAGAGTTCTGTCCGAATTCTACCCGAATTCAGTCAGAATTCTGCCTTTGGAAAAACTATAAATAGAGAAGATTTTGATCATTTCAATTCACTCAACACTCATTCACTTTCATATCTCTTCTCTATAAGCCTACTACTTCTTTCAAAGTGTTCTGAGCTATCCATTTTCAAATCTCAAGCCAGTTACAATCCTCTAGTCGATTTGCCAGTACGGTACGGTTTAGAAGTTTCAGAGTGATTGTAATCAGAGGCTTGATTGAAGGTAGACACTTCACAATTGAAGTTGGTCGAGTACTTCGGATCAAAGCTCGCGTTGTAGAAGTTGTAAGAACTTCGGATGAAAACTTGTGGTGATTTTCCATAGTGGATTCAACTGGAAGCTAGAGTTCTTCCGACTGGACTAGTCCTCACAAGAGGGAAACCAGCATACATCCTTGTGTTTGCGTTTGCTCTCTACTCTCTACTTTTATTTACATATCTGTGATATATTATCTGTGATCTTGTTACTAACATTTTTAAATAGTTAATTTCCGTTGCCTACTCTATTCACCCCCCTTAGAGTATTGCGCTTTACAACTCGTTCCTACAATCGGTCCTACATTGCTCACTGTTTTTGATTGTTGCATGTTGTGCAGTCTTTCGGGTTGGGTTGTGGACTGTCCAGTCCACTGTATAAATTTCCTTGCATTCCTTTGTATGATGATTCAATCCCCTGCACCCTTGACTATCAACCCATTGCTATGTTTAGTCATTAAATGGATGTATCATTCCAAGCATGTCCCCTAGCTTGAGGTCAGTCCTTGTACACTTTGGGTTCCAGTCCAGGTTAACCACTTAGTCCACCTGGGTTGTCTGATTAGTCACCCCCCACCAATTTGGTTTTGTCCTACAACCTGAGATTAGCCCATAGGAGCAAGGACATGGGAGTTAATTCCTTAGGCTCCTTTGAGCAGTCTTAGTTTTAAGTTCAGTCCAAGTTTTACTCTATTCTACAGATTTATATTATCCATTTTCCTTACCTAGGTATCATTACCTGACCAAGTCCAGTCAAGGATATTACCTAAATGTTTGAACCCAGTCCATGGTGGTATGTTTTGGGTCAGACCCACTTCCCAACTCATTGGGTATTTGAATCCAGTACTAATCCATCTACTGCCCAATCTATTTTTGATTCTGTCACATTCACTTTTGGTTCAGTCTGTATTTAACCCTTAGGCTTGTTGTTCAGTCATTAGACAACCTAGTGTTGGCCTTTGCGATCTGGTATCAGATTAATACTTGTTCTGATGTAGTGTACCATGGCTCTGTTGAGTAAGCCATCACTTGTCTTGATACTTACTTAGTATCAGTATCTGCCCTCATCTGTAGAGTGTCAACACTCGTATTTCACATACCCTTAGCCTCCTCATATCTTATTTTGCCCATTACTTATCTGTCCACCATGATGTGAATCAGTAGCAAGTTGGTATTTTTGATGTGGAAAACCCTTGCAGGAAAAACTACGGGACGATCGGAGTCCAACCCTGAGAAGCCTTCACTAATAAAATAAAGGAGTACACCCTCTACAAACTTCTCCCAATCCAAATCGGATCCCCACAACACTTAGAAGCAAGAATAACGATTACAAGGCTACGAAGAACAAAGGCGATGAATAGATATTATCCGAACACGATCTTCCTTCGAAAATGGCCTTCAATCCTCCTTCTTCTCTTCCAAAGTTGCAATGGCACTCTTGCCTCTTTTCTCTCTCTTGTTCTTCAATGTTGTGTTGTGATTAGGGTTAGAAAAATCTCCTCCCTCACAATTAGGTAGAGGAGGTCGTCATCCCGACGATCTGCTTGCAGTACTCAAACTTCCCCCTCGGTAGAACCTTCGTGAGCATGTCCGCTCCATTGTCATCAGTATGAACCTTCTCAAGCGCCGCGTCCTTCTTCTCAACCACATCCCATACCAATAATACCGAGTCTCGATGTGCTTGGACCGACTATAAAATGTCTGGTACTTCACAAGGTGAATAGCACTCTGACTGTCTCAAAGTAAAGTATACTGCTCTTGCTTCAGCCTTATTTTCTGCAACAGCTTCTTCATCCACAGCAGCTCCTTGCAAGCCTCCGTCGCCGCAATATATTCTGCCTCCGTCGTCGACAAGGCAACACACTTCTGCAACCACGACTGCCACGATATCGCTCCTCCGACAAACATCATCACATAGCCCGAAGTCGATCGTCTCGTGTCTACATCTCCAGCCATATCATCGTAGGTATACCTAACCAGCTTCGGCTCGTCAACACCAAAATAATGTCTCCAATCGGCAGTGTCCTGAAGGCATCGTAGAATCCACTTGACCACACTCCAATATACCCTTCCAGGATTTGAAAGATACCTGCTAACAGTGCCAACTGCATGAGTGATGTCTGGCCTCGTACACACCATAGCATACATAAGGCTCCCCATAGCTAAAGCATATGGAACCTGCTCCATATCTTCCTTTTCATCCTCGGTCGATGGACACTGCTCCTGAGTGAACATAAAATGGGCCGCAAGGGGGCAACTCACTTTCTTCGACCCGTCCATACCAAAACGCTGAAGTACCCGATGAATGTACTTCTTTTGGAACAAATGTAGCAGCTTGGAATCTCTCTCTCGGCTGATCTCCATCCCAAGAACAGTCTTTACTGTGCCCAAATCATTCATAGAGAAGGCTACGCCCAGTTGGCGCTTCAACTTCGCTATCCTAGTGGCATTCCGACCCACTAATAGCATATCATCAACATAGAGCAATAAAATAATAAAATCATCCTTGGCAAAATACCTCACAAATATACAGTGATTCGACGTCGTCCGTGCATAACCATGCTCCCCCATAAACGACTCGAACTTTCTGTACCACTGCCTCGGAGCCTGCTTCAGACCATACAAGCTCTTCCTCAACCGGCAGACCAAATGTGACTTGCCCTTCTCACAGAATCCCTCTGGCTGCTCCATGTATAACTCCTCCTCAAGATTACCATGGAGGAATGCCGTCTTCACGTCCATCTGCTCGACCTCTATGTCGAGACTGGCTACCAATGCTAGCACCACCCGAATAGACGAATGCTTAATGACAGACAAAAAGATCTCATCATAATCTACGTCTTTCCGCTGACCGTAGCCTTTAACTACCAGCCTCGCTTTGAGGGCGAGTAGCATCATCCGTCTGCTTCACTCTAAACACCCATCGATTCTTCAAAGCCTTCTTGTCCTTTGGCAACCGCACTAGCTCGTAAGTAGAATTGGCATGAAAGGAACTCATCTCCTCCTGCATAGCCTGCATCCACTCCTGCCTTTGTTCGTCTTCCATAGCCTCTGTAAAACTTTTGGGCTCTCCCCCGTCATTCAATAGCACATACTCACCCGGTGAGTATCTCGTAGATGGTTGACGCTCTCTGTCGCTCATTCTCAATGGAGCCACTGGTGCTGGCTGTATACCAACAGCCTCCTCCTCTTCAGAAACTGCCTCCCCGGCATGCTCATCCTCCTGAGGGGCACCCTGACCACTATCAGCAGGCTGATGATCAAGGTTGGGAGCAACTTCCTGTACTGGCTCCCCCATAATTGGATCCTCTGCGATGTCCTCTAGAAACTGCTCGAAGCAAAATGACTCTAACTCAGGCAATTCCTCAGCCTCGAAAGGCGTCTCGGAATCCTGAGTGTTGGTCATGGTCTAATCCTCGACGAATACCACGTCCCTGCTTCTGTAGAGCTTTCTTCCCACCGGGTCGTAGGGTCTATAGCCAAACTCATCCCAACCGTAGCCGACAAAGACGCATTGCCTCGTCTTCGGCTCAAGTTTGGTCCTCTCGTCCTTCGGTACATGCACGAAGGCCTTACAACCAAACACTCGCAGGTGATTGTATGACGGCTCTTTGCCACACCATACTTTGTCAGGCACATCATCCTGCAAAGGAGCACTAGGAGATAAATTAATAACATAAACAGCTGTGAGAAGAGCCTCACCTCAATAACTGCCTGGCATGTTTGCTTTTGACAGCAAACACCACACCCTCTTCATCAGTGGCTTGTTCATGCGCTCCGCTACACCATTGAGCTGAGGTGTCTTGGGCGGAGTCTTCTGGTTTCGTATCCCCTCCTCTCTGTAATAAGCATCAAAGGGACCGATATATTCGCTGCCGTTGTCGGACCGAACACAGAATAACTTCTTGCCCGTCTCTCTTTCAACAGAGGCCTGAAACTCATTGAAAGTAGGAAGCACCTGATCCTTGGTCTTTAAGTCATAGACCCAAACCTTCCTGGAATAGTCATCAATAAAAGTTACAAAGTAAGATGTACCACCAATAGATTTTACCTTCATAGGACCGCAGACATCCGAGTGAATCAACTCGAGCAACGCCGGCTTCCTTGAACTTGGGTGACTTTGGAAAGAAACCATATTTTGCTTTCCAGCTAAGCAGTGCATGCACTTCTCCAACTTTGTATACTTGAGCCCTGGAATCACCTTCCTGTTCACCAAGTAGCTCATCTCCTTCTCGCTGATATGGCCGAGCCGCCTGTGCCACAACTTGGTAGACGAATCACTGACTGCGTTCACCTCCTGTGCCCCCTGTGCGCTCCCCTCCATATAGTAGAGACCGGACTTCTTGCTTCCTCTGGTAATCACCATCGAACCTCTGGAAAGCTTCCACTGACTATTCCAGAAGAGACTGAAGAATCCCTCGTCATCCAACCTTCCAACCGACACCAGGTTGAAACGGATATCAGGGACATGATGAACATCTTTGAGAACAAGAACTGCACCCGTCTTCGTTCTCAAATGCACATCTCCAACGGAAACCGCCTTTGACACATCTCCATTGCCCATCTTTAATACTCCACAGTCGCCTATCGTGTAAGTAGCAAATAGTGCCCTGTTGTGAGATACATGCGCTGAAGCCCCTGAGTCCACCAGCCAAGAATTGTCATCGCTGGCGAGGTTTGTAATAACCTCATCACCTACGACGATCACATCGCCTCCATTTATCGAAGCCGTCGCTGTAGTGTTCTCATCTTGCTTCCCTTTGTCGCCCTTCTTCTCTCTCTTCCAAGCAAAACAGTTCCGCTTAATGTGGCCCTTCTTGCCACAATGGTAACACTCCGAGTCCTCGTAACGACCCTTGGACTTTCTCCTGCTCTTATCTCTGCCACCACCTGGACCCCTACTTTTGCCCCCTTCCTCGGCTCTCTGAAACCAATGCCTCTGAGTGGTGGGATGTGGATGAAGTTCCCTGAGAACGTCTCCGTATCTCTTCATTCAGTACCCCGCTCTTGGCAAACTCCAGACTGACTATGCCCTCTGGAGCAGAAGCGATCATAGATACTCGTACGGTCTCCCACGAGTCTGGTAATGTACATAGCAGCCACAGTCCTTGAACCTCGTCATCGAACTTGACTCCCGTTGAAGACAGCTGGTCAACATGCCTTGGAAATCACTCAAGTGATCTGTAATAGACGCCGCATCTTTGTACTGCAGACCCATCATCGTCCGGATCATGAACAACTTGTTTACCCCGGTCTTCTTCACGTATAAAGATTCCAGCTTATCCCATAACGTCTTCGCGTGCTCGATATTGGCAACATGGTTGTACACATTCTCGTCAATGAACTGCCTGATATATCCGTACACCAGTATATGCTCGAATTTCCAGTCATCCTCGAATTTATCACTGGGCTTCTTGGATACAAATACGGGCAGATGCAGCTTCTTGACAAACAACAAATCTTTCATCTTGCTCCGTCAATAGTGATAGTTGGTGCCGTTCAGGTTCACCATGCGCACCGGCTTCGCGTCCATCTCTCCTCTCTAGTTTTCTTGTCAACTCCTGACACCCTTCTGAATTCCAGAACCTGGCTCTGATACCACTTTGTTGGGAAAGAAATGCGGAAATCTTTTTCCAAACTAGAGAGTACCTGCGAGAGAACCGAGCAATACAATACACAAACCAAAACACCAAAATAAACCACACAGACACAGAGAATTTTTGACGTAGAAAATCCTTGTGGAAAAAACTACGGGACGATCGGAGTCCAATCCTGAGAAGCCTTCACTAATGAAATAAAGGAGTACACCCTCTACAAACTTCTCTAGATCCAAATCGGATCCCCACAACACTTAGAAGCAAGAATAATGATTACAAGGCTACGAAGAACAAAGATGACGAGTAGATATTACCCGAACACGATCTTCTTTCGAAAATGGCCTTCAATCCTCCTTATTCTCTCCTAAAGTTGCAATGGCACTCTTGTCTCTTTTCTCTCTCTTGTTCTTCAATATTGTGTTGTGATTAGGGTTAGGAATAACCATGTATAAACCTCCTAATCTGCAGCAAAACCTAGACCGTAGGATACGATCCAATGGTGATAAATTACCCTGAAAAATGCTTCAGCCCCGACGACACAGAGTTCGGCCAGAACTCTGTCCTGGGGTAGTGTTCGGCCAGAACTCTGTGTCTGGCAACCAGCAAGGTTCTGGAACTAGAACACAGAGTTCGGCCAGAACTCTTCCCTGGGGAAGAGTTCGGCCCGAACTCTGCCCCCCTTCCAGCAGCTCCTCTGGCAGCTCTCGAGTGTCTCCGTCATCTCTGACTGGCCTCGTCACCTCCCCGAGCTTCTCTGACACACAGACGGCGCTCGTCGCACTCCGGGGTCTTCTCCACATAGGTTGGGAACCCCACCCACTCCAACAGGTATGTTATGTTCAGATAAGATCATTTGTTCAGATCATTGGACCTGTACAGATCTGTCCACATGCTATATGTCTACTAAATCCAGGTTCAGTCTTGTTTTAGTCCATAATAGACTTGCATTCAATTGTCTGCCCAATATGTATGTATCAACTTATTGATTATATGTTTGTATCAATTGGGTTGAGAAGGGAGTAAGGCTCAGTGGTGAGTGGTGAACAAGTGTGTGCATAGCATAAAGGTGAGCAAGGAAAGGGGGTTGCACTTGGCTTGGCATAGCCTTGACATAATAGTGGCAGTAGCAAGTAAAGAGAGGGGAGGATTTTGGAGTGAGTGTCAGTGATTTTAGAGGATACAAGAAAGGTTCAAGTTGGTAGTTCAGATTTTAGTCATGTTAAATCCACCCTTGCTAGGTCCAAATATGTGTTCAGTCCCCCACTATTTGCCTACACTAATTCATTATGGTTAAGTCCCCATTGCTAAGTATCATGTTTTGAACCCTGGTACAGCCACTACTAACATAGTTTAATCCATTGTTAATGCTCAGTTGTAGATACCTTGTATCATTCACCTGTTATTAAGTCTAGTTAAACCTTATCCATGTTCTGTCCTATGTAATGATCAGTCCTCATTCTCTTGTTCAATCCCTTTATTTGTTCAGTCCATCTTCTGTTAGGATGAGACATGAATGTCCACTTTTGACCACCTATTGGTTCAGTCCACCTCTATATCTTGGTATATAGGTAGGGAGTTAAATCCAGTCCCTTTATCCCATAGGTTTTGTCCTACTGTGCTGCCATGTTCTGATACTCAAATTGGTTAGAGTATCCTGTATATCCTTTGGGTTCAATCCTCTTGGACTTGCTTTAGTTTGTTACCTCCATACTTTATTGATACATGTCCCCTTTTGTTCAGTCCTAAATGGTGTTTCTGACCAGGTCGAGGGAATAGTGTACCTGTTCATATAGGTAGTCATATTCATAAATGCATTTACAAATGTACTTGATTGTGAGGGGGTGTTTGGATATAGAGAGGATGACAGTATACAAACTGGGAAGGGAGTAGGATACATGAGGTGTGGCCAAGGTATGTTTGTATAGCACAGGATAGGTTAGTAATTGTAACAGTGGTAGGTTGATATGTAGATTGAGTGTGTTGTGTATTATAGGAGGAAAAGGGTTATGGGGGCATGTGAGATGAGATACATATGTATGCAATATATAAATGTGATGATTATTGATAGATATTGACCTTATCTATGATATATTATACCTATATTATAAGGTATATGCAATGATATATGTATTAGGATTAAGGGTGGTTTGATATAGAGTTTTGGCCACAGGTGAGCTAATATATACAATGGAATATAGTGTTGATGCTACATTAGTCTAGCACTAGAATAGTATACTTGGCCTACATTAACAAACCCAAGACTTTGATCAGTTGACCAAGGTTTGACTCTTAGCTAAAGTTGACTAGAGTTGACCAAATTAAACTTCATTAACCTAGAAATTGTGTAGTAGCATACAGTTAGTGCATTTAGATTCATTATTTCACTCTAGAACATCAAATAACCATGTACACCTCCTATATAGATTTGTGTGACACTAGTTTGGACATCAATTCTCATTCATTGCTCTGGACGACATGCGAGTACATTCTCTGATAGTTCTTTCACTTATTTAATGATTACTGTGATTCAGTTCTAGTATAGTTCTATTTGATTCTCTGTCACAACACGTATTGGTATTCTGGATTCATTCATTCGCAACACAGGTATTTGACTCGGCTAGTCTCTATTACTTGAGCCACTCACAAGAACCATCCACTCGAAACACCTACAAGTACTAAATGTTCAAATTATATAAGAACCATCACTACAAGCAAGATAGCGGTCGCTATTGGGCCTGGTGTGCGACGTGCCGTATTTAACAAGAACCATCATTACAAGAAAGATAGTCATCGCCGCTTTGCTGAGCATGCGGTGTGCCATATTTACAAGGAAGATAGTTGTCGCCGCTTGGCCGAGCGTTCGATGTGTCATATTTACTCGTCTAAACAAGAAAGATAGTCGTCGCCATTTGGCCGAGCGTGCGATGTGCCGTATTTACCCGTCTAAACAAGAAATATAGCCATCGCATGCTTGCCAAGCGTGCGGTGTGCCGTATTTACTCATTATCTGTTTACATGACAAGAATAGTATTTTAAAATACACTGGATTAGTGTCTTGTACTAGATTCACATTATCTTATGTTTTACAGATTAGACTCGTCTCACATTTTTCTAGTTTAGCTGCCTCTATTTACAGTCTTTATTGTCATGCTCTCCTAATTCATTGTATTTACCTACCTTGTTCCAAACGGTCTATTTCATTACTGTCTCAACTTTTATGATTCATCAAATAAAACTGTCTATAACTGTTTTATAGTCTTTGTCATTTATTTGGGATTGCTAGAGGAGGTGTGCTCGTTCCATCCTAACAGGATATATTTTTTCAGATGATTGTCCGGAGGATACGTGTCCTACCTATTATGGATCTGAGGAGGAAATAGCTACCTTGGGTCCCGATTTTCAGGAGTGACCAAGAGACTAGTTTAGTAGAATTGGTTAGGATTCTCTGTTTAGAACTTAAATTGTAATAATTGGAGATTTTGACTTTGTATTTGAGATTTGTTTCAGATATTATCATATTTTATACTTGTCCTTCATTTGGAGTTGAGATCTATGACAGGTACATTATATATATTGTGTGAGTTGTTAGTTAGCGACCTAAAATAATATTCTACCGTCGATTCTGCAGCGTAGGCTGGGCGCTGTTACGCACTCGTACCCCTATACCGAGTGCGGATCATGTCAACGGCTATAATTGGTTCGAGACAGATGGTGCTGAATGTAGTACCCCGTCCCTACATCATGTCCCATTCTCCGTCCATGGGGTGTGCGAGAAAGGAACACTGTTGATATCGATTCAGTAGGGACCGATAGGTCGGGATCGAACGAATCGGTTGAACGGGAACGATTGAATTAAGATCCTTTTCTAGTTATGGAAAGGCTTCTTCAGAATCAAGTCTCATATTCAATAGGTTGCGCCTCGAGGATAGACTCTACGGCTGAATCGGGAGAGACCTCCTTTTGCTCTATTTTACGCCGTACTTGTGTTGGTTTCGGCTTTGGTTTTCTGAATGCATTTTCGTGAATGTTTTCGTGAATGTTTTCATGGCTTGCGTTTCGAACTCGCATTTACTTGTCGAACTCCTTGAATAATACAGTGTTCTAATCAGTTGCTTGTGCGATTTCAGGTATTCGCTTAGGCGACGTCTAGCACGACCAACAAGTCTCTCGCCTTGAACAGAAACTAAGGTGAGTAGCTGACCCTTCTTCCCTCGACCCTTTTCTCTAATGTATTATCGATACCAACAAATGTTATGCTAAGCCGTCAATGCAACAAAACAAAGGCTCATTCCAATAAACCGTTGTACGACATTTCACGTATAAGGACTATAGAACTTCTTATCATAGAACTGTTCATATGCTTGTTTATAATATGTTTTCCATCAAACTATGTTAAACAAAAAGGAAATGAATCAACGAACGTACAATGCAAAATGACAAGGCGAGATACGTCGAGTTTGGTTAAGTTTGCTATGAAACATAGACCATGCTTGAGTAACTAGTTTAGTCTAGCACGGTCATGGACAACTTGTATACAAGAGCGTTTGTTTCCTCGAACGGCAACCCGAGACCACAGGACCGCTTCAGCCTAGGAGAAAATATGGTATAGCCGAGCTGGGTTTAAGCAATGGGTAATTCGGGGACTTACAACGGATATCACTATTTGCGTTGAAAGGACCCCGTCTAACCAGGCTATGTCCAGGATGGCTAGTTAATGCCAGTGACTTCCACATCATACACTTAATATGAATTGATATCAAAATGACAGGGAAGGCGTTGGTATGTTGTATGTGCACGGCACGGTCTGCCGTGGGTAAGTTCTAGCATTAATTTATCTTGTTTATGTTTCGTCAAACTATTTGCATAAAACTAGCTAGGATGGCTAGGAAGATCACTAAATATACTACTTGATTCACCTAAATTCTTGAACCAAATGAGAGCATGGAAACTAATTAGCCACTCGCCAGTACACATTGATTGTACTGATCCTCACTCTCTACGGGTGTTATAAATCAGGAGGAGTGTGCCGCGTGACTGAAGGTAGCACTCGTGTTTTTTGAAGCTATGTATGTGCGTGCGAAGCCTTGAAGCAATCTCTTTTGGTGACTCCGCGACTGTCCAAGCTTAGATGTCTTGACTCTTCCCTATCCCAGGTGTCTGCATACATTGGTTGTATAAAGGGGTGTGATATATGGAACGGCTTTCTCATCGACGTTCATTTTGTAATGGAGTCAGTTTGTAAGCTCGCGCGACACCTTTGTATCGAATCTGTAATATGATGTTCATTATCAATAAAGCTCAAGTTTCTCTTTATATAATGTGTTCAATTTACTCTGTGCCCTCTTCTTGTTGTTGTATTTCGGATAACCTTATGACTCTACCTTGTGCGATCACAACTTAGGTTCGCACGATATCACGCAACGGAGGACGATTATCGATTCTAAAGAATCAGGGCGTAAAATAATAGTAACAGAGCACGGCTTTTCATCCTTTGGCCTCCCGTTTGAGTCTCGAACCTTGACCTCGTGTCAATGGGATGAATTTATTCCATACAGTGAGTCGTAATATTTCCTGAGACTAATACAAGTTGCCTTACAATTTCAGAAGTCCGAGAAGCTGCAGGCGGGAACGAAGATAGTGCTTCAAGCGTCTCGAGCAGCTCAGGGGCGGAACCCTCAAATGCCCCCATGGAACCCATGGAACGGATGATACGCATGCTGGAAGTGCAACAACGTCAGGCCGAGGCCAATCAGCGCCTGAATGAACAGCGTCGACAGCATGTTGAAGACAAGTGGAGACAAGCTGATCAGGCACAACAGACTTAGTTTGCGGTCCGGTTCGATGCACAATTCAAGTTACAGCAGAAGTAGCTTGATACTTTTCAGCAAATCGTCTAGACAGTTGTAGCTAATGGCAACTCTGCAACGACTCATGCCGTAATCGAGCCTGCGGTCCGTCCGATCGAAATCGAGCCGGAGGTACCCGAGCGACTACCTGCAACACCAAGGAGTTCCAACTTTGAGGTGTCAAAATTCACAAAAAATTGTCGCACGTCCTTCTGCGGTACTGAAGACCCTTTTTTGTGATAGATTGGTTGGAGGAGTTGGAAAACCGTTTTGAGCTTCTAGACATGGATGAGTCCAAAAAAGTTGCATATGCTCAGCTTCTACTCCGATTGAACGTGTACGACTGATAGGCCGTACAAAAGCGAACGATCCAGCGGGACGACGAGACAGCGATAATATCTTGGGCCACCTTCCGACAGGCGTTCGAGATCGAGTACCTACCTGCAGTCGTTCGACAAGAAAAGAAGAATAAATTTATGCAATTAAAGCAAAGGAATATAACGGTACGACAGTCATAGTAATCTGGCCAAATTTATTGGATCGTTCTTTCCTACAATGGAGAGTCACGCTCGGAGGTTTGAAGTGGGTTTGCGACCCTCTATCTCTGTACATGTGTCAGTTCTGGAATACAAGACAATGGGCGAGTCCCTGAACCATGCTCTCTGTCTTGAACGCCAATATTCTCTAGCTGCTGCCAGTGCTACGCATACGTACCTTCACAAACGCCCTAGCCATGCAGAAGAAAACAATGCGACCAAGCGTCCAAACAATAGGCAACAAGAAGGATATCAAGGGTGTAACCTATGGCCTCGATGCACCCGACGTTACTGGCTCGGTCACACTATCAACGACAGCTAGATACTGGAAGACGGATGCTGGAACTGTGGTAAAAAGGGCCATATTCGTGCTGATTGTTCGACCAAAAGGTCAAACCCAACGATGTTCAAATATCAACAACATTGTCCAGGGATCCAGGGTCCAGCGCCTCGAACCCAACAACCTGTGCCGCAAAATGGCCAAGACCGTCGCCCCAATGCCCAGGGCCGCGTCTATGCCATGACTCGAGATAAGGCGTTTGCCTCTGATACAGTCATGACAGGTACACTACTCTTCAATAATAAACCTGCTCGTGTACTATTTGATTCGGGTGCTACCCATAGTTTTATAGCGGTAGATTTCATTAATGAACACAAATTCCCCATGGCACCATTAGGCATTAACCTTAGCGTTAGCACCCCGTCGGGCACACAAATCCCTGTAAACACTATCTGTAGATATGGCTGCATATGTATATGCGGGAGGAAATTGACTCTAGATGCGATAGTTCTGGACCTTAAGGACTACAACATCATTATGGGATGGATTGGCTCGGCGCTTGCTCGGCCACTATTGATTGTGCTGGAAAGAAGATCACCTTCCGTCCACCGGGGGAGCCTGAATTCTGCTATTCGTGTGGCAAAGCGTCGATAACCTGCATGGTGATCTCGGTAATCTCTGCTCGACGGATGCTACATTCCGAATGCGAAGGCTACTTGGCATCCATTCGAGATACGCGACATAATGGTGCAAACGCGGATCAAACCGACGTTGTGGCAGAATTTCCATACGTGTTTCCGAACGAGCTACCCGGCATGCCACCAGATTGAGAAATTGAGTTCACTATTGACACCTTCCTCAACACTCGACCGATTTTCAAGGCCCCGTACAAAATGTCCCCTATAGATTAAAAGAACTTAAGGTACAATTACAGGAATTACTCGACAAAGGGTTCATTCGTCCTAGCGTTTCATCATGGGGTGTGCCTGTGCTATTTGTCAAGAAGAAAGATGGGTCGATGCGGCTCTGCATCGACTAACGGGAATTAAATAAATCTACCGTCCCCCACATCGACGATTTGTTTGATCAGCTCCAAGGTGCCACAGTATTTTTGAAGATTAATCTTCGATCGGGTGATCACCAGCTCAAGGTCAAGCCAGAGGACGTGCCGAAGTCTGCCTTCCGCACTCGTTACGGCTCCTATGAGTTCTTGGTGATGTCATTCGGCTTGACAAATGCTCTTGCCGCCTTCATGGGTCTAATGAATCGGATGTTCCGTCCGTTCCTCGATAAATTCGTAGTAGTCTTCACAGACGATATCCTCTTCTACTCGAAGGATCGAGCGCAACACGCAGAATATCTGCGGACCGTACTCCAGAACCTTCGAGAGAATCAGGTGTTTGCGAAGAGGAGCAAATGTGAGTTTTGGATGAACAACTTATCTTTTCTTGGGCATATCATCTCCGCTGAAGGAATTTCAGTTGATCCGAAGAAAGTTGAGACAGTTGTTGATTGAAAACGGCCCGCGTTTGTCAGTAAAATTTGAAGCTTCCTCGATTTCGCAGGATACTATAGACGCTTCGTGAAGGACTTCAGCGAAGATCGCATCGCCTTTGACTTGCCTCACCAAAAGGGAGTCGCGTTCGTGTAGTTAGACGACTGTGAAACTTCATTCCAGGAGCTAAAACAGCAGCTCGTTTTGGCCCCGATACTCGCTCTTTCTGAAGGGACTGAGGGATTTAAAATCTTCAGCGATGCTTCTGGCCAGGATTTGGGGTATGTGTTCATGTAGCAGGACAAGATGATATCTTTTGCTTCCAGATAGCTCAAGCCGCATGAGAAGAACTATCCCACTCATGACCTAGAATTAGCGGCAATTGTGTTTGCTTGAAGCTGTAGCGTCACTATCTTTATGGCGTAGCGTACAGGATTTATACGGACCATAAGAGCCTTAAGTATCTCTTCACCCAGAAAGAATTGAATTTGTGGCAGAGACGATTGCTGGAACTAATTAAAGACTAGGACTTGTCGATCGACTATACGATGGGTAAAGAAAATGTTGTAGCAGATGCGCTGAGTTGAAAGTACATAGCATCATTATCCATCAACAGTCGACTGCTGCATGACTTGGAAGGAATGGGTATAGAACTCCGAGTTCGATTTGTGGGCGCGCAGCTGGCGCAACTACGGCTAGAACCAAGCCTTTTGGAAAAGATCAAGTTTGCTCTGAAGGACGATCCATACTTGGAGAAGATGCGGAAGCTGATATCAACAAGGAAGGCGTCTGACTTTACAGAGGACGAGTCGGGAACATTACGAGTGAAGGGCAGGCTATGTGTACCGGATAACCCAAAACCTTGCATCCTGGAAGCACCAAGATGCATAAGGACCTCCGCATTGTCTTTTGGTGGCACGGTATGAAGAGAGATGTTGCACTCTTTGTGTCACAATGTATGGCCCATCAGCAGGTAAAAGCTGATCACCAGCGACCGGGCGGAAAGATGCAGAACCTTGCCATTCCAGAATAGAAATAGGATCACATCACTATGGACTTTGTTGTTGGCCTGCGAAAGACGTCGTGGGAGAACGATGCCGTTTGGGTCATCGTCGATCGACTAACCAAGTCAGCGTACCTCATTGCCTTTAAGTCACTTGGTGCGTCGATCGTCTTGCTCAGATCTATCATGATGAAATAGTTCGGCTGTATGGGATTCCAGTATCAATTGTCTCAGATCGGGATGGTCGATTCATGTCACGCTTCTAGTGCAGTCTTTAGTCAGCAATGGGGACTAAGTTGAAGTTTAGCTCAGTATATCATCCTCAGACCGATGGCCAAACAGAGCTGGTGAATCAGATCCTCGAAGACATGTTACGCCTCTGTGCAATCGACTTGAAGTCAAGCTGGGACGTTCATCTACCGTTGGCCGAATTTGCATATAACAACATTTATCAGTCCAGCATCCAAATGGTGCCGTATGAAGCTTTGTACGTCTGAAAGTGTAGATCGCCTATTTGCTGGGATGAAGTCGGGGAACGGCAGATACTCGGCCCTGAACTGGTGGAGCAGACTGTATAAAAGGTTAAGTTGATACGGGAGAGATAGCACAAAGTCGACAGAAGAGCTATGCCGACACTCACTGACGACCCCTTGAATTCCTGGAGGGCGATCACGTGTTTCTGAAAGTCACGCCTAGCGAGGAGTCACGATATATATTTGGAGCTAAAGGAAAGTTGAGTCCAAGATTTGTCGGTCCTTTCGAGATTTTGAAACGAGTCGCCCCAGTAGCTTACCAGATTGTATTGCCGCCAGCACTGTAGGATATACACAATGTCTTTCACATCTCTCAGTTGCGAAAGTACGTTCTACGATCCGAGCTATGTGGTAGACTTTGGTCAACTGAATCTGCATGCAGACTTATCGTATGTTGAAGAGCCTTTACAAATCTTGGAGCGCAAGGATAAGATGCTTCGAAACCGTGTGATCCCTCTTGTTCGCGTGCTCTGGAAGAACCATGCAGTCGAAGAGTCGACCTGGGAACTGGAGTCGTCGGAGATGAGGGAAAAGTTCCCTTCTTTATTTTTCCTAGCGGTAGGTTCTTTTCTTAAATTTCGAGGACAAAAATTTTTTTTAGTTGGTTATGGTACAGTACCCCGTCCCTACATCGTGTCTCATTCTCCGTCCACGGGGTGCGGGAGAAAGGAACACTGTCGCTATCGATTCAGTCGGGACCGATAGGTCGGGATCGATCGAACGCACTATAAGAAAAATGACGATTCTTGACGGTTTATTTCTCGACAGTCATGAAAAACCATCAAGGAATGGGATAATCTTGACGGTTTTAGCTATAGGTCAAGAAAGTACACATTTTTTGTTGATTTGGCAAATTTTTACCATAATAGTTGACGGTTTTAGAGGATACGTCAAGAAACACTATTTTTTATTGACGAATTGGTGATAACCGTTAACTAATGTACGTGCAAAAAATAGGCGTGATTTTTTCGGCTGCCATTATGGTAATTTAAAAAAAAATGTATTTATTGACGGTTGGTGGAAGAAATCTAGCAAACTTTTTCTCGATCTAAAAAATCCTCTTATAAAACCCTCCCCCCTCCATAGAGACTTCTGCTCGAGAAATCCCTTTCCTCCTCATAGGCCGCCTACGAGACCCCTCTCCCTTCTTCCCCTCATTTCCCTCAGCGGAGGGGACTGTCGCAAGGAAAGGGGTCAGAGTTCTTCGACCTCGAAGCCCAGGTCGACATCAACGAGGAGGAGGAAAAGGAAGATGATGGAGAAGATGGTAAGTGGTGACTAAAATTAGGGTTTGGTGATTTTCCCCTTCAATTTGGAAAATTTTAGTTCAAGATGCCTTGAAGGGTTGCTGGATAGCTGTGCCTGTCATGTGCTAGCAAAGTGTTCCACCAATAAACCATCCACTCCCCTCAAATACATCCAGACAACAAACCCTCATTTATTTCCCCTCAAATACTCCTCCTCTCCCAACGAGATCGTCGGCGACGAGATCGCAGTCTATCTCAACAAGTTTGTGAGCGAATTTAGGGTTTTTTTTGCGAGTATTATTGACATGTTTTTTTTTTTGACTTCTTTCGTTTCTTAATTCTGATTTGTTGGCATTCACTAATTAAAAAAATTATCTCCAATTTGTCCCTCTCAAGAGGGAGATTTCGTGGAGATGGAGATGAACTAATTGTTGACCGAAACCAGATCACAGTCAACCTAATCTTGACAATTAACAAAACAATATTTGTCTAGTCCAATTTGACACATCGAGCTCGAAATCCATCTACTCAGCTCATTTGTTCCAGTTCACAGCTGCTTGGAGTTTTACCACTTTGTTGTATACTGGAGTCTGTATTTTTATTATTCTTGAGTATAGGATGATGTACGTTGGATCATACTGAGCACTTTGGGCTAGCCATAGCTTTATAGGTTGACAGCCCAAATCCCAATCAACCCATTTCATCCAAAATCCCACAAAGATCATTCTGTCCATAGAAGACAGAGTTTGGGCCGAGCTCTGCCTCACACAGAGTTCGGGCCGAACTCGGTCCCCTAAAATTCAGGATGCTGATTTTTAGGTATTGATCACTGCTAGTTGTCCAACGGCCAAAAATTTAAATTATTTATACCGAATTCTGGCCGAATTCTGCCTACCCCGAACCCTATAAATAGGCCTTGGTTTCTCTTCTTTGAAACCATCCACTCTTCTCTTCTTCTTCTATTACATAGCCTATATATTCAAGAGCCTTACCTTCCCATCCACTTAGCATTCAAACTTCCCAACCGTCCAAGGTGCTCGGTACGATTCAGCTAGAAGTTTGAAGTGCAAGAAGTTGTAAGCCACTTGGAAAAGTCCAAGTTTTGCCAAAGCGATCATTGAAAGAAGTTTGGCGTGCTCTTCTGTGAAAAGGCACGTGGTTGTAACCCTATTTCACAAATAGTGGATTTTAATCCTGAACTAGAGTTCTCAGGCCTGGACTAGTCCTCCACGAGGGAAACCAGGTTAAAAATCTTGTTGTGTTTGTGCTTGCTCTCTACTCTTTATTTCTGCATTTATTTTTACTCTGATTATTTAGTTGGTGAAGAGAGTGTAATTTTTAATTGATCATTTTTGGATATAAACTCTATTCACCCCCCTCTAGATTTGCCAACTTAGTCTTCAATTGGTATCAGAGCTCTGTTCTCTCAACAAGGACTAACATTCTAGAGCTGATCCATGGCAACCACACAATCCATGATTTCCAATCACGGTGAAGGACAGTCCACTCATAGGCCTCCCCTATTTGATGGAACTAACTACACCTATTGGAAAACAAGGATGAGTTTTTATCTCAAGTTGCTAGACTTTGACCTGTGGACCATTGTCACCGATGGTTACAAAAAGCCCGCCAGGATAGTTGTCAATGGTGATCTCGTTGAGAAAACCCATGACAAATATTCTGACGAGGAGAAAAAACGGGCAAGTCTAGACGCAAGAGCTATTCATGCTTTATTCTGTGCTATAGACAGGAATGAGTTCAACAGGGTCTCAACATGCACTACCTCTCTCAAAGTATGGAGACTTCTAGAAGTGACGCATGAAGGAACCACTCAAGTGAAGGAGTCAAAAATAAGTCGTCTCACTCAAGAATATGAGGCTTTCAAGATGAAGCCAAATGAGACGATCACACAAATGATTACAAGATTTTTCGACATCATCAACCCCTTGTCTTCTCTTGGCAAGCAATATACAAATCACGAGAAGATTCGCAAGATACTTAGGGGGCTACCAAAAATTTAGAACCCTAAGGTGACAGCCATCATAGAAGGAAATGATCTCACGACTATGTCCATGGAGACTTTGATGGGAAAGCTGATAACTCATGAGCTTGACCTCAAAGACTTCGAAGAGCCTGCTCCTAAGGCAAAGAAGATTGCCCTTAAAGCTCACCGACGAAGGGCTGATCCTGAAGAGACGGATGACGACAACTCGGAAGGAGAAGATCAAGCTCTCCTTGTCCGCAACTTCAAGAAATTCCTTCGCTTCAATCGAAGAAAGAAGGAACCACAAGAAGATGACGAAGAAGAGCCAACATGCTACGGTTGCAAGAAGACTGGACACGTCCGAAAAGACTGTCCATTCACAAAGAAGAGCAACCGATATGAGAAACCATACAAGAAAGCTTTCTCAAAGAAATATGCCAACACAAGCATTTGGCATGAAAGCGAAGCTAGTGACTCCGAGAAAGAAAAGGACTCTCCTCAAGACACCGCCAATATTTGCCTAATGGCTACATCCGACAAGGTAACTGGCGAAACTCTCGATGATTTCACTTTTGACGAACTTGGTGATGCATACAATGATTTACTCAATGACCACAAGAAAGTCATTAGTAAATATAAACACGCCAAGGAGAAGATCAAAAGTTATGAAGTCGAGATTCAAAGACTCTCTTCATTGCTTGAAAACATTAGAGACACTTCACCCACGGAAGTCACAAATGAGGTGCTAAGCTTAAATTAAGCCTACATGATGCCGAAGCACGTATAGAAAAGCAAACACAAGAGATCACAACACTCAATACTGAGATCGCTGAAGAAAAGAATATACACAAGATCTCTATCACTAAGATTTATGGTTTGAATACTAAGATTAATGAACTGCAGGCTGTCTCTAAGAAATTAGAGACTAGATTGGGAAAACAGGTTGCTCATCCTCAAACCCAATCACATGAGACACACACAAAGCATACACTACTCATACTAGTCAACCATGTCATCCACCTGCAGCACGTAATCATGCTTATATGTACACCCACTTTCATAAAGCACACAAACTACATGCACGTAGAAATAATTCTCATATGACACAGAATCACCATGCTACACATAGATACAATCATCACTATGTTGCACATAAACAAAATCACCATCATACTGCTTATGGATTTAAACATCATCATGTTCCACACCACTCTTACCATGCTACATATAGACATCATCATCACACTCCACATCACTCTACATATAGACATCGCCGCCATGCTACTCCACACCACTCTATATATAGACATCATCAACATGTTCCTAACATAAATAGGAATGCTATTTGTACTTATTGTGGACTACATGGATATATTTCACCACAATGTAGAGTTAGGAGATTAGTAGATAGAAACATATATGCATGGTTGCCAAAAACTAACTTTTCAGAACCCTCCAGAACTTGGGTACCAAAGGTCACATCTACTCTTGATGTAGGTGGACCATCCCTCCTCAACTAAGAGTAAGTAGATTCTCGATAGTGGATGCTCGCGACATATGACGGGAGACGCAAATCTTTTCGCATCACTATCGATGAAGAGGGAAGGATATGTGTCCTTCGGCAACAACCTTAAAGGGTATATCATTGGTAATGGTACTATAGGTCATCCTCCTTCTCCTGTAATAAAGGATGTCTGCCTAGTGACCGAGTTAAAGCATAACCTGCTCAGCATAAGTCATCTTGCTGATCATGGGTATGATATTAACTTTGGACAAAATAAATGCTTTATTTATGATAGGTCAACAGGAGACATTGCTTTTGAAGGGATAAGAGAGGATAATATTTATATTTTCTATCTAGAGACACTAACAGTGCAGGAAGATGTCTCTATGCTCACAAGGATGAAAGATTACTGTGGCACCAGCGTCTTGGTCATGCCAATATGGATACTATATCCAAGCTATCGACTAAGAAGCTAGTTAGAGGCTTGCCCGACATCACATTCAAAAAGGACACTGTATGTGCCAAATGTGAGTTGAATAAGGCAACCAAGTCCTCATTTCATTCCATAAACTTTGTAAGTACTACTAGACCCTTGCAATTACTTCATATGGATTTATTTGGTCCTAGTAGAGTAGCCAATCTTAGTGGAAAACTCTACGCTTTTGTTATAGTAGATGACTTTTCGAGATTTACTTGGGTTTTCTTTCTTACAAGCATACAGTGATACCATTTCCGTTTTCAAAATTTTTGCTAAAAAGTTCAAAACGAAAAAGGCTACATGATTACTCGAATCCGAAGTGATCATGGAGGCGAATTCGAAAATACTGATTTTGAAAAGTTTTGTGATTTAAATGGTTTTAATCATGAGTTTTCTTGTCCAAGAACTCCTCAACAAAATGGTGTTGTGGAGCGGAAGAATAGGACTCTTGGCGATATGGCTAGAGTCATGTTAAATAAATTCTCTCTTCCGAAATATTTTTGGGCTGAAGTTGTCAGTACAACGTGCCATATTTTAAATAGGGTGCTAATTCGTCCTATTACGAAGAAAACACCCTATGAGCTTTGGTTTGGAAGAACTCCAAACGTTTCATATTTTCGTGTTTTTGGTTGTAGATGTTTTATCCTTAACACCAAAGACAACTTAGGAAAAATTGATGTCAAAGCTGACGATGGTATATTTCTTGGCTATGCGGCCAAGAGTAAGGGATATAGAGTGTTCAACAAACGCTCATTAATTGTGAAAGAGTCTACAAATGTGACTTTTGATGAGGATAGCAGTGCAGCAGCTACTCTTGATGATGATATTGAGCCATCAACTTCTACTCTAAAGAATACCACCACTGAAACCAATTCTCTGGAGGGCTTGCCAAAGAAATTTCCTTTCAAGCCCTCACATCCAGAAAATCTGGTTATAGGTGAGGTTTCACGCGGAGTAAGTACTAGATCATCATTAAGAGACTCTATTGCTAGTACTGCCTTCATTTCACAAATTGAGCCGAAAAACATTGTAGAAGCTTTTAATGATGAATTTTGGATTTCTGCCATGCAAGAAGAACTCAACCAATTCGAGAGGAGCCAAGTTTGGGAACTCGTTCCTAGGCCAGCTAATCACTCGATTATTGGTACGAAATGGGTTTTTCGCAACAAAGTTAATGAAGATGGTTCAGTTACACGCAACAAAGCTCGTCTAGTAGCCCAAGGATACAACCAAGAAGAGGGTATCGACTACGATGAGACGTATGATCCTGTTGCAAGACTCGAATCCATTCGAATGCTTTGTGCATTTGCTAATTTTCAAAACTTTAAACTATTTCAAATGGATGTAAAAAGTGCTTTCTTGAATGGATTTATTAAGGAGGAAGTTTTTGTAAAACAGCCTCCTGGTTTTGAAAATCACAAATTTCTCGACCATGTTTTCAAACTCAAGAAAGCGCTATATGGCCTCAAACAAGCCCTTAGAGCTTGGTATGAGAGGTTAAGCAATTTCTTGCTTGAAAAAGGTTTTTCAAAAGGGAAAGTTGACACAACACTTTTTATAAAATCTTTCAAAGACACCATTCTCTAAGTGCAAATTTACGTTGATGATATTATATTTGGTTCTACTGATGAAACTCTCTGTCAAGATTTTGCTAAGTGTATGCAGACCGAGTTTGAAATGAGCATGATAGGAGAGCTCAATTACTTTCTTGGACTGCAAGTCAAACAAACATCAAATGGAACTTTCATCTGTCAGTTAAAGTATACAAAGGACATGCTGAAGAAATTTGACCTTGACAACGTCAAACCAATCGGCACCCCAATGGCTACTACAACCAAACTAGAACCAGATGAAAGCGATAAACCTGTTGATCAACGTAAGTATCGAGGTATGATAGGCAGTCTTCTTTACTTAACTACCAGTTGCCCTGATATTATGTTTAGCGTTTGCCTGTGTGCTAGATATCAAACAAATCCTAAGGAATCACACATGACCGCTGTTAAGCGTATCTTTCGATACCTTAAGGGTACGGTTACAGTGGGCCTATGGTATCCCAAATCAACATCATTTGACCTGATTGGGTATTGTGATGCTGATTTCGCTGGATGTAAGGTCGATCGTAAAAGTACAAGCGGCACGTGTCATTTATTAGGAAAGGCTCTAGTCTCTTGGTTTAGTAAGAAGCAGAATTCTGTCACACTATCCACAACAGAAGCTGAATATATCGCAGCTGGTCGTTGTTGTGCACAAATTCTGTGGATGAAGCAAACCCTTGAAGACTATAACTTATCTTTTATGCACATTCCTATTTTTGTGACAACACTAGTGCTATAAATCTCACTAAGAACCCCATCTGTCACTCACGCACGAAACACATTGAGATTCGTCACCACTTCTTAAGTGATCATCAACAAAATGGCACTATTAATTTAGAATTTATTGACACTGTTCATCAGTTAGCCGATTTCTTTACAAAATCTTTATCCGAGGAGCGATTCAATTTACTTTGTCGGGAATTAGGAATTTTAGATGAAACGGTTATACATTAAATTGATCTGCATAATTATCGATTATGTCACGATTCTCTATGATGAATTTGTTATGGGTACAAGCCGAAAGGGTCCTTCTGACAACAAGGCGTAAAAGCCTAAGCGACACGGTGCACTAGTCTTCGGACTACCGCTAGCTGGGATCCGACCCCTGCAGCTACCCCATAGCAGCTTCACTATATTGATTTATGTCATAATTTCTTAGTTATTATATGATTAAATTTCATTTATAGCCTGCCTCATTTAAAAATTCTAATTTTCAATCTTGTTTTTATTCATATCTTTGACCATTTATTCGAAATCTTTTTCAATCTCATCTTTTATTTCATGCTTGAAGTTCTGGTCCAAGGAACCAGAACTCGGGCCGAACTCTGCCCCACCCAGAGTTCGTGCCGAGTTCGGTGTCCTCTGTAACTCCCATTCCCGAAAGTTTTAAGATTTTATTGTTATTAAATATTTTATTTAAATGGTATATATATACACCATTATTCAACTTATTGAATTTTGTTATTATTATTATTATTATTTTATTGGGATTATTATATTATATAATAATTATTAGTGGTTATATTATTTTTCGTCAAATTAATGTTATGGTATATAGTTATATAGATAGGCCATATCCTAGGAATAAAAGTATGGGGATATAACTGGGTTTTATGGAGATTGTACATCTGTATATATATATATACAGATATATATATGTGTGTATGAGTATTTATATAAAATATATATGTAAATATGTGTGTGTATATATATACAAATATATAGAAGGATAATTGTATGGGTATATATATATATATATATATATATATATATATATATATATATATATATATATATATATATATATTTTAATTGTATGGGTATATATATAAATATATAAATATATATATGTGTATTTGTATATAAATATATATTATAAATATATGTATAAGTGGTTATATATATATATATATATATATATATATGTATATATATACATAGGTACTTATGAGCGTAAATATATAAATATATATAGGTGTGTGCGTATATATATACGTATAAATGTATATATATAGATATATATGTGCGTATATAAATATTATTTTGTTATATGTATATATATACATATATAGATATATGTATTTGTATAGGAATTTATATATAAGTATATATATACATGGGCGTATATGGGTGTGTATATATAAATATGCATATATATTTATATATATGTGTGTGTGTATATATATATATATATATATATATTTTTTTTTTTTTTGTATATATATATATATAATGTCACGACCCGCACCCGCTTTTCGGATACGAGACGTGTCCAAGCCAGCCTACGCCGCAGAGTCGGCGGTAGAACGCTGTCAAGTCCGCAAGAAATAAATGCTCAAAGTATAACATTTGCTGCTCATTCACATTTCTAAAGTTATTACAACAGTTACAACATTTATAATTAAAGAAAATACAAGATTTTACAATAAATGAAAATGGTACAACTGTTTTCTATTTCTAAGTTGACTTCAGCATACCCAAGCATTCCCAATGCTAACAGTGATCGCGGCTAAACCTGAAAATGTTGGTTTCCAGTCAGGAATGGAACAAGTACACAAACCGACGGCAATGCAAAAACACAATAGAATCAACAAGACATGAAAATAACATATGAAATATGAAAACTGGAAGATAACTGATGACATAGCACGATAGAGAAGTAAACAAGGAAAAACTAATAAAAGACATCTATCTAGGTGGTTTGAAATATCCTTTTCAACATGTGAACGGCTAGGGAGTAAATACGGCTCACTGCATGTGTCGTGTGCAGCTGCTATCATGCAAGAATAGACATATTGGGATAGTTCTGGGTAGTCCACATGTGTACTAAGATATTTCCCCTCCCGACTACTCCGTGTGACGAGCGTGTCAACAAGCAGCAAGATATATGTATAGACATAAAATGAAAAGACTACTATGAATCGGAAAGCAATCAGAAAGTGCACTTGTCTGAGTTCCTTAGCTGGAGAAACCAATAATACCATACCACTCAATGAGCCACAATCAGTCAACACATGTAGAAGTCTCCGGATGCTGAAATAAACATTACCAACGTTCTCAGAATAGTCAAATTAGCTAGGATTGCCTGTCCTTAAGTCCAATTCTGGACACATAAGCAAAACGGTAATTTTGGACAAAAATGGTGTCCGTCGTTGGACCCGCTTTGCACCGAAAAGCGTGCCAGAGTCAACGGTCTCTAAAGTCGTCAAACTACATGTCTACGGATCCAGTTTTCCGATACGAACCCAACCGTATATCCAAAGTTAGATTCCGGCGGGCCGTGCACAAAATTGCCCGTTGAGTGGGACCGTGGGGCCCGCAAAACGGTGATTTTATCAACGGTCTCAGAATCGGACCAAACTTGGCATACAGGACCAGAAAAACTGATACGGTTCTGTTAGCAGCAAGTTTCGTCTCGATCTGACGAGCGTGCACAAAGTAATTAGGAGAATTTACAAAGTGCACGATACGGTGAATTTCGACGGATACGCATCAAATTCGTCACGCACACGCGACCAATTTGAATTCCGTCAAAGCCCACACGACCACGAAACCGTTACGCAGCTTTTCGATGCTTACGGTGCGCGACCACGTCGTCCGGAATGGCGGGACGCACGTCGTGTGGATGAATTTCTATGTTTTGAAAACAGGTTTTTCCTGATTTTCAACCCTATTTATCTTACTATCCTTTTATCGAAAATTAAAACTAAAAGAAGGGTTGAAATCCTGGTTATATAGTCTAAAAGCCTATTCAAATAGATTTCTAGGTTTCTCTACGGATTTGATGGAAATCCGCTTTCCAAGTTAGGGTCGGGGTTCGTATTCACTGTTATAAAGTTCCTTCCATCCCAACTCCACTACAAATAAAGTGGTTTAAAGCACACGCACACAAGGTAATCATCAGTGTATGCAAGAAGGACATCATGAAGACAAGAAAAACACTTGCATAACGAGATTAAAGAATCTCAGATTTTCGGATTCAATACTCCATAAGGCTTCACACACGACACATTAAAATCCAATGGTTAAGCCATCAGTTGATTAAGGAGTCACGGATGCATCAATAAAAACACAAGATAAACAAAGGGTTATTTAGTAAAACGGTCTCATATAATATTTGATATTAGGGTTTGGGGCTGGGTGTTAACCTGTTTTCGAAACGGATTTTTCGTCGATTTTTCGACTCGGTTTGAGACGCGTGTAGTGCAAGGTATATCGAGCTACTCGGATCGAAATGAAGGGGGTTAGGTTAGGTGCATACCAGAGAAAACAGCTCTCGAAATGATCAAGCGGTCTTCGAGATTGGTCGTTGCGAAGTTGGCTCGGCACCACGTTGTACTGTTCTGCTTCCGCTGCTGCTAACCCGTGACTGTGCGCGCGCTGGTTCCCACGCCTGGCCCGCCGGCCGGCGGTGGCCCTGGGCGGCGCGCGCGCGGGGAAGATCGCCAGGGTGTTGGGAAGGAGGGTGGCGGTTTTCGTTTAAGGTTTGCTGCTCCTCTTCGGATCCTTATACTTATATGCATTCGGTTCTTTGCAGGTTCGGCTGAGAACGTTTCGCGGTTGGGCCCTGAGCTCGGGTTCAAATATTCAACCTATATACAAACACACGTATAGCAGCACATGTATAGTGGCACCTCTTCTCTACTTTTTTTTTTCTTTTTTTCTTTCTCATATGCCTTTGTATAATTGACATATATATATATATATATATATATATATATATATATATATATATATATATATATATATATATACACACCCATGTACGCCCATGTATATATATACTTATATATAAATTCCTATACAAATACATATATCTATATATGTATATATATACATATAACAAATAATATTTATATACGCACATATATATCTATATATATACATTTATACGTATATATATACGCACACACCTATATATATTTATATATTTACGCTCATAAGTACCTATGTATATATATACATATATATATATACCCACTTATACATATATTTATAATATATATTTATATACAAATACACATATATATATTTATATATTTATATATATACCCATACAATTATCCTTCTATATATTTGTATATATATACACACACATATTTACATATATATTTTATATAAATACTCATACACACATATATATCTGTATATATATGTACAGATGTACAATCTCCATAAAACCCAGTTACATCCCCATACTTTTATTCCTAGGGTATGGCCTATCTATATAACTATATACCATAACATTTATTTGACGAAAAATAATATAACCACTAATGATTATTATATAATATAATAATCCCAATAAAATAATAATAATAATAATAACAAAATTCAATAAGTTGAATAATGGTGTATATACCATTTAAATAAAATATTTAATAACAATAAAATCTCAAAACTTCCGGGAAGGGGAGTTACAAATCTACCCACCTTAAAATAATTTCGTCCTCGAAATTCTAACTCATAAACATGCCTAAAATTCAAACAAAAAAATAAAATAAAAGAACAAGTCCACTATTACCGCAATCTCCTTGACTTTATTTTCTCAGGAATATTTATACATCCTCCTAGCCATTCCGTAACTACGAATCATCGAGGGCTTCTACCCACCTTTGGTCACACTACTCCTCATAACCAAAATTTTATATTCTTCTAACTAGTTGCTAACAATCCTACCAACAGATACCTACTGCATATGGCGTCTATAATCCTCTTATATCTATCATGCAACCCAAAATTTAACGAGCATTAAATTTACGCAAGTAACTAAGATATATTGGTAAATTCTAATAAGCTTGGCTATTCGTCGCTCCGAATTACGAAAACAGGAATGTAAGGAAGAACAATCAAGAGTAAACATGAAGTTTCAAGAGCGGTAGATAATATCCAATAATGCAAATAGGACGAAAGTCTATGAACCATTGACTTATCTCCTAGATTGGCTACTCTAGTCTAGTCACTGGCTAAATCTAAGATTCGTTCGTTCTTTAGGAGAGCTTGCAACCTGTGCAATACAGAAGTTCCATTCTCGAACTTCTGAACAAGGTTCCAAAAAGGGAATGGAATCTGAGAAATCTAGATTGTGATCTTTTTCGTGTTATTTAAACACACTAGCAAGGGATAAAGGTGCACTACAAGATCGTCTCGCGACTTCCAGGTAAGGGTTACGATTGTCTTCTCAGTCTAAGAGGTGGGGACTACATAATAGGTATTGGGACCTATTTCAATTAGTCCGATTTTATAGTCCAACTATGGTGGTATGCATGGATGGGTTTGAGTGGGACATGATATACCTAGATGAAGGTGGACTCGTCTACATCTGACATATGAAATTTGTTGGAAGATAACAGCTAGTCTCATGCTCCGAATATTAATGGCACGGCCGGGGACACGAAATGATCTAAATGGAAAGTGGAAGTTCGAGGGGCACTAATTATCAACCTAATGGGAAGTTATCCTAATCAATCGGTAGTCTTCGTACATCCTAAAAATTTTAGAAAGCTTACAGTCTACCCACCTTAGAAGCTAAGATATGATTCTAGGAATAATAAGGTTAGAAGGATTCCAAAGTCCGGGTATTGCACCTCGACTCCTGTTAATAAAAGTAAGGCAAGGCATAACGGGGTACGGTAGATATAAGTCAAGTCAAGGGTCGTTCCTCAAATTCAGATGGCTAGAAGGTCCCAATAGTAGCTTGAAGGTCGAGAAGAGAACGAGTAACTCAAGACAAGGTTCCAGTCACAGGACTGGCCGATGGTAGCTATACTTGTGTATACCACTATCATAGCTATGAGGAATACTCTATATCTATCTATCAATTACGAGCTTTCGTCCTTCCAATCAGTGAAAGACAAAAACGATAAAGAGTTCAAAAATGATGTCACTAAACACAATTACATGATTCAAGGACGAATGTTTAATTCAAGAAGAATTATCAAAGCAGTCGCGGATGAGACCCTACAGACATCTATATCGCAATCCACGTAGGATAATTAAATAAAAAGCGAACCAAATGCATCATGGTTGATCAGACCGTGATACAATGATTCTGATTAGACAATATGTTAGCGGGCGTCCCCAATAAACATATGTCTCGAATCAAGCTCGATAAAAGAGTAAGCTTGCAAAACTAGGCTGTAATAGCAGCATTGGTCAAGATAGTCAAAATATAAATAGGCAAGATTTTTAGAAAGGGGGCACAATAGTTCGAGTTTTGAGAAAGTCAAATCCTTACCTGGTGTTATTGTTTATACAGTCAACCTATTATCTTCTATCCATTTGGCCTGAGTCGACTAATGGGTTGTGGAACCCTAAATTCTATATTCTAAGTAAACCTGCTAGTGTCAGTCAGTTACCTTGTTAATAGATCACAAGAACTACGGGATGCTAGGTTGGGAGACACGCTATTCAACTGGCAGAACTTTCATTAGTTTTGGCTTTGGATCCTATGGGACACACCGGACATCTTTCTATTCTCTATAGTATCCTAAACTTGTAATCACGTCTGAAGTCATTTCACTGAGAATTATGCCTCGCCTGTATACTCTGGCTGTGACAAACCCTTGGTTCCGTGATTCAGGTGTGATAGGCTATCAGGTGCTCTAACTTATATTGACACAAGAGTATCTAAGATCTGAAGAGGTCAACTAGGATATAGTTTTAGCAGTGTTCTATAGACTATGATTATTCGGAGTGATTTCAATTCTATGGGTTGTGCCTCGCCAGTGCGCTGTTGGCTGCAGTGAACCCACATCTCCACTCTCAGATAATTGACGACAGTGCGCTGCTGTCTAACCATTCCTTTAACTATATCCGTAAAATTTAGGGGCTTCTAGAGATTCAAACAGGTTGACTAAAAATAAAGTGTAGGTATTTGTCCTATCAGTCACAACACTTAAAATAAAAGAGTTAATAGGGAGAAAATAACTAAAGACGAAAGTAATACAAACATTCTAGTATCTATTTCATGTGCATCTCAATGGTTGATGAAAAATCTCAAGTCAATCTACCTCGAGATTCGCATACGAATAACAGAATCATGAATTATGAATCAATCCCTTACAGCAAAATAGAATTTTAAATAGACAGTTCTAATTTATGATATAAGATTTATATCTAAATAAGCAAAAAAAAAATTAAACAGTTTATCAAAATTAACGCCTTAATTCTAGGCAAGTCTAACATACCAAGCGAATAGTATATCCACATTGGATCACCTTGTCATATCATAAGTAATAGTGTGCTTATAGGGATCTTGCAAGCTATCGCAATTGCATGGCCTATTTAATAACCTTAACTATCCAACTGTCAATTTGAATAAGGGACTCCTAGTCCAAGTTATTCTCCTAAATTATTTTAATCCTAATTGTGAAAGAGCATTTCCTGGGTGCAGGCTCGCAATGGTACGACTAACTTAAGTACCATCACGAGTTCGCAATATTTTACGAAAATTGACCTGCATGGGACACCACAAAAATATGTCACGACCCGCACCCGCTTTTCGGATACGAGACGTGTCCAAGCCAGCCTACGCCGCAGAGTCGGCGATAGAACGCTGTCAAGTCCGCAAGAAATAAATGCTCAAAGTATAACATTTGCTGCTCATTCACATTTCTAAAGTTATTACAACAGTTACAACATTTATAATTAAAGGAAATACAAGATTTTACAATAAATGAAAATGGTACAACTGTTTTCTATTTCTAGGTTGACTTCAGCATACCCAAGCCTTCCCAATGCTAACAGTGATCGTGGCTAAACCTGAAAATGTTGGTTTCCAGTCAGGAATGGAACAAGTACACAAACCGACGGCAATGCAAAAACACAATAGAATCAACAAGACATGAAAATAACATATGAGATATGAAAACTAGAAGATAACTGATGACATAGCACGATAGAGAAGTAAACAAGGAAAAACTAATAAAAGACATCTATCTAGGTGGTTTGAAATATCATTTTCAACATGTGAACGGCTAGGGAGTAAATACGGCTCACTACATGTGTCGTGTGCAGCTGCTATCATGAAAGAATAGACATATTGGGATAGTTCTGGGTAGTCCACATGTGTACTAAGATATTTCCCCTCCCGACTACTCCGTGTGACGAGCGTGTCAACAAGCAGCAAGATATATGTATAGACATGAAATGAAAAGACTACTATCACTACTAAAATATGATCTATTAGCGACGTAATTTAGCGACGGCGTAAAATTACGTCGCTATATATGGAATTCAGCGACTCCTTTATATAAACATCGCAAAACGTCGCTGAATAGCGACGTTCAGCGACAGGTATAAAATTACGTCGCTGAATAGCGACGTTACGTCGCTGGATTATTAAAATATGTCGCTAGTTTACGACGTTTAGTGACGTCCTCATGTGACGTCGCTAATATTTTTACTTAGGGCACAGCGTTTCGTTTTTCCCACTCACTCGAAATTTCTAATTTTTCCCACTACTCCTTCCCCCCCTCCGGCGACCCCTTCCCCCCCCCCCCCCGGCGACTCCCTTCCCCCCCCCCCCGGCGACTCCCTCCCTCTCCGGCGACCCGTACCCCCCCCGTCGAGCTCCTCCTCCTCGAGCTCAGGTAAACCCTAACCTAACTCCTCCTCCTCCTCCTCTCCCACGGACACACACACACACGGACACACACGCACACACACACACAGACACACACACACACACACACACACACACACGGACACACACGCACACACACACAGAGACACACACACACACACACGGACACACGGACACACACACAGATGGACACACACACACACACGCTGGCCACACTGTGTCATGTTGTGGTGGACACGAGACACTATGTTGGACACGTACACATAGCCTAGATCCTTTACCAACCATTTATTTTCCATTTTAACATGTTTTTATATATCAATTTCTAAATACCCTATGTTGACTGATACCTTGTTAATTTATTGTATTTTCTAATTTTGAAAACCCAGTTTTGACAACCATTTTAACCTAGTTTAATGCTTTAATTTAGATGTTTAAAACCCTAATGTAGTGTATCTATATGTGTGCTGACTGAGTTTCAAGTTTGGGGTGATTTGGTTAGAGTTTTGGTTCTCGATTTGGATTTGAGGTGAATGGGTCTGAAATATGTTATAGGAGTATGTAATGTTGTGTGAAATGAACTGATTTCCTTTCTTTTCCTTTCCTATTTGACTGAACACAGTAAATCCCCTTACTATCCAGATTGGACTGACCTATAGTTCATATCACTCACTCACTCACTCACTCACTCACTCACTCTTGCCTAGGTACACACACGCATATAGCCTAATACAAGCATGTTAGCCTCCCTCATATACACGTATATGTGACTGTCACATGTAACAGTCAACACACTCACCCCCCATTCACATGTGCATGTACACACACCACCCACTCTCTACTTCTCTCTCTCTATATATATATGTTTGATAGATGGTATTGTATACATATATACATAACTATATCATGTAACTCATATGTGATATAGGCATATAGCCTATGTTAGAGTGTCTAAATATATGAATGCATGAAAGTTGCCTTGTCTTGTAATATAGGCATATAGTATATACATGCCTATATATATATATTATATGTATATATCTATATAGATATTACTTGTGTGTATGAGATAGCTTGAGTTGACTTTGGTCATTATTGGTACTTGAATTGATCGGAACAAAGACCCCCAATGTCGGTATCGGTCAATATTTGGTATCGGTCGGTATCGGATCGGAACATGCCAAACCGTATCGGTATCGGCCGTATCGGATCGGTATCGGCCGATACTTTAAAATTATATGAAATAGTAGTCACCCCCAAGCTTGACTATTTTTACTGAAAGTCAAAGTAGAGTAAACATCTGACCTACATTGGACTAAGAGTTGACAAAGTCAACTATAGGTCAACCTTTGACCTAGTTTGACCTTGTTTGACTTTGTTTGACTTAGCTTGACCTTGTTTGACTTTGTTGTCTTCATGTTTGTTAAATGACACCCAGATACTAGTTTCTGGAAATTGCTGAGAAACCCAATTTCGGGGTGGGCTTTTATGAAATGCCCACCCGCTGGATAAGTTTTATGAAATACCCAGAATTAAGTATTTTCACGTCAAATATTCCAAGATTCCCTTTTAGATGTCACCCGCTAGAAACTGCTATTTTTATAATACCGAAACTACCCCTCCGCGCGAATTGGTCATCTATATGTATTTGAATTCAAAAAACTCAGATCTGGATTGCGATTTTCGTCTTCTTCTTCTTCACGGGAAATCTGAATTCCATTGCTCTCATATTCAGCAGAGATCGCAAAGATCGTTCGTAGTTCGGTGTGTTTTTCTTCAGTCGAACTCAGATCATCGCTCGTCATCATCATCACCATCATCATCATCTTCATCGTGGAGACATTTGAACTCAGATCTTCAATTGTGGAGAGAAGATCTTTCTTCTTCTTTTCCATAAGAATTATCATCGCTTTGAAAGAAGAACGAAACTCTTTATTCCTGAAAAAACTAAATTACACGTTTTAACACTGGAAATGACCATTCTCCGTCTTAATTAGGACGGAGAATGGCATTCTCCGTCTTAATTAGGACGGAGAATGCCATTCTCCGTTTTATTTAAGACGGAGAATGCCATTCTCCGTCCTAATTAACACGGAGAATGACATTCTCGATTTCCGCCTTAATTAGGACCGAGAATGTCATTCTCCGTCTTAATTAGGACGGAGAATGGCATTCTCCGTTTTATTTAAGACGGAGAATGGCATTCTCCGTCCTAATTAACACGGAGAATGGCATTCTCCGTGTTTCTAACACGGAGAATGGTTATTCTCCTGTGTTTTAACACTAGAATGACCATTCTCCGTGATAAATTACACGGAGAATGGCATTCTCCGTCCTAATTAAGATGGAGAATGGTCATTCTCCGTTTAATTTAGCACGGAGAATGGCCATTCTCCGTCTTAATTAGGACGGAGAATGCCATTCTCCGTTTTATTTAACACGGAGAATGACATTCTCCGTTTCATTTAACACGGAGAATGGCATTCTCCGTGTTTCTAACACGGAGAATGGTCATTCTCCTGTGTTTTAACACTGGAATGACCATTCTCCGTGTAAATTAAGATGGAGAATGTCATTCTCCGTCCTAATTAAGACGGAGAATGGTCATTCTCCGTGTAAATTAAGACGGAGAATGCCATTCTCCTGCATTTTATGGTTAGCTGAAACTTTGGAGGGCCATAACTTTTGACTGGGAGGTCGAAACGAGGTCCCGTTTGTCGCAAAATGAGCGTATCGTCGAGGAGACTGAAAGTAACAGCTTCATAGTTAGACGGCCTTCCAAAATTTTAGATTCGCAAAAAAATGATGTTTGGACCTCCGTTTTAGCACTTTTGTCGTTCGTCCCGGTCTTTCCGAAATTTTTCGACGAGTTTTTGAAGATTTTTGAGGAGAAAACCTAGATTCGAAAGTGAGCAGCGTATGGAAGAAGATGGAGTATTGAAACATTTTTTTAAGAGCAGTTTTGTGGGTGTTTCCAATAAATTAAAAGGAAGGGCAAAAGGGTCATTTGGAACCCGCTTTGGATAAGTTTCTCTAATTCTGGGCACGCGATAAAAGTTTTTTTAGCGGTGGGTTTTACATAAAACTTTTTTAGTTTTTGGGCATTTCATAAATCTTCCCTACTAGTTTTAGTTGTTTAAATGACACCCAGATACTAGTTTTAGTTTCAGTTTGCTTTGGTAACTCACTATTGCTCATTACTTTGTACTAGTTTTAGTTGATTGTGTTTTTTTAAGACTAAACAAATGACACCCATATATTACTTGTGTGTATGAGATAGCTTGAGTTGACTCTGGTCATTATTGGTACTTGAATTATAGGTTAAGCTTGTATAGCCTTGAATGGTGTGTGCTAGCTAGTATTGGGATACCAATAGCGATAAGGTAAAGGGTACCTTTGTTTGACTTAGCTTGACCTTGTTTGACTTAGTACAACCTAGTTTGACCTAGATTGCATATCATTGTTATTAGTAACTGTCCGCTACTAATGTGTGTCCCATAATAAGACATAATATACGAATTTGTGCCTGTTGGATAATGTGTGTCCATCTTTGCAGAATTATTTCCAAATGGATATGAATTACTACTTGCGGAATCGTTCATGGATGTACAATCGTCGTCCTGATGATATGTGTGGTGTGCGGGATGAATACATAGCGGGAGTAGAGCAGTTCCTGCAGTTTGCTAAGGCGTTCCCTCAGTACATGGACGGCACCAAAATTAAGTGTCCGTGTGTGAAATGTCATAACGTGAAATATTATCCAGAAGTGGAAGTGACATATCATTTGTACTCGAGGGGTTTCACGCCTAATTACTATCAGTGGACCGCACACGGAGAACTTGTGTCTTTAGCATCAGAGCCGGAGCCTTATGTTGAGCCGTATATGCATGCGGAACCTAATTTTGTTTCAGATAATCATGCATACGACGACGGGTGCGTGAACATGGTTTTCGACGCTGCGGGGCCTAGTTTCGTTCATGATGCACCTGAGGAGGCACCGAACACCGATGCTGCACAGTTCATGGAGTTGTTGGAGAATGCAAGGACTCCATTGTATCCTGGTTGTGAGGATCATTCACCGTTGGAGGTGGTTACAAGACTGTTGAGCATTAAGTCAGATTTTAACATGTCGCAAGAATGCTACAACCGAGTGTTGGAGTTGATTATAGAGATCTTGCCGGCGGGTGCTAAGTTGCCTAAAGACTTCTACCGGTCTAAGAGGATGGTGAGATCGCTCTGGATGGGATACGAGAAAATCGATTCCTGTCGCAATGGGTGCATGCTGTACTACAAAGACGACAAGGACGCAGATGTGTGCAGATTTTGTGGTGCTGATCGCTATAAGACAACTAGTACAAGAAGGTCTACCGGTGCAAGAAGACCGACCGATTCAATGCACTACTTGCCTTTGACGCCGCGGTTACAAAGATTATTTATGGTGAAAGAGACGGCCGAAAATATGAGTTGGCACATGCGAGAACAGATTGAAGGAGTGTTGGATCACCCATCCGATGGAGAAACGTGGAAGCACTTTGATCGAGTGTATCCAGATTTTGCTTCAGATCCGCGAAATGTCAGGTTGGGACTATCTTCTGACGGTTTTACTCCTTTTGGTCTTTCGGGATCCCAGTATTCGTGCTGGCCTGTGATTGTCACTCCGTATAACCTACCGTCTTGGATGTGCATGAAGACTCAGTACATGTTTCTAACCGTTATAATTCCTGGTCCGAACAATCCCAAGAGGAACATTGACGTGTACTTACAGCCTTTGATAGATGAGTTGAATCAGTTATGGGAAGTAGGCGCTAACACGTACGATATTTCCAGGAAGCAGAATTTTCAGATGAAGGCAACCCTTATGTGGACCATCAACGACTTTTCGGCCTATGGAATGTTATCTGGATGGAGCACTCATGGCCGTCTCTCATGTCCGTATTGCATGGACCGTAGTAAGGCTTTCCGCTTGAAACACGGCGAAAAACCGTGCTTCTTTGATTGTCATCGACAATTTCTGCCAAAAGATCATCCGTTCAGAAGGAACAGGAATGCTTTCCGTGCCGGCGTTGTAGAGAAGGGTGATCCACTGCCAAGGTGGTACGGAGCCACGATATGGAAGGAGGTTAAAGATTTTCCAAGTGCTATAGAAGATCCTACAACTGGGTACAAGTGCGATGGATTTGGTAGAGTTCATAACTGGACAAAGAGGAGCATATTCTGGGATCTGCCATACTGGAGTACCAATCTGATCAGACATAATCTTGATGTCATGTATATTGAGAAGAATGTGTTTGATAACATAACTAATACTGTGATGGACGTAAAAGGAAAAATGAAAGACAATCCCAAGGCCAGGTTGGACTTAGAAGAAATATGCAAACGCCCTGCGTTGCATTTGATACAGCAAAATGGAAAACAGTTCCTGCCGAAGTCAATTTTCTCGCTGAACAAGGAGGATAAAGTGAGACTTTGTCGGTGGATCCAGGGCCTAAAATTTCCAGACGGATATGTGTCAAATCTGAGAAGATGTGTCGATCCGAAGGAAAACAAATTGACGGGTATGAAGAGCCACGATTGTCACATATTCATGGAGAGGTTAATTCCGATTGCATTTCGGGAATTCTTACCGCAGGCAGTTTGGGATCCATTGACGGAGCTTAGCATATTCTTCAGGGATCTTTGTTCTAAGAAATTGCTCGTTGATCGTCTAGAAAAGCAAGAGAAGGACATTGCGGTAACACTATGCAAGCTAGAGAGGGTGTTTTCTCCTGGATTCTTCGACTCTATGGAGCATTTGCCGATTCATCTATCCTATGAGGCACGTGTTGGTGGACCCGTCGAATATCGATGGATGTACCCGTTCGAGCGACATTTGAATCACCTAAAAAGAAAGGTGAAAAATAAGGCACGGGTCGAGGGTTCTATTTGTGAAGCCTATGTTCTCGAGGAGATTACAAACTTTTGTTCGATGTATTTCAAGCCTCATATTGCAACTAATAGAACGAGAGCTTCCAGAAACGACGAGGGAGATCATGAAAGTAATGATACAATACTGAAGGTATTCAATGCTCCAGGAAAGCCATCGGGTAAGATGAAAAAGAGATATCTGAACGATGATGAGCTAAGGGCTGCTCAGGTGTATGTATTACTCAACTGCGACGAGGAGGAAGTAGAGAAACTGGAGGGGTAAGTAATTAATACGTCTATATTATTTTAATAGTGTTAATTATTATACTATTACATTAATTGAACGATGTTGTTTTCAGTATATTTAATGATGATGTGAGGTCGGGTAGGCCACATATAACAGAAGAACAACTAGAACAAGAAATGAGGCGTTATTTTCCATCATGGTTGAGTGCATATGTAAGACTTGAGAACTCTGTAATTACCTTTTTGTATATGCACTTGATTGAGAATGAGCTTAATTGCTTCTTTCGTGGTATTTAGGTCGATCGTCCATACGCAAGACTTGAGAATGAGTCTATTAGAACGCTAGCCAAGGGACCAATTTATGCTGCAAAAATATGGCCAAGCTACTGTGTTAATGGGTTTAGGTTCAAGTCAACAACTTGCCCGATCAGAGACAACTTTGTGGATCTCGATTCCACCAAAAATAGCTGTTTGTGTATCAGATCTTCGAACTACAAAGATGTTGATGCGGACAACGATTTCTATGGCGTGTTACGGGAGATCGTGGAGCTGACATATAGTTATGGAATAGAGCCTGCTAAGATTGTGTTATTCAGGTGTGATTGGTTCGATCCGATTGAAGGTCAAGGTTGGAAAGTAGACAAGCACGGTCTTGTTGATATAAACTATCGGCGTCGATATCAAGCCTATGAACCATTGGTCCTATCAAGTCAGGCTCAGCTCGTGTACTTCACAAGTTATCCTAAACGGGGAACAACAAGGTCGGACTGGTGGGCAGTATGCAAGACCAAAGCTAGAAATACCTTTGAGGTTGACGATATAGCTTATCAACAGGATGAACTACCTCTTGTAACAAATATTATAGAAGTGGACACGACGGAAGTTCCCTATTACACATCTAATTGTGTAGAAGAAGTAGAATTATCTGAAGAGGAAGATGCAGATGAAAGTGAAGATGTAGAGGAGGAAGAAGAAGAAGAAGAAGAAGAAGTAGATGAATTTTCAGAAGAGGATTAAATCTGTACGTTTGTTTTATCATCATATTTGACACTTTAGTGACACTTTTATTGACACTTCAGTGACACTTTTTGACTATGATATTTTTTAAAAATCTGTGATGTCTATCATATAAATATGTTTTTTTGTTTTATTGTCATATGTTTTATTGTCAGGTATGACTAGACCATCTGGACGACGCGGAGGATTATATATTAGGCAGCCCCGTCAGCCTCGGGCTGGGGATGGAGAGGGCAGTTCCGTACCCTCATCCTCATCTTCGAGTACGCCAGTGTACCGTTCTGTTCCCGGTCCATTACCGGGACAGGGCAGTTCTAGCAGGTTGGCGACTCCTCCCTCGTCGTCCAGCCTTCCTGATCCTGCGTCCAGCATCCCTGATCCCCCGTCCAGCATTCCTACTGTCGACGGCTCTATGGAGTGTCACGCCCCGCTCCCGTAGGAGCGATCGTCCTCGCTAAGGCGTGATGCCGCACGAGCCTAGATTGCGCTCGTGCAAGGCGGGTTCCATAACGGCCAATTTCAGCGACGGCGACGGGGTCGTCACCCAGAAGTCCCAAGCAGAGACATTGAACACGCAGCGAAAATTTAGAACAAAACACAATTCATTCAAAAGAAGCTCTTTTATTGATATCGAAACAACGGTTACATTGGGGGCGCAAGGCCGAGATTACAATCACTCAATACACTCGCCTCACATTACAAATCACTCTGCTCTTTCTCATCTCTCGATACGATACTTGAATCCAGCGGAAGCTTCGGAAGGCGATGTCCATACATTATGTCCCGTATAAGTCTTTCTTTACGCGGCCGCACGCTTCGAATCACCAAGGAACTCCGTGCCTCGACGCATCCAAGTGAGCCCCGCATCACGAGCTTCTACCTGTGCCTGCACATAAACACTGTGTGGGTGTCAGTACCACTGTACTGGTGGAGTGAGCTCCTCTCCCACCCATACAAAACCGACACGTTTATTTTACTTTGTGCATTACAAGCCCCTTTACGATTGTCTTTCTAGTCTTGCCTTAGGATCGATTTTAGGACCGACGCTCGGTCTATTTAGTGTCTTTAGACCATCTCCGTGCCTTGCACTAATAACGTACCCATACTTTGCCTCTAGACCTTTTACGTGCTTGCACTGTCAACGTACCGACTCATACTTGTCTTTCGTACCATACTCTTGGACGTAACGACTAGGTCGTGTCAAATACTTGCCCTACGACCCTTCTCGACTTAACTCGAAACGTATAACCAAACTTGTGGAACCGATGTTGAGAACTCAAGTACGATAATGTATCTCGTGCCGAAGCACGTGTCTTTACGTAACCGAATCTTAGGCTTATAACACTTTGGTGCAACCGAGCACACATTTCACAACAAGTCGCATACCGTGCTTACGCTTCCTTTGTTACGACCGACACCGTGCATGCGGATTCGCCGCTTAGCACGCCAATTATCTATATGAAAGGCCACTGGCATGACAAGCCATCGCGGACATAGCTCGAGTAGGCGGCGGGTCCTTCGATGCAAGGTAGCTAGCCCCATGGAAAGCCCCCGACTATCCACGCAATAAAAGCATGCGCTGCTATAATGTCTACCCCCTAGGATGACTGGGCCCGGTGCCCCGGCGTATAACCAGTCTAGGCAGAAATCCTTGTCGACAAGGTGTCCAATGACCACGCACCTACGAGACATCTAAACTCACGTAAATGCATGGCCTACTTGTTGGTACGACCGGAACTATACTTAGCAACTCGTGCTCTAAATCACACTTGGCATAACGTGCCTCAGGATCGCGAGACTCCCAACCGAGGGACCGCCTCAAACTTCTTAACGTGGATAGGAACGCGAGACTCCCAACCGTGGGACCGCCTCGAATACTTAACGTAGATAGGAACGCGAGACTCCCAACCGAGGGACCGCCTCGAATACTCAACGTGGATAGGAACGCGAGACTCCCAACCGAGGGACCGCCTCGAATACTTAACGTGGATAGGAACGCGACTCCCAACCGAGGGACCGCCTCGAACTTCTTTGAACTCGAGGAAACGACTACTACGTAGCCTTCCAACTTAACTTGAACAAAACGTGTTCCTTAAGTGCCATAGACCGTGGCTAACTTTACATCGTGCCACCGTGGCTCGTGCCTGTAACTGACTTCTGTCTTACGCGACGCTATCACCCAAGTCATACGTTATATGACGGTCCTTGAGATCGTAGGACTATTTAACTTGACAACCGCAGAACAAGCGGGACGGCACTTAGAATGACTTAGGTCGATCGGCATAACTTTGCCTAACTTACTCAAACCTACAACTTAACTCGAGGGACGAGCCAAGGCTATGCCAAGCCTTGCGCAGTGGAACGTGCATGCTTTATCGAGCATTTACGCGGGCGACGCCTATGACTTAGGCTAACTCATCGTTTGTGTCGAATACCAACTTTTCTTCTCCCAAGCCACGGAACGAAGGACCGAGTGTCATTTTAAAGCACGCTGAACCGACTTCTATTGAGACCGTGGGACCATTTTCCATGTTCTAAGACATTCCGACGGGTCAGGATTATTTCCTTAGCTATGTGCGTTCGTAGCTTTTATATTAGCCTACTTGTGCAAGTTGAAACCACACGAATTATTAAGTGAAGGCAGAGATGAGGCAAGTTCACCGAAACTCCCCCACCTGAGCGATGTCTTCGAGTCGCCGTTGTAAGGCCAAGTCCGAATGCCGTCGGCATTTCGATTCCTCCGATTGACTTTGCGGGTCGGGGCACTACAACATACACCACTCAGAATAAGTCTCGTCCTCGAGACTTTCCTGAAGGCAACCCATCCTACCATTTCTATGGCCAAGACTTAATCGTACACACACTCCGCCTATGTGTTTCTTCGATTCCAAGCCACGCTCGTGCTATTGCTAACTTAGTCATAAGGCACACTAACCAATCAACCAACACTCGAACTCGTTTCAAATCAATGATCGCATTACCATCAACATTTCTTCGAAACTCACGGTTTCAAAATCCTCAATATTTTTCTCGTTCCTCAAGTCTCACTTGATTCAATGTATCACTTAGTTGGATCGTGCACATATTCCAGGCGTTCCCAAAATACATGCATTTTAGCCAAGCCTCGTGATAGAGAATCCGCCATCACCACTTGAGTCGGATCGTACACATATTCGGGCGTCCCTGATATACGTGCATGTCAGCCGAGACTCGCAGTGGTGCATCCGTAACACCTATCGCTTCGCGCTCGAATGCCTGTCTAACCGCTAGGCTTTGTCTTTTCGTCATTACTGGAATCATAGTTCCCAAACAACGATATCAACACTGACCCCATCCTAAGGTCAAACCAAATCGTCGATACGGGGTTTTCTACCCAAGCTCGCATCACTCCGATTTCTAAACATCGAGCATCGATTTTCTACGCATATCCCAATATTCGTCGTACGGGGTACTAGTCGTTCAGTGAAGCCATCCTACGATAACTCACGTTTCAACCAATTCTACGTCATATCAATATCGTTCGTTCATCAAGCCGTTTCGTATAGTCTATCTCTTCGAACACGTTCGACGTAATCCGCCTGTCGATCCTTCCCAATCACGCACGCTACAACACGATTCATCCCTAAACCATAATTCATATTTCCGAAATCATCTATTCCAATTCACGTAATCGATCACAAGGTCGTCTGACTTAACAGTATGCCACGCTCCGATCTCACGCGAGTCCGATTATCCACGGTGGGCACGAATCACCATGCACGCTCCCGCGAGATAATCATTCTCATCAGGACGTAACACTTGTTTTGGGTCAAGACTAGTTCATTCACGATGCGCGGATTGGACCTACTCAATCCTTTAGTTTCATTCAATTATCATTCGTAAGTCCTAACATCCTCGAATTTGACTTCGTATCAAACCAACAAGTCAGGACAATCAAAGTTGCCGCGTCCTGATTTTCTGAGTTCGATTATTCCCGCGACATAAATCACCATGTCAGCGCTCACACGGAACGATCGCCCCAAATTCGACGCAACGCATGTGCGAGACTAGAGTAGCGCTCGCACAAGACAAGACCGTCGACGTTGTGGTTATCAACGCAACCATCAAAACACGATCACTTTTATCCAACATTCATCTCAATCAAATCCTAAGTATTGCATCCAACCGAATAATAGCACTTGCACGATCGTCATTCACCGAGTCTGAGTACCTCCGAGTTATTGCATATCATCCTTGATACGCCTCAATACCATCGACGATATACGTAACCTGACGATCTTCATTTGCAACGAATTCTGAGTCGTGCGAATGATGCTATCGTCCGACTGGATAATCTCCTCGAACCGTTCACCACATCAATTTCTTCAACCCAAATTCACGTATCGTTTATCCTTCTATCTCAAGTCATCGACTAACGTATTTCCTCAATTCGCATCATTCCTTGCTAATTCAAACCATCGAGCAACATCGATTTCAATCCTCAGAGTCGTTTGTGTAACTTCAAAATCGAATATTTCATGCACGCTACCTACCCGTCATGTTAACTTTTCGTATACGATCCGTATCAATTTTCTCGATTCGAACTAAATCGTTTTCGCGTTTCATACTCGTGCAATCCTCAATCTCTCGCTCGAATACTTTCCAAGACAGACCATACACCACTCGAGATTCGAGTCATCCGATCTGGTCTAAATCATGTTCGCGTTATTCGCTAAGATAAGTTTCGGATTCGTTCGACGAATCCCTAGCGTAATCGTTCACGTCGCATCGACGCACAAAGTCGTTCGTACTATTCCTCAAAATCCAGAACAATCTTCCGTGTACGCCTAAGCGTTAGTTTTGATAACGTTCCTATCGATATACACTCCAAGTGTATCTCCGTTCCCGACCAAGCGGTACTTAATATCGGTTGCGACTCGTTTGCACCAAAAGGTCGAGGTGCGCGATGCGCGGACTAAGTTGTGACGCATAACCATCCCGTCTGGACTATACTCCGAGTTTTCACGCTCATTTGCTAATGTCAACGTAGGACTCGTTAGGCACGTACGCGACTCGCTAACTTTAGCATATGTCTTCTATCAACTCAAGGCTGGCACCGTTCGGTCCAAAGGCCATCATCTATCGATGCGTTCGATTGAACGCGTTACGAGCTTTCGAAGATATTAGACTTATTGTATGGACATGCCGAGGGACGTTTGAGAGAGAGCGCACCAACGATATCACGTTGCGGAAGCACAATTCAGAGTTTGCGGAACAACGGAGTTAAAGAATTCAATCGGTAGTCCAAGGACGTAAAGCCGTGCTCTGATACCATTATGTCATGTCCCGCTCCCGTAGGAGCGATCGTCCTCGCTAAGGCGTGATGCCGTACGAGCCTAGATTGCGCTCGTGCAAGGCGGGTTCCATAACGGCCAATTTCAGCGGCGGCGACGGGGTCGTCGCCCAGAAGTCCCAAGCAGAGACATTGAACACGCAACGGAAATCTAGAACAAAATACAATTCATTCAAAAGAAGCTCTTTTATTGATATCGAAACAACGGTTACATTGGGGGCGCAAGGCCGAGATTACAATCACTCAATACACTCGCCTCACATTACAAATCACTCTGCTCTCTCTCATCTCTCGATACGATACTTGAATCCAGTGGAAGCTTCGGAAGGCGATGTCCATACATTATGTCCCGTATAAGTCTTTCTTTACGCGGCCGCACGCTTCGAATCGCCAAGGAACTCCGTGCCTCGACGCATCCGAGCGAGCCCCGCACCACGAGCTTCTACCTGTGCCTGCACATAAACACTGTGGGTGTCAGTACCACTGTACTGGTGGAGTGAGCTCCCCGCCCACCCATACAAAACCGACACGTTTATTTTACTTTGTGCATTACAAGCCCCTTTATGATTGTCTTTCTAGTCTTGCCTTAGGATCGATTTTAGGACCGACGCTCGGTCTATTTAGTGTCTTTAGACCATCTCCGTGCCTTGCACTAATAACGTACCCATACTTTGCCTCTAGACCTTTTACGTGCTTGCACTGTCAACGTACCGACTCATACTTGTCTTTCGCACCATACTCTTGGACGTAACGACTAGGTCGTGTCAAATACTTGCCCTACGGCCCTTCTCGACTTAACTCGAAACGTATAACCAAACTTGTGGAACCGATATTGAGAACTCAAGTACGATAATGTATCTCGTGCCGAAGCACGTGTCTTTACGTAACCGAATCGTAGGCTTATAACACTTTGGTGCAACCGAGCACACATTTCACAACAAGTCGCATACCGTGCTTACGCTTCCTTTGTTACGACCGACACCGTGCATGCAGATTCGCTGCTTAGCACGCCAATTATCTATATGAAAGGCCACTGGCATGACAAGCCATCGCGGACATAGCTCGGGTAGGCGGCGGGTCCTTCGATGCAAGGTAGCTAGCCCTATGGAAAGCCCCCGACTACCCACGCAATAAAAGCATACGCTGCTATAACGTCTACCCCCTAGGATGACTGGGCTCGGTGCCCCGGCGTATAACCAGTCTAGGCAGAAATCCTTGTCGACAAGGTGTCCAATGACCACGCACCTACGAGACATCTAAACTCACGTAAATGCATGGCCTACTTGTTGGTACGAACGGAACTATACTTAGCAACTCGTGCTCTAAATCACACTTGGCATAACGTGCCTCAGGATCGCGAGACTCCCAACCGAGGGACCGCCTCAAACTTCTTAACGTGGATAGGAACGCGAGACTCCCATCCGAGGGACCGCCTCGAATACTTAACGTAGATAGGAACGCGAGACTCCCAACCGAGGGACCGCCTCGAATACTCAACGTGGATAGGAACGCGAGACTCCCAACCGAGGGACCGCCTCGAATACTTAACGTGGATAGGAACACGACTCCCAACCGAGGGACCGCCTCGAACTTCTTTGAACTCGAGGAAACGACTACTACGTAGCCTTCCAACTTAACTTGAACAAAACGTGTTCCTTAAGTGCCATGGACCGTGGCTAACTTTACATCGTGCCAACCGTGGCTCGTGCCTGTAACTGACTTCTGTCTTACGCGACGCTATCACCCAAGTCATACGTTATATGACGGTCCTTGAGATCGTAGGACTATTTAACTTGACAACCGCAGAACAAGCGGGACGGCACTTAGAATGACTTAGGTCGATCGGCATAACTTTTCCTAACTTACTCAAACCTACAACTTAACTCGAGGGACGAGCCAAGGCTATGCCAAGCCTTGCGCAGTGGAACGTGCATGCTTTATCGAGCATTTACGCGGGCGACGCCTATGACTTAGGCTAACTCATCGTTTGTGTCGAATACCAACTTTCCTTCTCCCAAGCCACGGAACGAAGGACCGAGTGTCATTTTAAAGCACGCTGAACCGACTTCTATTGAGACCGTGGGACCATTTTCCATGTTCTAAGACATTCCGACGGGTCGGGATTATTTCCTTAGCTATGTGCGTTCGTAGCTTTTATATTAGCCTACTTGTGCAAGTTGAAACCACACGAATTATTAAGTGAAGGCAGAGATGAGGCAAGTTCACCGAAACTCCCCCACCTGAGCGATGTCTTCGAGTCGCCGTTGTAAGGCCAAGTCCGAATGCCGTCGGCGTTTCGATTCCTCCGATTGACTTTGCGGGTCGGGGCACTACATGGAGGGAGCCCACGCCGATCATATGGAGGACGGCGATCAGACTGATCCTGCCCAGGCAGGAGGTGAGAGCGACCCTCCATGCGCTCCCCCGAGCGAGACGCGTATGGAGATTTGGACGGACGGGCCTATAAAGTAAGTTAATTAATTATTATATATTTCTCAAATGATTATATGTACATATATATTCATGAAAAATTATTATTGTATAGATATCGGCCTTCTACAGTACAGAGACAGCTGGGGATATTTGTGAGGCAGAACTATGGTGGGCCTTGGCTCAACTACTCAGATGCTCCCGCAGATAGGAAGGCCTTTTGGTTCGCCCACTTCAAGGTAAAAAATTTGTTTATTTTTAAATTTTAATAATCATTTGTGTATATTATACAACTTTTGTATTTTACTTCTTGTAGAGGACCTATTTCTATCCACCACACCGGGCGGCGAGGATCGAGGGCCAATTTTCTGCCGTCATAGCCAAGCTCATCCGTGATGCGATCGACGACCAGAAGCGTCGTGATCGCTCCGAACAGCCAATCCAGGGTTGGATTACGCCAGAGCAGTGGACTGCGATGAAGGCTAGATTCAGCGAGCCCAAGTACCAGGAGCGGTCTGAGAAGGCCAAGGTGGCGCGGTCGAGCGCCGGTAAGTGGTGTGGTGGCTCCATTCCGATGACGGAGCATTTTCGTCGTCTGGTACGTTTCCTATGACGGACATTAATTTATATATAGTTCGATATAATGTTTAATACTAATAATAGATAATATATTTTAACAGGTAAAGAAGGGTGAGGACCCGAACATGGTGACCGTCTTCCTGGTCACCCATCGGAGGGCTGGGGACTTCATTGACGAGAGGGCGACGCAGGCATATGTACGTTCTATTGTTTATATTAACTGACTATAATTTGGAAAACAGAAAAATAGATATCAATATAGACTTTAGTAAACACTTACACGTTAGCAAACATGTTCTAGGCCGAGTTTGTTCGGCTACAGAAGGAGGCGGCTGATGCTGCTGCTGCTGCTAGTACGCAAGCAGAGGGAGGGGCTGGTACTTCCTCCCAGCCGCCTACAGAGCCATCGCCGGACGAGCTCTGGATGACCGCCGTTGGCGGTCTTCAGAAGGGTACGTACTACGGTACGGGATCCTACGGCGCATATTTGGCTTCGGAGTCATCCCGGGCCCCCTCTGTCAGTGCGCAGTCTCCAGCTACGTAGGCGTCGTCACGAGCTGAGGATGTTCGTCGTCAGATCGAGGAGCTGCGTCGCGAGTTGCAGCAGCAGATTTCTGATGCGGTCGAACGACGATCCGACCCTCCGATCGTCACCGGACGATTTGATGCGGTCGAGCGCAGTATACAGGAGCTGATGAGTCTGCATCAGGCTGCAGCTGCCAACTTGCAGACGCTCACCGAGTCTACGCAGCGCACAGAGCGTAGACAGGTCGAGCTGGACGGATCGCAGAGGAGCCTTTCTCTCTCACTCGCTCAGTATACTGAGAAGGTGGTGAGTACCCTTGCTGCGCATGGTGAGCGACTGCGAGAGCTGGAGCAGGTATGTCCTCCGGGTCCATCGACGGTGCCGACTCCAGATACTGCACTGCCTCCGGCGCCGACTCCAGACATTGTACTGCCTCCTACTGCCCCTACGGTACAGCTCACCCAGGAGCAGTATGACTACATTCTATCCCAGTTGCGCGGCAGGGATCCGCAGTGATTTTATTGGTTTTTTTATGACTTGTATGTATTGGCCCTATGGGCAAATTATTTATTCATACACTGTTATTTATACACTTGGTGGGAGACTTTTTATCATCTTTCATTTTTATTTGACTCTATTGGATGTTTGTGAGGATGTGTGTCTGTGATATTTACTTTGCACTGCCTCCTATTTTTATTGTGATATTTACTTTGTGATATCTGCGACGGGATGACAAATATACCTACGCTGGGTTATAAGCGATGATCTGATATACAAAGGAGGTGCTGCCGAAATTTTAAAAAAATATATTGTGTATTTTTGTTATGATGTGTTTCTGTGTTTACAGTGAATGTGAAATGCAGTGTTCGGAACCATCGACAGTTTCGATTACTGTTGTATGTTTTATCTTGGATAGAAATAGCAACAGTTCAGGGTGCACTTCTGAGAGCTTCATTTTCACGTCCTTCACTTTCTCGGACGTCGTAAAGGTTCCCGAGAAGGTGAAGGACGTGAAGAGGAAGCTCTGAGAAGTGCACCCTGAACTGTTGCTCTTTCTATCCAAGATAAAACATAGAACAGTAAGCGAAACTGTCGATGGTTCGAACACTGCACTTCACACACACTGTAAACACAGAAACACAGCATAACAAAAATATCAATTATATTTTTTAAAATTTTTTTTTAACATTAGCGACGTATAGCGACGTTCTGCGACGTAATGCGACGTCAAATAGACGTCGCTATACGTCGCTAACTAGCGACGTTACGTCGCTCGACGTCGCTAATATACGTCGCTACGTTGCCCACGTGGCCACGTGGATGCCATGCCTCGTCATCATTTATAAACTTTTGAAGCGTCGCTAGTGGTCGCTTTACGTCGCAATGTTGGCGACGTACTGATACGTCGCTCTCTGTCGCTCATTTGGCGACGTCTAGCGACAATGGACGCCGCGTCGCAAATAGCGACGTTCGGCGACGAAAGTATCATCTGCGACTTGCCTATAAGCGACGTAAGTTTTTCGTCGCTAAATACATCGCAAATCATTGTTAGCGACGTATTTTCTGTATTTAGCGACGTCTCCTGACGTCGCTAATCTGGATTATTTTAGTAGTGTATGAATCGGAAAGCAATCAGAAAGTGCACTTGCCTGAGGTCCTTAGCTGGAGAAACCAATAATACCATACCATTTAATGAGCCACAATCAGTCAACACATGTAGAAGTCTCCGGATGCTGAAATAAACATTACCAACGTTCTCAGAATAGTCAAATTAGCTAGGATTGCCTGTCCTTAAGTCCAATTCTGGACACAGAAACAAAACGGTAATTTCGGGCAAAAACGGTGTCCGTCGTTGGATCCGCTTTGCACCGAAAAGCGTGCCAGAGTCAACGGTCTCTAAAGTCGTCAAACTACATGTCTACGGATCCAGTTTTCCGTTATGAACTCAACCGTATGTCCAAAGTTAGATTCCGGCGGGCCGTGCACAAAATCGTCCGTTGAGTGGGACCGTGGGGCCCGCAAAACGATGATTTTATCAACGGTCTCAGAATCGGACCAAACTTGGCATACAGGACCAGAAAAAAGATATGATTCTGTTGGCGCAAGTTTCGTCTCGATCTGACGAGCGTGCACAAAGTAATTGGAGAATTTGCAAAGTGCACGATACGGTGAATTTCGACGGATACGCATCAAATTCGTCACGCACACGCGACCAATTTGAATTCCGTCAAAGTCCACACGACCATGAAACCGTTACGCAGCTTTCGATGCTTACGGTGCGCGACCACGTCGTCCGGAATGGCGGGACGCACGTCGTGTGGATGAATTTCTATGTTTTGAAAACAGGTTTTTCCTGATTTTCAACCCTATTTATCTTACTATCCTTTTATCGAAAATTAAAACTAAAAGAAGGGTTGAAATCCTGGTTATATAGTCTAAAAGCCTATTCAAATAGATTTCTAGGTTTCTCTACGGATTTGTGGAAATCCGCTTTCCAAGTTAGGGTCGGGGTTCGTATTCACTGTTATAAAGTTCCTTCCATCCCAACTCCACTACAAATAAAGTGGTTTAAAGCACACGCACACAAGGTAATCGTCAGTGTATGCAAGAAGGACATCATGAAGACAAGAAAAACACTTGCATAACGAGATTAAAGAATCTCAGATTTTCGGATTCAATACTCCATAAGGCTTCACACACGACACATTAAAATCCAATGGTTAAGCCATCAGTTGATTAAGGAGTCACGGATGCATCAATAAAAACACAAGATAAACAAAGGGTTATTTAGTAAAACGGTCTCATATAATATTTGATATTAGGGTTTGGGGCTGGGTGTTAACCTGTTTTCGAAACGGATTTTTCGTCGATTTTCGACTCGGTTTGAGACGCGTGTAGTGCAAGGTATATCGAGCTACTCGGATCGAAATGAAGGGGGTTAGGTTAGGTGCATACCAGAGAAAACAGCTCTCGAAATGATCAAGCGGTCTTCGAGATTGGTCGTTGCGAAGTTGGCTCGGCACCACGTTGTACTGTTCTGCTTCCGCTGCTGCTAACCCGTGACTGTGCGCGCGCTGGTTCCCACGCCTGGCCCGCCGGCCGGCGGTGGCCCTGGGCGGCGCGTGCGCGGGGAAGATCGCCAGGGTGTTGGGAAGGAGGGTGGCGGTTTTCGTTTAAGGTTTGCTGCTCCTCTTCGGATCCTTATACTTATATATGCATTCGGTTCTTTGCAGGTTCGGCTGAGAACGTTTCGCGGTTGGGCCCTGAGCTCGGGTTCAAATATTCAACCTATATACAAACACACGTATAGCAGCACATGTATAGTGGCACCTCTTCTCTACTTTTTTTTTTCTTTTTTTTTTCTCATATGCCTTTGTATAATTGACATATATATATATATATATATATATATATATATATATATATATATATATATATATATATATATATATATATACACACCCATGTACGCCCATGTATATATATACTTATATATAAATTCCTATACAAATACATATATCTATATATGTATATATATACATATAACAAAATAATATTTATATACGCACATATATATCTATATATATACATTTATACGTATATATATACGCACACACCTATATATATTTATATATTTACGCTCATAAGTACCTATGTATATATATACATATATATATATATATATATATAACCACTTATACATATATTTATAATATATATTTATATACAAATACACATATATATATTTATATATTTATATATATACCCATACAATTATCCTTCTATATATTTGTATATATACACACACATATTTACATATATATTTTATATAAATACTCATACACACATATATATCTGTATATATATGTACAGATGTACAATCTCCATAAAACCCAGTTACATCCCCATACTTTTATTCCTAGGGTATGGCCTATCTATATAACTATATACCATAACATTTATTTGACGAAAAATAATATAACCACTAATGATTATTATATAATATAATAATCCCAATAAAATAATAATAATAATAATAATAACAAAATTCAATAAGTTGAATAATGGTGTATATACCATTTAAATAAAATATTTAATAACAATAAAATCTCAAAACTTCCGGGAAGGGGAGTTACATCCTCGTTCCAGAACCTCAAATCCTTCTCAGCCGTTCATCTTGTCTTAATCCAGTGGCCCATATTTCACCCGACCAGCCGACCAAGAGACCATAAATTTGAAAAGTGGTCTCTCTCTCTGCTCCATTGTCTTCTTCCTCCATCTCCACTTCTATTTTTTTATCAAAACCCTAACCCTAGAAGGCTCTTTTCCTTGGGATTTTGCTCTTCAAACTCAAGGAAATCATTCTTGGAGTTGTTCTCCTCCATCTTAGGTCTCTTTTAAGGTATATCTATCTTTCTCTTCCCATCTCAATTTTTGTATATGGCTCCTAGGTTGCTTGGTAGGTGTAAAAGACCAAGGAGAAGTATTGGTGAGTCCTCTACTAATCCTAACCCAAACCCTCATGAACCTAATCCTCCACCACAACCTAATCCTCTCATGGTGCATCCACTTTTTAATCCACCTCCACCACTCAATGCCGACACATACGATGACCGTCTTTTTGTGTCCTTAGATGCGTCCAACGCATGGTTCGCCGACTTCCGTCATCGTCGTGTCTTTGCGGGACACCCCATTAAATTTACGGTGTTTTCCGATTTTCTTCCAAATTTTCGTGACTTATGTCTTGATGAGCTTGTTGCGACTCGTGAACCAATATATGTAAATGCAATACAAATGTTTTATTGCAACATGACTTATGACCGCACACGTATCTATTCACATGTCGTCGGTGTAGACATATCTTTTGATGATTTTGAGTTAGCCGACCTACTTGGTTTGCCCGACCCAAACACTTGGGAAAGGCTTGATGATGCTCGGGACTTTGTTTTTCCCGGCGAGACCACGTTGGAGAGTTTCAAGGATGATCTTTGTTCTCCAAATCCTTCCCCTCGTAAACTCGTTGGCTAAACATCTCAACAATCATTTCTATGAACTTTATCGAATCATCTTTTCTTCGATCTTGCCAAAAGCTGGATCAACCGATGAAGTTACTTACTTTGAGATCACTGCTCTCTTCTTTCTTCATTTTTGCGTCCCCTTTAACTTCCCTCGTACGATGATGGATTGGATGATTCGTGCTAGGCCAAAACCAAAATCTTTGGTTTATTCTATGTATCTTCCTTTGATATTTCGTGCCTTCCATATTCCATTGGATCAGTGTCAGTCCTTGTCCCCTCCTGCCTTTCTGACTAAGGTCAGGAGAACTGTTGCTGCCATCGCCTCTTCTGAGTCCGATGATGATGAGGAGCCTGCATCTCCTGCTCCCTTTACTGCTCCTGACTCACCTGCTCCCGAGTCCACTGCTTCACTGGACTCTCTTCAGACTATGCTTCGCGATCGCTTCCGTTTGGAAGACGAGCGCTGGGCCGAGATGGATGATCGCTGGACGCAGATGGACTACCGTACTACTCTGCAGATGAGTGCACTCAGCAACTCCATCCACGACATTCAGTACTCCATGGCCTCTCATCCGACGATGCCGATTCCGATGCCGCGTGATCCGTCTCGCGGCGGCTATCGCATTGACAATTCGTGGGTTCGTCACTATCTTGATCCGACTTCAGCATTTGTGGATCCCTGCCGTACTGGTTCTGATGGTGCGGGGCCTTCTCATGCTCCTTGATGGATATGGCCATTTGTATTGCTACTGATGATTAGGACTGTTTTTATTTTTGGCACTTTGTTTCATTTTGCTCAGTTTGCTTATGTTTTTATGTCTTTAGAACTCTATGGCTCGGTTTATTTTTCTCAGTTAATGCATGTTCTCTTTCATTATATGGTTGTTAGCTTAATCTCTTTATGCCTATCTCCATTTTTGCTGATTGTCAAAAGGGGGAGAACCATTGCCATTTCTATGAGCCTATATTGTGTATCCTTGTATATGTATATTTGGATAAGTATTTACAGGAAATATTTGTTTACGAGGGAGTACGACTGTTCAAGTACGGGGGAGCTATAATGTGTCCAGGTATGAATATTGGACATACAAATATCATGTTTTGTCAATTATCAAAATGGGGGAGATTGTTGACCCAAATCGGATCACAGTCAACCTAATCTTGACAATTAACAAAACAATATTTGTCTAGTCCAATTTGACACATCGAGCTCGAAATCCATCTACTCAGCTCATTTGTTCCAGTTCACAGCTGCTTGGAGTTTTACCACTTTGTTGTATACTGGAGTCTGTATTTTTATTATTCTTGAGTATAGGATGATGTACGTTGGATCATACTGAGCACTTTGGGCTAGCCATAGCTTTATAGGTTGACTTAGCCCAAATCCCAATCAACCCATTTCATCCAAAAGCCCACAAAGATCATTCTGTCCATAGAAGACAGAGTTCGGGCCGAACTCTGCCTCACACAGAGTTCGGGCCGAACTCGGTCCCCTAAAATTCAGGATGCTGATTTTTAGGTATTGATCACTGCTAGTTGTCCAACGGCCAAAAATTTGAATTATTTATACCGAATTCTGGCCGAATTCTGCCTACCCCGAACCCTATAAATAGGCCTTGGTTTCTCTTCTTTGAAACCATCCACTCTTCTCTTCTTCTTCTATTACATAGCCTATATATATTCAAGAGCCTTACCTTCCCATCCACTTAGCATTCAAACTTTCCAACCGTCCAAGGTGCTCGGTACGATTCAGCTAGAAGTTTGAAGTGCAAGAAGTTGTAAGCCACTTGGAAAAGTTCAAGTTTCGCCAAAGCGATCATTGAAAGAAGTTTGGCGTGCTCTTCTGTGAAAAGGCACGTGGTTGTAACCCTATTTCACAAATAGTTGATTTCAATCCTGAGCTAGAGTTCTCAGGCCTGGACTAGTCCTCCACGAGGGAAACCAGGTTAAAAATCTTGTTGTGTTTGTGCTTGCTCTCTACTCTTTATTTCCGCATTTATTTTTACTCTGATTATTTAGTTGGTGAAGAGAGTTTAATTTTTAATTGATCATTTTTTGATATAAACTCTATTCACCCCCCTCTAGAGTTGCCAACTTAGTCTTCACTAATTATGCGCACCGAATTATAGAAATAAGCCTATCGTGCTATATATTGTTTGGATTAAGACTAATTTGGTACATTCACGACTACAATCTTTGTTTTGAGTAGTGTTGTTCCAGGCTAGTAGGTATTTCTGTAAATTTCTAGGACAATTTCTGCGTGTTTCGTGAAGGACTGATTTGTTCTTTGTTAGCCTAAGGGGAACGTTCAAGCATTTGGGCAGCAATCACTTTTGAATATGATGAATCATTTTATTGCAGAGTACTTTTGAGTCAAATTCGTTCAGAATGTTCAAGGGTTTTGAGAGGCCTCTTCCCACATTGTTGGCTGTAGGAACTAGAAAACGAGAAGTAAAGCAAAATGGTTTAGTGAAGGCATTGCAGAATGTCTTATGTAGATCTTCTATTATTTAGGGGACGTTTGGTACACTAGATTTTTTTTTTTATTTTCGGACAAATTTAGGATGAAAAAACTTATTTCCATGTTTGGTTTAAAATTTATCTTCGGGAATTGAAAATATTTGGGTAAACAATTTACCAACAAAACATGGAAATCAAAAAAAAAAAAAAAATTGGTTGTTTTTGTTTTGTTTTTCCATACTCTTCTTATTTTTTCTTGTTTTTTTAATCTTTTTTTTGTGTTTTAAGGTTTTTTTCCTTTTATTTATTTTTAAAAAAAATTGGTTTCTTTTGGTTTCAAATTTTTTTTTCATTTTTTTAAGGATTTTTTTTCATTTTTTTTCATTTTTTATTTTTTCATTTTTTTTTCTTTTTTTTTCAACAAGACATGATAGATGGTTGAACAAGAGACTTTTAACTGGAACATATATATTAAACCATTTTCACATGTATCGATAATTGTTGCAATATTCCTGATACAAGCTAACGTAGTTTAACCTGGGGACGAGAGATACATAGAACTACACATCTGCGACTGTGAATGGGTTAAAATGCTTGACACCTAAGTGCCTGGCGACCATCAAGAATCCCATTTAAATACTTTCTTCTCTGCCAATTAAGGCCCCATAAGATCCCATTGACATTAAACTCTGTTTTACCACCCCAATGTCTCCAATTGTATAAAAAAAATTATTTCTATAATTCGGTGCACGATAGATTTGATGGCATTCACGACGGTGGTGGTGGAGAAGGGGGATCGACGGTGGTGGAGGTCAACGTGTTTGCGTGCAACGACGAGATCTTTCCCCTCCTCGTGGAGGTTCCGACCAAGAAGCCTCCCAGGATAACCATCTTCTCCGTCTACAATCTGCACAGGAGATCTCTCAAGGTATGTATTGTTTTTCGTCTACAATAATTACTTGTTAGGATATTTAAGGCCTAAATATAATCTTGCAAACTTTGTGTCAATCTGAAAATATATATAAAAATGAACTGTCACATTTTAGAATTTGGAAGTGAATGTGCACCATGGGCAGCAGAATGTTGAGATCTGGAATTGGAGTCCTCATGGAAAATAAAGGTGCGTGAGAAAAGAGCTTCACCAATACCACCAATATTAGAAATGCAAACAATTAGCTAAGGAAGAAATCGACCTAGAGTGCCTTTCATTATCCATTCCCTTTACTGGCCATTGGACTAGGCAAGTTAATCAAACTCTTATTTTTTTTATATCATCTTTCTGACCAAACGTAAAGTTCCCACCACCACTTTCTATTAATAGTTATTAACGGAACAAAGACCAAAGAATAAATCTCCCTAATAACTTAAAGAGAAAAAAAACAAAAGATACTTGAACTCAACTCAAAACAACAATGGAGTGATCCAAATTGTAAAAGTATATTTAACTGAAGTGGGAACAAAAATTCTAGAGGAACTCATGAGTTATTGATTTTTAAAACTCGACCATCAAAGGCTGTTGGATTAGCTGATCTCTTGATTTTTTCCCCCAAGGGATCGACTATTCAGAAAAAATAAGTACACACTTGCATTGTTACTAAAATTTACGTGTCACATCTCTATTGTAAATTCTTATTTTGAGTTCTTATTTGAGTTTCTGTAGTCGAATTGGAGTGGGAAAACATTTGCAATGTCAAGACACATGCACTGTTGACAGTGCCAGAACGTTCTCAAGGGCTCTTCGTTTGGCAAGTTTGTTTGCAGTACATATTTTGATTCTCTCACGAATAAGTTTTTACTGTTAAGGTTTATTTGTAGTACATATTGTCTTGTTGTTTTGTGTAGAAAGGTGTCAGTTGAATGCTTAATCAATAGTAGTGACAAAATAATCTGAATGGTATCATGGCATTTATGATTTTAGTGCTTTTCTATGAAAGTACCATATACTTCTTACCTTTTTAAACATATGCAAGAAGATACTGACTATTCTTTTGTTGGAATAGATGTTGTGGAGATGGCTCTTTGGAAAAAAAAAAAAAAGGTGCGCTTAAACATACTCCCCCATCTTATTTTAGAGAACACTTGTAAGTTTTCCTCCCATCTGGTTTTAGAAGTTTGTTTTATCATATTTGTATGTACAGGAACAAACCTTCACTTTTATTTTGGTGGATACATGGAACCTAAAGGGGCATCTGATCATTATGTTAGAGAATCAGATTGCTAGGTTTTATTTCACACCACCATACATATATACGAAGTGGTTTTATTCCAAAACAGTAAGATGCCATGCTTAAGGAGCGGAACCGTGTCTTATCATGGATTGAGATCTCGCAACTTGGTGGATTCGATCCAATTGCGAGCAAAAAAGGCAAAGGGTTCCGCTAGGCAACCGAAGAGGGGCTCCAACAGTAGGTCGTGTGCTGTTATTGTCTGCGGAAGTGGGATGAAATAATCTTCGTTGGAGCTGAAATGGGCCCGTGGAGCAAAACCGGGACGTTCTTGGAGGACTCCCACTAGCCATGGCGGTGAGCACCTGCATCTCTTACCACATTTGTACTGATTGATTATTTTATTGATGGACTACTTCACTATATGTAGAGGAGCTAGACTCCCTATATATAGTGAAGTAGTCCATCAATAAAATAATCAATCTATTATTTTCTACATGGTATCAGAGCCATAACTCTCTCTCTCTCCACAAAACAAAAATTTTTCCCTCCTAAACCCTAACCCGCTACCCCCCCCCCCCCCCTCCGCTCGACCCCATCCTGTAGCAGACTCCCGCCACCCCCCCCTCATCCAGCCCCGACCCTGTAGCAGCCTCCCCCTGTGCAGCCCCGACCCCCCTGTGCAGCCTCCCGCCCCCCCCCCCCCTCCTGTAGCAGCCCCGACCCCCTTGTGCAGCCTCCCGCCCCCCCTCCTCCAGCCCCGACCACCCCCTTTGTCGCAGCCTACCGCCCCCCCCCTCCTGTAGCAGCCCCGACCCCCCCCCCCTGTCGCAGCCTCCCGCCCCCCCCCCCCCTCCTCCAGCCCCGACCCCCCGCACCCCTTCTGGACCGCCCCCCCCCTTTTTCCAGGAACCCCCCCGACCCCCCCCCCCCCCCCCCGTCCCCCCCGACCCCCCCCTCTCCCACAGCCGCCCCATCCAACCCTAACCCTAACCCTAACCATGGAAACCCTATTCCTAGACCTAACAGCCCTATCACACCCTAACCCTAGCTTTTATCAAAAAAAAAAGGCGTATTTCGAATAGAGACGGCTGTCAAATCTTTATTTGCACCAACTCTGTTCCGTGCTTACGCCGTTTGGAACTAACAAATGCTTTATTTGTTATTCCTTCTTCACATCGGGATCTATGCAGAGACTGATCATGTCTTCTCTGGTGTCCTGACGTGTTCACTTTACATGCGCGCGCCGGTGCTGGCCAAGTTAGTAGCGCATTAGTAAAGTCTCTGGCGTTAAAGAAGACGACGTCGACGACGAAGACGACGACGTTGGGTCAGTTGCAGACGACGACGACGAAGAAGACGACGAATTTAGTTCACAGTTGAAGACGCCATGGATTCGATCAGTGGCAAACTGACGGCCGATGAGATGAAGGCCTTGGTTGATGATATCTTATCCAAGAGATTAACCGAGGTAACCCCACGTATGATCTATACTGATGTGGATCCGTCGCCTTACAAAATGGGGAAGCTGGAGAAAACTGGAGACGAAGTTGGAAGGAACTTCCAACTACTTGAAGTGGTCGCGGCAGGCAATGCGGACACTGAAGGGACGTGGCTTGGTTGGCTATGTCACTGGCCAAGCCAAGGCGCCAGCCGATCACTCCACCAAGGAGTTTGCTGTGTGGGAGATTGTCAACAACGTCGTGGCTGGGTGGTTGACTGCCTCTTTAACCGACCAGGTGTCGGGCAATGTCGAGGCTATGGAGGCTGCTGCTGATATATGGCAGACTCTCAAAGATATGTACTCCGGCTCCGGCAACCCTATACGAGTCTTTCAACTGTAAAATGAACTCGATAGGGTGGCCCAAGACGACCGTACCATCTCTGAGTACGCGGCCCTGTTGAAGAAGTACTGGTCTGATCTGGATCATTATGATCCTATTGGGATGGAAGATGCACAAGTCGAACCGACTTTTTCGAAGTACTTTCAGACGTTCCTGGCTTATATTTCCCGGCAGCGTATGATGAAATTCCTGAAGGGACTACACCCTGTATTTGAGCAGCGACAAAATATCCTCCTTTCCCAACCCACGCTCCCGACCTTGGAAGAAGCTATCGCTGTCATGACACAGGAAGAAGCTCGACTGAAGTTGATGCCCAACAAGGGCTCCTCCCAGGGGGAGCCAGCCGCGGTTGACAAGTCTGCCCTTGCTGCCTTCAATCAACCTCCATCTATGGGTGGTGTTTGTCACAATTATGGTGACTCCGGACATTACATCCGATTTTGTCCAAAACCCTTGCGCAATCAGTCTACTGATCGAGGACGGGGTCGTGGAGGCCGACGTGGTGGTAGAGGAGGCTATGTTGGTCGAAGGGGCGGCCACAAAGCAAATCTGGCGGAAGAAGGAGAGCATCACCTAGCTGAAATAACCCCGCTTGAGCGGAAGTTCCTTGAGAAGTTGTGTGGCACGAAGCTGGGTTCGGCCGACAGTCCTGGGGCGTCTTCAACCTCGGGAGATCACTTCCCTTGCTTTGTCCAAACCAGCACCGATGATTCTGCACGTGCTCTTGCATCTATCCATCAGCCAGGATGGATTATGGACTCTGGGGCATCTCGCCATGTCACGGGGTCCCGTGGTGCGTTTCGGGAATATTCTCCCCTACCATTGCCGGAGAGTATTCAGACCGCTGATGGTACATCCAGCCCTGTAATGGGTAAAGGCACTGTCGCATGCACCCCTTCCATCACTCTAACCAATGTCCTTCATGCTCCATCTTTTCCTGTCAATCTTCTATCCATTAGTGCCATTATACTTGATCTTAACTGTACTGTTTCCTTTGATATTTCTCAGGTGACTTTTCAGGAGAAAGGGACAGGACGACGACTTGGGACTGGCACATGGCATAAGGGGCTGTGGTATTTTGACAGGATTGGACTGGACAAAGCATTGGCATCCTTGGTAGCAGATGCACCACCAGAAGCTTCCTGTCGCAGTGTTGAAGCCGACTTGCTACTCCACCACCAGCGTGTCGGACATTCCTCTTTTCCGGTTATTGGTCGAATGTATCCGTCCTTATATCAAAGGGCTAATAAAGAGAAGTTATTTTGTAATGCTTGTGCTTTGGAAAAACATACCAGAAGCTCGTATGTGAGCACAGGGAATAGGAGTTCAGCTGCTTTTGACATGATAGATTCAGATGTATGGGGCCCTTGTCCTACAACCGGGATTAACGACTTTCGATGGTTCGTCACCTTTATTGATTGTTATACCCGTGTGACTTGGGTCTACCTTCTGAAGAATAAAAGTGACGTCCTTGAGGCCTTTCAGGACTTTCATCGACGAGTGGAAACACAATATGGCGCTAAAATTAAGTGTTTCCGATCCGACAATGGGACGAAGTATACGAATAAGCGGGTTGCTGAGTATTTTTCAACTCATGGAATACTTCATCAAACTTCATGTGCTTATACTCCGGCTCAAAATGGTGTGGCGGAACGAAAGAACAGACACTTGCTGGAAGTTGCACGGACGATGATGCTGGCTATGAATGTCCCGAAACACTTATGGGGGCAGGCTATATTGATGGCCTCTTATCTCATCAACAGAATGCCATCTCAGGTATTGGACTGGAAGACACCATTGGAGATGCTTACTGGAGCTAATACATACACTGTTCCACCAAATTTTTTTGGATGTGTATGCTTTGTCCAGGATAATCGGCCAGGCGTTGGCAAACTGGATCCTCGGGCAGTTAAATGTGTCTTTGTTGGTTACACGGCGACTCAGAAGGGTTATACCTGTTGGAGTCCAGTCGAACGGAAGATGTTTGTCAGCATGGACGTTACTTTCAGAGAACTCGAACCATACTATGGTTCGGATGAAGGTTCCGCATTTGGTGACACACCTACCACAGATGGTGTTCGATGTGAGGGGGAGATAATAAGCCCAAATGTGGTCGTCGGCTCGGTTCCGTGTCCGGTTGTAGAAAACTGGACGAAAGGGGGAGAGCACAGTGACTCAGATACAGAAAATGAAGAAGAAGTTCCATATGTTACGCAGGGGGAGCAGCAGACAAGGAAAAAGGAGCTCCAAGTCTACAAAAGAAGAAAACAGAAGTCCAGTACTGTGCCTATGCCATGCCCTGTGCCTACTGTACCAAGTCCCTTGTCTACTCCTGCTCCAACTCCTGAAGATGTTGCCCCCGCACTGAATCACTCGGATTCTGATGCGGATCTCTCCGACTCGGATGGTACGATCTCTCCACCACCTATTGCTCCCTTAAGGAGATCTTCTCGCATTAATGCGGGTAAGGCTCCTGCTCGTTTTGATGATTACGAACATGACATTGCCAACTTCTTGTCTTATTCTAACATTTCTTCGAATTATCGAGCCTTCATTGCATCGTTAGACTCTACTTCATTGCCCAAGTGTTGACAGGAAGCAAAGAAAGATCCAAGGTGGAAAGCTGCAATGATAGAAGAACTTGGAGCACTGGAGAAAAATAAGACATGGGAGCTGGTTCCATTACCAAAAGGGAAGAAAGCTGTGGGATGCAAATGGGTGTACACAGTGAAAGAGACGCCAGAAGGAAAAGTAGAGCGGTACAAGGCGAGGTTGGTTGCAAAAGGATTTACACAGTCATATGGAATAGACTATGATGAGACTTTTGCCCCAGTAGCAAAAATGAGCACCGTAAGGACTCTGGTCTCCATTGCAGCGAACTATGGATGGAAGCTGTACCAGTTGGATGTGAAGAATACCTTTCTTTATGGGGACCTGCAAGAAGAAGTATACATGGAGCTCCCGCCTGGGTGCTATGCGACGGAATCAAACGGAGGGACGTCGTAAGGAAAGGTGTGTAAACTGAAGAAGTCACTATACGGGCTCAAGCAATCCCCTCGAGCCTGGTTTGACAGATTCAGAAAGGCTGTTACAGGCATGGGATACCGTCAAACAAATGCAGATCATACGGTCTTCCTTCAGCATGCAAGAGGCCACATCACTATACTTGCTGTATATGTGGATGATATAGTGATCACAGGTGATGATGAAGTCGAGATCACTAAACTGAAGTCAAAACTCGCGAAGGAGTTTGAAGTGAAAGATCTAGGAGCGATGAGGTACTTTTTAGGTATCGAGGTGTGTGAAGGCGAACAAGGAATTGTTCTCTCACAGAAAAAATACACACTAGATCTGCTGAAGGAGACAGGGATGCTGGGATGCAAAGCAGCGGTCACTCCAATTGACCAGAAGTGCAAGTTTGGAGCAGAAGCAGGAGAGCCCGTTGATCGTAAAAGATATCAACGACTTGTAGGGAGATTGATTTATCTGGGACACACTCGCCCTGATATCTCATTTGCGGTGAGTGTAGTGAATCGCTATATGCATGATCCAAGAAAGGGTCATATGGAAGCAGTATTTCAGATCTTGAGGTATCTGAAAGGAACATCGGGAAAGGAGCTATGGTTCAAGAAGAATGGACGCATAGAAGTTGAGGGATACTGTGATGCAGACTGGGCGAGCTACATAGACGACAGAAGGTCTACCACGGGATACTGTGTTTTTGTAGGAGGAAATCTGGTCTCATGGAGAAGCAAGAAACAGTCTGTGGTAGCACGGTCGACAGCTGAAGCAGAATACAGAGCAATGGCTCTGGGAGTATCAGAGTTGCTATGGGTGAAAGCATTACTGACAGAGTTGAAGCTGGATAAGGGAGCACCATTGTCACGCCCCGATCCCGCTAGGGTCATCCGTCTTGCTTGGATCCCTACGGGATCGATCGTCCTCGCTAAGGCGTGATGCCGTGCAAGCCTAAGTTACGCTTGCACAAGGCCATGTACCTGCACAAAAACAACTAGTCAAGCAAAAACACACGCACGCACCCATTAGTCAAGCAAAACACACGTACACACCCATTGCAGAAAACCAAATGTTGGACACAGAGATTTGAAATAAAAATACTCATTTTATTCATAGCTTGATAGGAATACAAGTACAAAGCTTTGCAACTCAGATTTGCCTTATAATTTGGCTACAAGATACTCTTTGAAACACTCTTTTGAAATTTGCCACAATGCCCATACATGATATCCTTTATTACAAGCTGGAATTGAAAGACACCTTTAAAGGAAATGAAAACTGGAAACTTGCAATTGACTGAAAGTAAACTTCGAGGCGATCCACGAGCTCTACTGGGCTAGACGAGCTTCGGTGCCTCACTTGAAATCCCCTTGTCTCCTTTTGCTTACTGAAAAGGATGCCCACAACGTGGGTCAGTACACATCATGTACTGGCGAGCGGCTTTTGGCCGAACTCGCAAATCTCTGCACTAAATCAATATGTTGAGCTAACATTTACTAGTGATATTTCTACTTGTCTAGGTTCTTTTTAACAATTCATAAGAACATGACAGATAGAATATATCATAGCAACTTACCCTCGCCGGCAGTCATCCCTGCACAAAACCACGTTAGCACAATTTGCATAATGAGTAATTCATGATTCATTCTTGCAGATATTGAAGTTGTCATTTGGATCATGCAGGTGGACTATTCTACATGTTGGTCCATGGGTTTTCTCCATGATTAGCCGCTGTGACTCTTTGGTTCAGCTCGTCGCTAAGGACTCAGATATTCGGCTACACTTTTAACATGGGTCCTTGCACCCAGTGTGCTCAATCTCTCCTAGGCCGAGCGGTTCCAGGTGCCCCCAGATACCACCCGAGAGACAAATAATTCCTTGTATACAAGTTGTCCGAGACCAAATGCATGCTCTAGCCGTTCTATCAGATGAGACACACTTGGACTTATGCACAGGTGTACGACACGTTTGATTCGTGCCTTCAGGTTTATCTCAACATGTACAAGATCGTCTGTACATGTCTATATTTCAAGCATACTGATGACAAGCAGATGATCATTCTTATCGAGCAGATAGAGTAGCAACACATATTCTTGCATTTGATTCAATTCAATTATCTTCTCTTATCTTTTGTGGATGTGGTATCGTTGATCATTGGGACAAGGCAACATAGTAGACTAGAGATCATTTTTCTTAGGCGTACAGATCAATGTCTGTTCGGTTGAAGCAACTCACCGAGATAAATCTTAGTAGAGAGAAGGAGGGACTTCACGTGCCGTTCACGAACAATTCACGCGGCCTACAATGGCACCAACAGTTGATTAGCATACTTCGTCTCTTTCTCTCAAGATTCGGAATGAATGCGAAATGCGATGAAAGCGAACAATGAAAACCAATCATCGAAAACCAACACGAAAACGCATTCATCAAAATCAAGCAGCGAAGAGAAAATATTCAGCAAAACTCTTGGATTCATTTCAATAGAAGCCAATCCATCAATTGGAAAGGTTCATTGCATTTCATCCGTGATCAATCGATACCGGCAAAGGTTTCACCAAGTACTCAGTTCATGACTGAGTCAACAAGCCGTAGGTATTACATAGTGGACCGCAAGGAGCGGGGCACTACATAATAACCCACCGAGAAAAAGTTTTGTCCTCAAAACTTAAGAAACAAAACTCACCTCCACTATTGTTGCATTCAGGGTCAAACAACGTGGAGAGATTGAAGACGCGTCCATTAATCCGCTGCGGCTGGTTCTGCGGATTGTCTCGAAGGGGCGGTGGGCCTGGCAGCTGCCCACGCTCTTCAGTGTCATCTCTATTTCGATTTCTCTTCGGGCAATTTCGGATGGCGTGACCCTGTTGGCCACAACGAAAACAAGCATGGTTTGCGGTACGACAGTCCTCCTTGGTGTGTCCATGCTTTCCACAGTGACTGCATACCAAACCTTTCGCAAAGCGACATTCTTCACTCGCATGTCCTCGTCGACCGCAGTAGGAACAGATTGTCTCATTTCGTGGTTCCCCATCGGTCTTTTTCTCTCCGTCATGATTTCTCTTGGCGGGCTGATTCCGACTGTTCGGCGCTTTGTTGGACGCTTTCTTCTGCTCGAACTGTTCCACCTGAAGCGCCGCCTCAAAGGCTTGAGAATAGGACCCGCATTCTCGATTCAGCACACTTAACTGGATGTCGTAATTCAGACCTTCCACGAATCGATTTATGCGAGTCTGTTCCGTGGGGAGCCAAGCAGCGACAAAATTTGCCAACTTAGCAAATTTAGATTCATAGTCCTCCACGGACATATCCCCCTGTTTCAGTGTGATGAAGTCATCCTCCATCTTCTTGCTCATGGCTCGAGGCAGATATTGATCCAGAAACGCCTTCTTGAACAAGGCCCACGAGATCTTTCCATTCCTAGCCGTTGCGAGCAGCGCCGGCTTCTTCGCCTTCCACCAGTCCTTCGCCCGCAGTCGTAGGAGCATAACGGCACAGACTACCTTTTTGCTACTTGGAACTCCTATGAACGCGAACAGAGTCTCTATTTTATCAATCCAGTCCATCACCTTGTCGGGTGACGTCCTGCCTTGAAATTCTGGAGGTTTCGCGTCCAAGAAGTCCTTTGGCCTAAAGACAGTGTGCCTTTGCGTCGGCTGGGGCTCATCACCCTCTACGGGCTCGATCTCGGGCGTTCCCGTTGGTTCCGTCGCTGCGGTGGCATCTCGATTTGTCGCAAGCGCCGTGACAAGCTGGGTCAGGGCATCCAACTGCTTTTGTTGGGCAGCCGCTCGGGCCTCATGTATCTGATTTCTTTCCTCATTATCCTGTCTCTATAACTCCAACATTTTCATGATGCGTTCTACCGCATCGGTCGAGCCAGATGGACGAGGAGGAGCCATTTCTCTACAAAATAGTGTAACTTCTGTCAGTCTCATAAAATATTATGGACTTATTGTATGGGGCATTGGTTTTCATAACCCAAAATTCGGACACTTTTGAAAGCCGTCAAAGTACTTTATATACTTTTTGAAAACGATATTTGCAAGAGGCCAAGGACGTAAAACCTGGCTCTGATACCATTCTGTCACGCCCCGATCCCGCAGAGTCCTTTTCGTCCTCGCTTCGGGCTCTTTGGGACCGTTCGTCCTCGCTAAGGCGTGATGCCGTGCAAGCCTAAGTTGTGCTTGCACAAGGCCAAGACCTAGAACAAGACAAGATAGACAAGTTTGACAATACGCAGCGGAACGTATCGCAGACAATTGAAGCAGCAGCGGACATATTTCAGAATACAAGTATTGAACACAATGGTAACAAGAAACAATTCTCTTTATTGATTTCATTTGAACAGATTACAAGCTCTCAATTCTTCTCTGATACAATGATACATTCTCTCAGAAATAATACAGATTACAATGATCCCGTTCCCATACATTACATCCTTTTATATACAAAACCAAACTCTTGCACAGATGTCATCTCTTGGGCATCTTTTCTGATTTCTGGCTCCTGAGGATGAGGCTCGGGCTATCGCTTCGGACTATCCTTCTCGATGCATGGTGCACCTGCATGCAGACTGATGATGGGTCAGTATATCAGCATACTGGTGAATTGTGAACAAAGGAGCTACATTTTTCTGAAACGATCACTGTTCATTTAGTGAGAAAACATTTTCTTGTGATGTGATCTTGCTACTCTTTACCTAGATTCATTTCATGAATGCATTAGTCAGTTTACATTCTTTTGAAAACATATCTTTGAAAAGCCACAATCATTTCCATCTTAGCCGCTGTGCCTCCCACGGGTTCAGCTCGTCGCTAACCGCTATGACTCGTATGGGTTCAGCTCGTCACTAGCCGCTGTGACGCTCTTGGGTTCAGCTCGTCGCTAACCGCTGTGACTCTCATGGGTTCAGCTCGTCGCTAGCCGCTGTGACTCTCTAGGGTTCAGCTCGTCACTAAGTGGATTCCCCAATGCGCATGCGATATCAAATGAATCATGCATAAATCGAGCAAGTCATAAACAATTCCATCTTCTTTTCAGGCAGGATACAGATCTCTTTTCTTAGCAGACAAGGGGCAGGTTCTCTTTTAAGCATACTCAAGATTTCAGCCTTGTTATTAACAAAAGCATTCAATCAAAAACTCAGATTCTTGAGGCGTAAGCGAATCATAAAATGAGTCTTTGTCCACTCACCCAGATTAATCGTCTTCTGTTGCAGAGCCAGCAATCCGATCTTTCTGTTTATCTAGTGCCTTTGCGGAGCGGGGCACTACATAATTATCCACCGAAAAGAAGTTTCGTCCTCGAAACTTAAGGAGAAACTTACGATATCCTTAGCAGCGATAGTCCTCATCCTTCGCCATCATCAATCCATGAAATCACAATTCAGATCATATCAAAACTCTTGTTCAATCAAGCATTTCAATCTCAATCAATCAAATCGGTAAAACATTGCCGGCATCATAAAAATATTTACGGACTTATTGTATGGAACGTTCATCTCATTATTGATATCGAGTAGGCAACGGAATTTCAATCAAAAGACATGTACAAATTCAATTGAATCAAAATTGGCCAGAGGATCGTGTGGCTCTGATACCACTTTGTCACGCCCCGATCCCGCTAGGGTCATCCGTCTTGCTTGGATCCCTGCGGGATCGATCGTCCTCGCTAAGGCGTGATGCCGTGCAAGCCTAAGTTGCGCTTGCACAAGGCCATGTACCTGCACAAAAACAACTAGTCAAGCAAAAACACACGCACGCACCCATTAGTCAAGCAAAACACACGCACGCACCCATTGCAGAAAACCAAATGTTGGACACAGAGATTTGAAATGAAAATACTCATTTTATTCATAGCTTGATAGGAATACAAGTACAAAGCTTTGCAACTCAGATTTGCCTTATAATTTGGCTACAAGATACTCTTTGAAACACTCTTTTGAAATTTGCCACAATGCCCATACATGATATCCTTTATTACAAGCTGGAATTGAAAGACACCTTTAAAGGAAATGAAAACTGGAAACTTGCAATTGACTGAAAGTAAACTTCGAGGCGATCCACGAGCTCTACTGGGCTAGACGAGCTTCGGTGCCTCACTTGAAATCCCCCTGTCTCCTTTTGCTTACTGAAAAGGATGCCCACAACGTGGGTCAGTACACATCATGTACTGGCGAGCGGCTTTTGGCCGAACTCGCAAATCTCTGCACTAAATCAATATGTTGAGCTAACATTTACTAGTGATCTTTCTACTTGTCTAGGTTCTTTTTAACAATTCATAAGAACATGACAGATAGAATATATCATAGCAACTTACCCTCGCCGGCAGTCATCCCTGCACAAAACCACGTTAGCACAATTTGCATAATGAGTAATTCATGATTCATTCTTGCAGATATTGAAGTTGTCATTTGGGTCATGCAGGTGGACTATTCTACATGTTGGTCCATGGGTTTTCCCCATGATTAGCCGCTGTGACTCTTTGGTTCAGCTCGTCGCTAAGGACTCAGATATTCGGCTACACTTTTAACATGGGTCCTTGCACCCAGTGTGCTCATAATCTCTCCTAGGCCGAGCGGTTCCAGGTGCCCCCAGATACCACCCGAGAGACAAATAATTCCTTGTATACAAGTTGTCCGAGACCAAATGCATGCTCTAGCCGTTCTATCAGATGAGACACACTTGGACTCATGCACAGGTGTACGACACATTTGATTCGTGCCTTCAGGTTTATCTAAACATGTACAAGTTCGTCTGTACATGTCTACATTTCAAGCATACTGATGACAAGCAGATGATCATTCTTATCGAGCAGGTAGAGTAGCAACACATATTCTTGCATTTGATTCAATTCAATTATCTTCTCTTATCTTTTGTGGATGTGGTATCGTTGATCATTGGGACAAGGCAACATAGTAGACTAGAGATCATTTTTCTTAGGCGTACAGATCAATGTCTGTTCGGTTGAAGCAACTCACCGAGATGAATCTTAGTAGAGAGAAGGAGGGACTTCACGTGCCGTTCACGAACAATTCACGCGGCCTACAATGGCACCAACAGTTGATTAGCATACTTCGTCTCTTTCTCTCAAGATTCGGAATGAATGCGAAATGCGATGAAAGCGAACAATAAAAACCAATCATCGAAAACCAACACGAAAACGCATTCATCAAAATCAAGCAGCGAAGAGAAAACATTCAGCAAAACTCTTGGATTCATTTCAATAGAAGCCAATCCATCAATTGGAAAGGTTCATTGCATTTCATCCGTGATCAATCGATACCGGCAAAGGTTTCACCAAGTACTCAGTTCATGACTGAGTCAACAAGCCGTAGGTATTACATAGTGGACCGCAAGGAGCGGGGCACTACAACCATTGCGTCTTCTGAGCGATAGTCAAGCTGCAATAAGTATAGCTAACAATCCAGTTCAGCACGACAGAACGAAGCACATCGAGATTGATCGATTCTTCATCAAGGAGAAGCTGGAACAAGGGATACTGAAGATTGACCATGTCCGCTCAGAAGAATAAGTTGCAGAATGTCTGACTAAGGGTCTTAGTTCATTAAGTCTGTCGAAGCTATGTAACAAGATGGGGATGATCAATATCTATCGCCCATCTTGAGGGGGAGTGTTGAGAATCAATAAGGGACTTTTAGTCCCACATCGGAATATGTAGTATGTAGAGGAGCTAGACTCCCTATATATAGTGAAGTAGTCCATCAATAAAATAATCAATCTATTATTTTCTACAATGCATATGCTACTTTAAGTTTCAATTTAACAAATACCATTATAGTGATTTCTATTGTACTGATCTTTCCGTAGGCTAATGGACACCGTGTTATGGACATAGCTTCGCGATATGACCAATATATAGATGCATGGGATACATGTATATATTGTGGATGAGGTATGTATTCCTATAGGATTAATGGGGGGTCATATTCTGAGCTGTTAAGTGCCCAAAGTTGTTTCATAACTAGAGAATTTTCAACCTCATGCAGTTAAAATTTGGGGATGAAATTGTAACTGTTCACTTCTTCCATTGCTATAAGAGGGGTGTGGATCGTGTATTTATTGATCACCCTAGTTTTCTTGCCAAGGTCCTTCTCTATACCTATCTTGTGGATTTTTTACTCATTTTAGACATTGCATATTTTATGGGAAACCCATATATAGAATGATATCTGATCATGGCTGCAGAAATCTGCAAGATTATGCATCTTTTTACTAGTTGCACCCTGAAAGTAGAAAATAGAGACACAAAGTATCAGGTTGACACCTATTAGGATCTTCAAATGTTCATTTCATCTCATATTTAGGAATATCTTCTATTTCTAGGATGCATGGGTACACCAAAACTGGTGATATGTCAGCATTAAATTTCTTCGAGTGTTCATTTCATGGCATATTTTAGGACTATCTTCAGTTTCTAGGATGCATGGGTACACCAAAGCTGGAAAGAGTTAAATGTAAGCATGTTATATATGCATGTACACCAAAGCTGGGTACACTTTATTTAGTATTGCAATTAAATAATTACAAATGCCAAACTGAATCACTGGTACCCCCAGAATATTAGGTTATTTCAGTGGCATAAATAATATAGACATGTTTATATCATATGATAGGACATAAACCATAGTTGCTATTTTGTCCCATGACACTTTCTCCATCATGGTATAAGATACTGCTTTGCTCTGTTGAAACAGAAGTGAAGATGATGTCAATGATAACACAGGCTTAAATGTCCAGTTTAACAATTTTGATTTATTAATTTATTTTCCATAAATCATCATCATTTCTATGGCCAAAAATGTATTTTTTTTATTTGCATACAATTTTCAGGTAGAATAATCCCAGACCAATTCTGCATTTTGCAGGTTCCTTGATATATTTTTGACCTGTTTGTAGTGATATTGATAATTTGTGTTCTTGTTCTCTCAGGAACTTGCTGAAAAATGAAGGTGCATGCATGCTGTGAATAGGAAAATGCTGTGGATATGGGAGGAATGTGCTCCGGTCGGGTTTGCTACTTTTTTGTTGCATTTGTATGATTATCAAATGTAGTTGGATTATGTTTTGTGGTTTGGATGTTTAAGTGGTATGAATACTACAGATGTGGGATATGTGTACCGGTTGGATTATGTTGTGGTTGGACAAGTGATGGATGTTTGTGGTGGGATGTGTATTGGACGTTTTTTGGTGTACGAACAATACAGTTTGTTTATATGAAAATTGGGTTTTTATAACAATTTGATGTATGTGTAAATTCTGGATTGATTTATGTATGTTTGATTAATACTATAATTCTTGACGAAATTTTGGCAAGCTTCTCTTGACTGCATTTTGGCAAGCTTCTCTTGACGGTTGTCAAATGTCAATTTTAATTCAAATTATGCTGCATAATAGCCTGTGAATAAATGCTTTTCTTGACGGCTAATAGCCGTCATCTAGGCCGGAGTCAAGAAAAGTTTTTACCTACGTTGACAGTTTCTAAAAACTGCTATCTTAACGGCTAAATACAGTCAAGAAAATTATTTCATATGACGGCCAAAAACTATCAAGAAAAGTCCTACCAGTGACCGTCAAGAAAAGGGGGGACTTTTCTTGACTCCGGCCTACTTGACGGATCCGCAACCGTTAAGATACCCATTTCTTGACGGGGAATCACCGTCAAGAAAAGCCTTTTTTCTTGTAGTGACGTAAACGATTGAATTAAGATCATTTTCTCGTTATGGAAAGACTTCTTCTGAATCAAGTACCATATTTAATGGGTTGCGCCTTGAGGATAGACTCTGCGGCTGAGTCGGAAGAGACTTCCCGTTGCTCTGTTTCCACGCCGCGCTTGCGTTGGTTTCGGCTTTGATTTTCTGAATGTGTTTTCGTGAATATTTTTTGTGGCTTGCATTTCGAACTCGCATTTACATATCGAACTCCTTGAATAATACAGTGTTCTAATCAGTTGCTTGTGCGATTTCAGGTAATCGCGTAGGTGACGTCTAGCGCGACCAACAAGTCTCTCGCCTCAAACAGAAATCAAGGTGAGTGGCTGACCCTTCTTCCCTCGACCCTTTTCTCCAATGTATTGTCGATACCAACATATGTTATACTAAGCTGTAAATGCAACAAAATAAAGGCTTATTCCAATAAACCGTTGCACGAAATTTTACGTATACGGACTATAGAACTGCTTATCATAGAACTGTTCATATGCTTATTTATAAAATGCTCTCCATCAAACTATGTTAAACAAAAAGGAAATGAATCAACGAGCGTACAATGCAAAATGACAAGGCGAGATACACCGGGTTTGGTTAAGTTTGCTATGAAACATAGACCATACTTGAATAACTAGTTTAGTCTAGCATGGTCATGGACAACTTCTATACAAGGGCATTTGTTTCCTCGAACGATAACTCGAGGCCATGGGACCGCTTCGGCCTAGGAGGAAACACGGTATAGCCGAGCTGGGTTTAAGCAACGGGTAATTTAGGGACTTGTAAGGAGCTTGCTACTTGCGTTGAAAGGACCCCGTCTAACCAGGCTATGTCCAAGATAACTAGTTAATGCCAGTGACCTCCACATCATACACTTAATATGAATTGATATCAAAATGACAGGGAAGCTAGCGTTAGTAAGTTTTATGTGCACGGCACGTTCTACCATGGGTAGGTTCTAGCATTAATTTACCTTGTTTATGTTTTATCAAACTACTTGCATGAAACTGACTAGGATGGCTAGGAAGATCACTAAATGTACTGCATGATTCATCTAAATTTTTGAACCAAATGAGAGCATGAAAACTAATTAGCCATTCGCCAGTACACGTCGATTGTACTGATCCTCGCTCTCTACAGGTGCTATAAATCATGTGGAGCGTGCAGCATGACTGAAGGCAACGCTTGTAAAACCCCTAAATTTCAACTATTTTTCTTTAAAAAAATAATTTTTGTACTGATTTTTTTATTTTGTATTGTACGTCGCGTAGTTGCATTGTACGTCACGCGCGAAATTTCGTTTTTTTCGTAATTGCTCGACGAGTACGAATATGTGCGTGCGTACATATTTTTAGAAAAATATTTTTATTTTTATTTTATAGTTTAAAATATTTATATAATAAATACTTTGCTATCATACAAAAATTGCTAAGTTTGTTCTTTTCATTTTAAAGGCCCTTTATTTATAAATAATAAATAATATTTTTATTGAATACTAGAAAGGTATATTTATATGAATATTATTGCGCATACCCATTTTCATAAATATTTATTAGTTATTTTAAACAATAGTACAATTTTTGAAATTAATTATTATATAAATTTTATAAAAAGATATTTTGGATTTATTTATGATAAATTAAATGGTGATTAGATTTATTGATTTAAATTAAATAGTTTAATTTAAATGTGTTATTTATCTATATTTAAATTGGATTTGGATTTAGATTTAGATATGAATGTATTGGTTTAAATTTAATAGTAAAATTATCTATTTGGGTTTTAAATTTCTCAATCCTTATCCAACTGGGAATTTCCACATCCTATAAATAGGCAGGTACTCCTCCATAAATTCCTCACATCCACAAATTCTCCACAAAAATGTGCATCGTGTCCGTGACCCCTCCCCGTCTTATTCCATATTTACATATACATGTTCTACCATCTTCGTGACGGACATTCCCCGATAAATCTAATCAAAACCCTAGCCCTAGCAAATCTGGCCACCCGCCGTCATCCCGACATCACTTCATCTTTCCCGACTCCATCCACCAGCACCTTCACCGAGTTGTCTGCCACCCTCCGGCAACCATCGTCGCCCAAAACTCCAGCCCGACTCGCTACGACCACCCCGGCCATTGGCTGCAGACCCGAACCCAAACACAGAGACACCCGACCCTGTCATCATTACCCTGCCATCATCCCGCCATCATCGACACCCCCATAGAACTCCTGCCTCAACCATCACCGCCATGGCCTCTACCCTTGGAACACCCGTCGCCACCACGACGATGTCCCCATCACCACCAGCCACCACCCAAACCATCATCGCCACCACCGGCAGCCAAAACCTTACCACCACCAGCAACAAAGAAGAAAAAAATAGAAACCTAAAACCAATCACCTCACCTCCGCTGAGCCGACCAGGCCGCCGGCGTCGCCAACCGACCCCGCGCCACCGTGTCTTCCGCACGACTACGCGTGTGACCTAGACAGGAGAGCTCTGTGCCTTCCGTTGTGACCACACCACCGTCGTCAGCCCACGTCGGGCCGACCTTCTCCGACGAAACCCCCCTCTGCCGCCGGCCGGATCCGCGAGCGCCGCCTCCGCCTTCCCGAGCGCCTCCCTCCGTCGCCCGCAACCAGCGCCCTCCAGCGACCGTCCTCATGCGGCGCCACAGACCGCCCGGCGTCGCCCGACTCCACGAGCGCCCTCCTCCAACTCTACCGCCATGGCTCCACCCTCGCCGTGCCCGTCCGCCGACCGCCCCGACCGATCGAACCCGCCTCCGTCGACGAGCCATCCTCCGCTCGCGCCACCGTACCGTCCGCCGCTCCCGCTCTCCCCGAGTCTCCCTTCCGCTCTCACGAACCCTCTCTCAGCATCTCTCCTTCCCTCTCTCTCTCTCCCCTGGCTTCTTTTAATCCTCTCTCTCCTCTCCTTCTTTCCTCTTCCACACTCCCCTCCTACTTCTGCTTCAATGCTCTCTTTTTCTTTTTTCGGCTGACCTCATTTCTCGTGAAACGAGGAGAAGGGACGGCTACTATTATTATTATTTTTTTCTTTGTCTTTTTTTTTTGAATGTTAGTTTGCTGGTTATGAGATTATTAATTATTAATTATTAATTATTATTATTATTATTATTATTATTATTCTGTTTTATTATCTTTATTATTATTATTATCTTTATTATTATTATTATTATTATTATCTTTATTATTATTATTATTATTATTATTATTATTATTATTATTATTATTATTATTTTATTACCTAAAATGAAGATATTCGTGTAATTTAATACTTTATATTTTAATATTATGTATGTATGTATATGTGTTAGTATATAGGCATGAACCTAATCGATCTCTTATTCATGTCTTAACCTACTCACAAGAACCCATATCTGCTAGGGCTCTAACTTATTCTTTATTGCATGATACTCTTGATTAAACTTTAAACCCTAAATCTTCTACTCGTGCCTTAACGCGCGACCCTCATAACCATACCCGTGTTAAATCCTATAATTTAGGTCACAATTTCTTACGGCATAATTTTGTTGGGCATTGTAATTGATTATTCCCCATCGATACTCCCTTGTGTCTTCTCATCCCTACTAATTCTTAATTCTGAGGACGAAATTTTTTTAAGTTGGGTAGGATGTAAAACCCCTAAATTTCTACTATTTTTAAAAAAAAACAATTTTTGTACTGATTTTTTATTTTGTATTGTACGTCGCGTAGTTGCATTGTACGTCACGCACGAAATTTTGTTTTTTCGTAATTGCTCGACGAGTGCGAATATGTGCGAGCGTACACATTTTTAGAAAAATATTTTTATTTTTATTTTATAGTTTAAAATAATTTATATAATAAATACGTTGCTATCATACAAAAATTGTTAAGTTTGTTCTTTTCATTTAAAAGCCCTTTATTTATAAATAATAAATAATATTTTTATTGAATACTAGAAAGGTATATTTATATGAATATTATTGTGCATACCCATTTTCGTAAATATTTATTAGTTATTTTAAACAATAGTACATATTTCAAAATTAATTATTATATAAATTCTATAAAAAGATATTTTGGATTTATTTATGATAAATTAAATGGTGATTAGATTTATTGATTTAAATTAAATAGTTTAGTTTAAATGTATTATTTATCTATATTTAAATTGGATTGGATTTAGATTTAGATATGAATGTATTGGTTTAAATTTAATAATAAAATTATCTATTTGGGTTTTAAATAAATCATAATCTTTATCCAACTATGAATTCCCACATCCTATAAATAGGCAGGTACTCCTCCATAAATTTCTCACATCCACACATTCTCCATAACTAGAATTCATGCATCGTGTCTGTGTCCCCCTTCCCATCTACTATAGTTTATTTCTAATACAAATACATAAATTCTCTTCGTATCTGACATGCCGGACACCCCGTTCCGTGTCTCACAGGACACGACGGTAGCCCTCCACCCCTAGCAAATCCCTAATCCTATCCCAATTGTTGTCCGCCGCCCGACGTCCCCTGTCCCGGCCATGCACACCAGCACCAACAGCTACAGCCCCCTCAACCTAAACTTCTCCTCTGCGATAGTGGTTGCCCCCGTCACCACCACCGCGGCCACTGCCACGACAGCCCCGCCTACACCACCCTCTTCACCACCACAGCCTCCACCACTGCTACCAATACAACCTCCGTCGCCAACACCAATGGCCTCCGGATATTCCCCCAGAACTCCCACCACCATTGTCATCAAAACTACCACCGACGTCACCGCGACCGGCCGCCACACCGACCGGCCGTCCAACCAAAACCGAAAATTAAATTTAAACAGACCGCCGCCACCAAAAATACCATCACCAACAATTTAGGTCAAGAAATCCTCACCTGACTTCCGGCCTTGTCCCGGCAACCGTCGCATCGGCGAACCCCCTGAGTGCCGGCTCCTCCCTTGTCACGACCCGTACCCGCTTTTCGGATACGAGACGTGTCCAAGTCCAGCCTACGCCGCAGTGTCGGCGGTAGAACGCTGTCTAATACATAAACAAGTCACAGAGGCAATCTAGATCTCATCCACAGAATATGATACAATCCACTAATACAATTGAAACTGAATAATGATTGATAATATAAAAATAGAGTATCCAGTTTATCAAGAGTTTCCAGTTACGTCCGGTGGACACAAATCCACTACCAATAGACGATAATAACATAGAAACATGGAAATGAAATAACAGAGTCCAAACTGTCAAAAGTACCCTCAGCTGTAGTGGCACCGTGATCCAATGCTAGCTCCAACTGCTCGTGTGCACCTGGCTCAATACTCGCATAAACCTGAAGAGATCATCAGGTCCTCAGAGGACTAGCAAGATACATAATATACAAGCCAACATGTAACAGTACAAATATACAAAAAAACAAGAAACAATCAAGGATATCCAACTAGGCAAAATGAACCAAGACACAAGATCTAAACACAAGGATCCTAAGACACTGGCATGCCATACTAGAAATGGCTGGCTATAAACTGCAGTCAAGGCAAGTACTCACAATCTATAGTATCTCAATCGTAGTCAAGGCAAGTACTCACAACCAAGACAGTAGCCAATCCTAGTATAAAATCCTATAGACCGTAGTCAAGGTAAGTACTCACAATCTATAGAATGTCAAAGTCAAGTCCTACTCAAGTCATGTCAAGTCAAGTCAAGTTATAATCTAGTCGAGGGAATCATGGTGTAGGACTAGACGACTCTATCAAGCAATACGTATGAGACTATCACAGTGTAATAGGTAAAAGTATCGTAACAGAAAAGGAACAAGAAACTAGAAACATGTAAAGTAAAACCATGACAGGATGATTGTACAAGACATGGAATAAAGCAATCACGAACGTAAGGAAAAGAATAGCAGCGAGAAGGTGAACATGCATATAAATTGTATTGTACGAGTTGGCAAGGTATACTTGCCTGTGGTCATGCGCTGCTGCCATGGTCAAAAGCTGAGTCGGAACCCAATAAACCTGTTTTATAAATTAATAGGATCAAAATACAATTTGAGAGTACAAGATTCTCTAACTATTTGATCATTAGCTTTCTAGGTTGATTTGTATTTTAATTAGTAGGTAGTACCTTGCCTCATGCTCCCCAACCCCTCTATAGGTTTCCTTTTTACGACTAAAACCTTAATGAACCATCTAGTCTATCTTGTGCCACTTATATGTTAGTGTGCAAAGCTGATACTTCATCCTACTCTCTTATTATACAACCTATATAGTAGACATCTACTCATCACTTGTTAACTTGAACACCTTTACTTGTACCTATAGCTAGCCCTTGGATATAGGTATATTGGTTTACCCACCTGTCTTAAAGCTCTACATTAGTATACAATCTACACATATACACAATATATATTTACATAATGATATATACATATTATTCCATTAATACAATTTAATTAGATATATCCCTATATATATATATATATATATATATATATATATATATATATATATATATATATATATATATATATATATATATAAAATATATATATATATATATATATATATATATACGTATAATAATATACGCACATATACTATAAATAC
>JANAVB010017998.1:15500044-15501409 GCA_029216955.1 Iris pallida
AACCCCCCGCGCGCGACTGACCGCCCGCCGCCGCCGCTGTAGTTTTGGAGCATTGAGATCATCCATTGGTCGAGCCGTCTCCGATGGTTCGACGAACAGCCGTGCCGGAGCCGCGACCAAGCCGTCGACCCGGCGAGTCCCTGAGCTTCCCTTGCCTCTTCCTTCTTCCGCCTCTCCTCCAGTTCGCAGCCACAGCCACCCGACCCAGGCAAAGTCGGTGAGCTGCGCCCAACCACGGTGGCCGCACGTGAGGCTAGCGCCCCCGTCCGGTGAATCCTCCGTCGAGCCCTTGCTGCGGTGCCAGCGTCAGCTACTGACGTGTCCGGCAGCGAGCCATGAGCAAAACCCCCTTCCTCCGTCGTACGCCGCCCCAGCTTCCCTTTCTCCGCCCGCTCCCTCTCTCCCTTTTCCCATTCCTCACCCTCTCATTCTCTCTCTCACATTAAAGAAAAGGGAAAGCAAAGTATTAATATTAATATTATTATTATTATTATTATTATTATTTTTGTTATTGTTGTTTGTTTTTTTGAATTGAGATTTATGTTATAGTGTTAGATAGTATGTAATGGCAATATTTTATTATCTAACTATCATTATTACCAAACATATATATTTATAGTGTTTCAAAGATAATTGTTACCAAAATTTTATTTTGACAAAAAGTAGGATTTTTGCCTAAATAATTTTCTGGACTTCCAAATTATTTGTCTAAAATAATTCGATTAAAAAAATATATTTAGTTTTCAAAATAATTTATACCTAAAATAATTTCCCTGTATTTTAACCTAGAAATATTTCTAGTTCCAAATTATCATTTTTATATTAATTATTATTGTTAAAATATTCTTATTATGGTTTTTGATCTAAATTAATATAGAAGTATTTTGTTTAAATTATTTTCTGAAACTTTCTGAGTATGTATTACCTAAATGTATGTTGGATTAATAGATTCCATACTTAAAATATTATTTGATAAAACTTAGAGTTTTCGTCTAAAAACTATGTTTATTTTCAAGCATATACTTTATCTAAGATTTATTTTACTAATGGAATATAGTTTTCAAATATCATATATTTTTATATAAAAGTATATATTTCCTTCTATTATCCTCCTCTTCATGGCTAAGTACATTATTTCTGTTTTCTCATCAATTATGTACCTCCTTAAGTCGACCCTAACTAAGTTGACCGTTCTGGACCCGATGGAATAGTCCATGCCATCATCCGAGGCCGTCATGCGTGGTTGTAACATCGCAGTCATAACTCCATGCCAGCTTGATCATTGCAGCACACCAGGCGTTCTACCAGGCAAGACACCTTACCATTTGCTGTTTATTTATTTTAGCTCATATTTCATGCATTATT